>JARHVA010001216.1:382500-982500 GCA_037957365.1 Torreya grandis | reverse complement strand
ACATTATACCACCATGTGTCATTTTTATTTGTTTATATTTTATTTCTAGAATGAATTTTACTAAATGGTCCCCATTTAACATGAAATTGATGCAAAAAGGAAGATTTATGGCTGCGGATAAAAAATAGACCACCATGTGTCATTTTTGTGTGTTCATATTTTCTTTGTAGATATAAATTGACTAAATGAGCCCCATATTTATTTTAATTTAGGAAAAAAATGAATATTTAAGGAAAGGGGACACATTTGACCACCATGTCTCATTTTTATGTGTTTATGTATCTTTTTTAGAGTGAATTCATTGTAATAGGTCCCCTTTCACATGTAATGGAGGTCATGTTTATCGACTTAGGGCTAAGGGACATATTAAATACCACAACATGAATCATTTTTATATGTTGATATATCATTTATAAAGTAAATTCATATTAAAAAAAACTCATTTCACATGCAATCGAGGCAACGTTAGCTAATTTAGTGGTAGGAAACACATTAGACAATAATGTGTCATTTTGTGTGTATTCATGTTTCCTCTCTAGAGTGAGTTTGATTAAAAGAGGCCCCTTCACATTAAATCAATATAAAAAATGAATATTTATGTCTATGGGGAGAAAAAATACCACCAAGTGTCTGTTTTGTGTGTTCTTTCCATTTAGAGTGAAATTTACTAAACAAGACCTCTCTCATATGAAATTGAGGCAACATAAAAATATTTAGGGGAAAGGAAAACATTAGAACACCATGAATAATTTTTTTTGTTTTCATTTATCCTTTTTATATTGAATATTATTAATGAGGTAGATTTCACATGCAATGAAGGAATAATTTTTTGATTTAGGGATAGGGGACATATTAAAAATCACCACATGTGTCATTTTCTATGTCTATGTTTAATTTATAGAGAAAATTCATAGTAATGGGGCCTAGTTCAAATCAAATAAAATAAATTTTGTCTTATTTATGTGTAGGGGACACATTAAAATACCATGTATGGTTTTGTTGGTGTGTGTCATTTTCACTATTGATGCGAAGTCCACCTTAGGTGATGTGTTACCAAGTTGTGACTTATTATGTACATTGTTTATGTATGAAACATTATTTAAGTGGTAGTTATAATCACATGTGTGAAAAGGGTGATTTTTAACTTGGAGAATGATCTTATTCCACTTTTCACTCAACCAATAAAAATATCTCAATCACCTATTTGTTTTCTTATAAGGACCTTTGCATCATTATGGAAAGTTAGATTGGAGCTTAGAGTCATCTCTAGAACTTGTGGATATGTTGATTGTTAGAGTTGTATTTTAGTTCCACACATGTACCTTCTATATTCAGTTAGCGTAATACATTGTGTTCTTTGTTGGTGAATCTCTTTTTATGACCTGAACACTTTTGTGTGGATGGATATTCATTGTTGATTTTTCCTAGGCCTCCTCAATTTATATTTTATATCAAAGCTAGATGTATAATATAGATATCAAAATTATCTCATATTTGAATTTTTTCAAAGTTATTTGCATCATTAGTTACAAATATGAATAGAGAAGAGCTTTTTTGAAGAGATTTCTACCTTTCTTAAGTTTTTGAGTGTTTTATATGGATTTAACAGTTCCTTTGGATGCATTTTGAGTTGTGTATTTATACATATTCATCAATCCCAACATTCCCATGCAACTACCCAAGCCCCTAATCAGTTTTTGAGCCAATTATATGATGTGGATTTTAAAATTACTTAATAATAATTTTTATATATGCCAAAATTGTTATTTTAAGGTATTTTTTAAGGTTTTTATAATGTTTGGAAAATATAGATTTTTTGGGCATGATAAAATATTAATTTTGAATTCTACTTAGAAAAAAAACATAATTTTTTGAGTTTCAAATATTTTTTACAAATAGATGAAAGTTCAAATTTTTAGGATAAATAAGGAGTAATAGAGATGATAATGATTTTTCACACTTGTTTATAAAAACTAAGGATCAAGGTTCATACCATCATATTTTTATCTTTAAGACATTTTCAAAAATTCTACATTTGCATGAATTAGGACTTATAATACTCTTGTGGCGTGCATTTGAAGTTATTCTCTATAATGGAGTACTAAAGAGTTCGCACAAACTTCCTACTTACTAACCACCACACAAACTACAACATGTAACCACTATGCTTAACCACCACTAGATAGCCAGTAGTGGCTTCCTATAACCGTATCCTAGACTTGTCATATGACCACCCGTTGGGTAGATTTAGCACCCAAGGGTTAACCTTACACCATTGGGCCTTGTTTTTAAATTCATGTACTTTTATGGCTCATAACTTTTGATTCATAAATCCTAAAGAGGTGATTTTTTTCCATCTTGGATATGTTTTTAATATATACATAGTTTTGGGTTTATTTTTATGATAACTAATTTTTTATAAGTTTCAATTTTTTGTTTGATTTTATAAGTAGAATGTGTAGTTTGGACCTTTTAGAGGCCATGATGTTTGACTAGTAACTCAAATTCACATGTTATTTTTTAAAAGTGCATGTTTTTCATACTATTCACATATGTAACATCTAATTATTTTTTTGACGTATAGTTTAAGGTTTTTAAAGCATTATGGCATATTTTAAAAATTGTGAATACTACTAATTAACATTGAGTATAGGCATCACCTCATATTTAGAGGGGATCACTCTTTTAGTGCTTTATATAGCTTATGGGTGGTTTTTTTAGATGTATTTTATACTCACACTAATTTATGAAGTGTTATAGGGGTTTTTTATGTTAACCTTCATGCGTATGTCCTTTTTTTGAACACTCTTTTCAAATTTTAGTTGTTGATTACTTTCATGTGGCATGTTGGACACTCTTACTTGAGGATTTTTAGTGATTTTTATAGACACCTAGTACATTAAATTTTTTGGAGCTACTGAGATGTTTTATCTTCACTCCCTAGTCAACATTATTGGAGGTGGAGGTGTTATATACTATTAATACTTCCTTGGTTATTTGAATATCCTATTTATATTATGTTTGTTCCTATAAGATGTATAGGTTGATTGTTTTTCATTTCAGAGCATTTATATGCCAACACTTCTATGGGTTTCAAAATCATTATGTGTTTTATTCAATGCAAAAAATTGTGATCAAGCCAACCCTTATGGGATTTTTAACATTTAATTTTTTTTTAATCCAACCCTATTTTATTTTACCATGTATTTCAACTTAGATGGAATACATATCAATAGACACTTTTTTCCACACAACCATATTTATGGGAACTACTTTTGTTTCCTACTTCATTCTATTGGAGGCTTTATCAGATTTAGTAGTCATCTACATTAACAACTTTATCATTCTTTTTATCTATCATTGTACATGGGTACATCATCATGCCTAGTTTAAAAGACTCATATTTATGAACATGAGACTTATTATCATTTACCACATCACCTAAGATACTATTTAAGGGGGTGGTGTGTGTCATTTTCACACTTGATGTGAAATCCACCTTAGGTGATGCATTACCAAGGTGTGACTTATTATATGATTTTTTTATGTGCACAAAATTATATAAGTGGTATTTATCCTTACAAGTGTGAGAAGGGCAAGTTATAACTTTGGGAATGATCCTATCCCACCTTTCACTCAACTAATAATAATCTCTCACGTCTTTATTTTCCTATATAAGGACCCTTTGTGTCATTATCAAAAAAATTTAGAGTCATATCCATAGCTTAAGAGATAAATTTAATTAGAGAGTTATGTCTTGGTGTGTTTAATCTATTTGAATTAAATTAAGTAATTTAAATATAAATAAATTGTATAAAGTAAATGTGAAAAAATATACAATAAGGTACAATGCAATATAATTCAATGCCAAAATGTTAGAGTGGGCTATAATAATATATGATAAGGTTAAGTGAGTACTTAGCTTATTCTAGCTGATTCATTAAAGTTTTTTTTAGATCAAATATTGAACAAAATAATCTTATGACTATATTTATGCCAAAAATATAAGATTAAAGTACATAGGGATAAGTGCACATTAGGTGAAAAAGACATAGTGAACCATTATGATCTCTTATGCTTTTGTCTGTATTGATTGTGTGCCTAATCTAAAAGTCTAAATTGGTTTGACTCTATGTGTATTTATCATTTTAATAGATCTTGGATGGATGTGTGAAAGGATTATAAAACTAAAACCCTAATTTTTTCACATGTACTAGATGGACATTAAATGTAAAAATGGGGATATAGGGGAATGATAATAGCTAAGATGGCCTTAGAAACTTTTGTGTAATTGAGTGTTACTTATGCAGTCCAAATGGACCTTAGGCTGATGTAGTTATCCCTCATAGTTGTGTGTGCGTAATCATAAAAAACATAATATAAAACATGCTATATTGAGTGGCAAGGTTTTTTTTTTCTTCACCTTCCTTTCCATGGTATTTTTGCTTATTTGTATAAACAAATTCAAATTATTGTTAAAGATCCTTCTTATACTATTATTGGTAATGAAAATGTGAATGATAATATAAATTATTATATATATGATTATAAAGAAATTAATTTGATGATATATATCCTAAAATATTTCATAGACATTCTTACATTATAAGATTAATTTATAAATACAGAATACCCTGGATCTTTAGAACCCATTTACTTGTGTTACAATAAATATAAAAGAAATATGCGACTAATGAATATAAAACTAATAATGTTATCATATATCCATTGAATGGTTTTAATATTTTTATTATAGACTTTACTTACACAATTGGTGGGGCTAGTCCTCTTAGTTTTCCTATTCATACCTCTATGCCTCCACCTAACAGTACTCCTCCTCAGGTCAGTCTGATTATTCCCATGTAACATACTACATATTTTGTACCTCATATGATACCATCTTATCCCACATCTAATTATTTACATTTTGGTCATGGTATTAGTTAAAACAATAAATTCTCAATTCCTATCAATGTTAATCATACATTATATTATCCATATTAAACTACATCTAGGGATGTTTACTATCAATAATTTATTCAAGATATGTAAGATAAATTTAGGAAAATCTCCCAAGGATCTCAAAAACATATCCATGTGGTCATTGTACATTCAAAAAGTGATATGATAACCTTTTTGCATTTGAATTCCTAAGGTTGGTTTGAGATAGACAATGAAGAGATGATGTGATGGATGGTATATTGGTTTGGTTGGTCTAGTTGGTTCACTTGAGGTGGCTAAATTGGAAGGAATGATTTATTTGAATGAGATAACCATATGGGGTTTTAATAGATGAGTCATATAGGATGTTCATATTTATACCAAAATAAATCACATGCATCAAAGTTATATTAATGGTATAAAACTATAGTTTAATGACCTCCCAAGAATATCCAAATTTTAAGATAACTAGGTTGTGTAATTATTGATTTATGTTAGGCTCTGGAAATGAGTTTAAATAGGATTGAAATACTCTAGGTATCTGATTGGATCTATCAGGTTGGGCTTTCCTAGACAATTTCATCCATGAAGCAAATGAAATTTCTCAAGACTAGACCCGAAGATGAAAGGAAAGAGTCAAATTTGGAGGTTATGGGCTTGGAGATTGAAGAGGTGGATATATATTACTATTTGGACTTCTATCAATCTAGTTTGCTTATCTAAAGCATAGAAAAAACTAATAAAGAGGATATGTAAGGGATTGAAATGAAATACTTTTATCCTAAGCTCAAAGTCTATGTTTTTTTGAGTGTTGTGTGTTGGTATAGGGGTTGGTCCTCAAATAAATGTCCATGCTCTATGTAAATGAAATTATTCAATAAGCATCATTAAAGGTAAGGAAAATATTAGTTTTAAAAAAATTTAATGTGTTTCTTGATTTTATTTATTTAATGTTTTGATATTTTTTTTCCCAACAGTGTATGCTTTTTAATTTTGAAATTTAAATGTTTTGTTTAGTGATATTTTTCTTTGCTTATTTATGTAGAGTAAGGCTTTGAAAAGATAAAGAGAAAGAATGTTATTGCTAAAAAATGAAAGTGTTGAAACTAAATAAAGTAAAAATTTTAATTTTTATTATTTTTTATGAATAATATGTAAGGAATAACTAATGAATCTAAAACTAAAATAAACTATGCAGTTACTAATTTTCAATTTATTCTCTGAATTTTGAAAGTGAAAAAAATTCATTAGGATTCCAAGAAATGAATGTTGTAATTATTTTTTTGATATGAATATGATGAAATATGAGTGAATGATCTAAAATTTAGATATGAAAATGGAAACTAATTTTTCACTTTAGATTTTGTGTATGAAATGAAAATTTTTAGATCTAAAAGTCTAAACTTTGAGTGCAAGACTAGATGAAAACATTTAATTTTTGTTTATTTTATATTCAAATTGATTTAACATGCTATAGACACCGAAATTTGGCACAAGTTATTTAAAATAATTATTTTTTACATAGTTATGATTATTTAGATTATTGTTTATGAATGAATGGATCATTGGCACATGGTGACTCAAGTATTATTGTATTCTCTCTTGTCATATTATTAAATGTATCTTTATGTTATGGTGCCATATTCTCACATTATGTCTAGGGGATCCCCAATTTTTATTCTATGTCTCTCTATGTTCATTTTAGGTCTTTTAGATTAGACCACATTACATGAACCAAAACTGTAGGCTTTTCTTATAGCACATTCTTGTCCTAACATAACCTGTGGAAAGTTTTTGAGTTTATATGTAGGCAATGACTCTTTTTATGACTATTGTTAATTTTGAGTTTGTCCTTTTGTGTGCTAATGAGTACCTAAATTCAAACACAAATGTCTATAGAAATTGATGTTTTTTAAATAAAAACTTAACTTACTCTCAGTGATTAAGAAATTATATAAAATATTTATACATGCAAAATAATTGATTAGTCTATATATTCTAAGCTACATTATTACATACTTATGCCAAGGGTATTCATAGTTGAAATATCATTTAGTTTTTCATCCATGATTACACACATATACATAAGAGGGGGAACTACATTGTCCTGAGGCTCATTAGGGATATGTAGGTAATGCTAAATCACAAAGAGGTTTTTGAGGCTATATTATCTATTCCATTAACCCTTCATCCCCTTATTTTACATTTGATATCCATTTGGTTCTTATTCAATTTGAATTGAGTAATTACAAGTCATCGACACATCAAATTAGGTTGAGAACAAATAAAAATCATATAAGTAGGGATGAATCCATCTATATCTTCAGATCACACACATTATTTTACTAGACAAAGCTAAATTATCAAAGGATAACACATTGCATCCCTATCCCCATGTTGCAGCTTTGACCTTGTATATTTTCACTCTAATTTTGGCCACATCATATTCACATATATTATTTATCTAATATTATATCTCAGATCAATCTATGTAATCAAAAAAATACTAAGGTTGAGAGATAAGTATCCCTCCCTCTTTCAGAATTTATTGTATATAGTGTAATTTTAGATTATTGTTTTACTATATTTTATTGTATATTGTTATACATTCACTTTTAGTATTTATTCCTAGTTAATTGATTAATTCCAATTAATTATAGGGTAAACATTTTATTGAACCTGCATATTGTCAAATATTGTTAAATTCTAACTCCCCACTAATATTTTTTTGTAATATTTGAGTCATTTCCGTTGTTCTTGAAAAATAATTTATGGTTTTCTATGTTCATACACAAAGAAATAAAAACTTTGTTATTAGAAAACTAATACATAAATTTTGCATAAATTATAATTTACTATTTTTAGTAAATACCTACATAGCTAAAAATAGACAAATTTATTTTAAAAATAATTTATATTCAGTAAAATTTACTATTTATATATAAAACCCTATCTAAAATTTCAAAATTAGTTATCTGTTTGTTTGTAATTACAGACATTCCATTTTGCATGTTCTAGGGTTTTTTCACAATTAGCTTTAAATCATTGTGATTTGTTTCATTCATAATTGGCACAAAAAAATAAATTTAAAAAGTTATAAAATGTTTATTTGCCTATATATATATATATATATATATATATATATATATATATATATATATATACCTCTTTTTTGGCACAATATTACATACATTACTTGTAAATTAGAATTTTTAATAAGTGTTAGATTAAGTAGTGAACAATAATTATAGTTTAAACGTAATTTCTAGGTTCTATAATCAACTATTTTTTCGAAATAGCCTCTTTAAGTTTCTTTAAATACTACATATATCTCTTAAAATTGATAGTTATTTCTTGTGCAATATTTTATTACTTGATGTTTGTTGATTTTTGTGTGGTCTAGGGTTTTAATTAAAACTCATATTTTATAAAATCAAAAATTTAAGATTCCTATATAAAAATATTTCAATTTATTTTATTTTTATTTGTCATTACTTTTTCTTGTTTTAAAAATCACATTATGGTAGTTTTAAAACTACTTAGCTACTATTATGAATGGCTACACAGTGTTTTATTTATAGACATCATGGTGTGAGGGGTTTTACTCCAATACTTATAGCCATAGTACCAGATTAATCACACACTTTAGTTTATATGTAGCTCACGATATCTCAAAAATTCCTAAGATCCCATTTTTACACCAATAAAAATTATATTTTATCTATTTGATTTGTGATGCACCTAAGAGAAGTGTTTTTCCTAAGGAAGTTATTTTTAGCTTACCCTAGAAACTAGGGTTAGTGGGTTACATACATGGCTATACCTTTGTAGTTAGTGCTCTAAAATATTGGCCAACACTGATCAATGAATGGTCAATTATATAGGAGATCCTACAAATCATTTAAGATCTTTTTCTAGTTTACCCATTATACCTCAAAATTTTATTTGCACTATTTGTTTAATTATTAATTTATATATAATTAATATATTAATTGTTCCTTTGTATTATTATTCTTGTTTCCTATATTATCTTTAATTTCATTATAGACAGTCAAAATAATTTTTTTTCCACACATGTTATCCACTTTTCCTATGATCAAGTTGAATCGACAAATAGAAATAAACAAAAAAGTATGGAAGATGATTATCTGGATGATTTTGACCTTGATAGCATGGATACATATAAACCATTTGAATCTAATTATATTTTTATATTTTTATATCATATGAGGTAGAATATATTTTGATTCATCTATAGATTCCTCTTTAGTTGACTCTTTAGACACTAACTCATATTTTTATTTAGAGCCTTCCTCAACCACTCTTTTAATCTCTACCTTGGATGTACACTTAAGTTATACCCATGATCTTCCCTCATATTATCCCTTAGAATATATCATAGAGCCCAATATGCCTTATATATTTGATTACTTACTATCTTTTAGGTTACCACCTACTATCCAAACTAAAAACCTTAACCTTGTACACCCAACTTCTCTTTTTATTTTGCTAAGGCCCTTAATTGGATTCAATCTTATAAGTCCAATTCTAAGAATTCATGTTTAAAACAAGATAATGTTATAATAGAACCTTCTTTGGATTCCCATTTAGAATCCTCCCTAGATTCTTTTCTGGTGTGTCTTTTAGGTAATCTTTTGACAAATTCTCCTAATTCTCCTTTTATTCAACGTACCAGAGTATTTTTGGATTTTCCTTTCAAGTTATCCTTAAATACATCTCTCAAACCATATTTTGAGCATTATTTAGACATCCTTTTGACTCTCCCTTATCATTCTCATTTTCTCACATCCATGGTTGCATCTATAGATTCCCATTTAGAGGATCAATTTGATTCCATTCACACTTTTTCTTCCCCATCTCTCTTAGAAACTACCTTACCAAGTTGAAAACCGTATTGTTTTTATTCTTTACCTTCTATTAGCTTATCACCTATTCCTAAGATTTTTTTTTAAAAAAAAAAAAAATGAACAAACCACTTCCCCATCTTCCTATGAGGTTAAATAAACTTATCTTAGTTATATAACCATATTTTATTCATTACATCCCATATCTATTGAGTTCACATATCATAGTTCTCATCCTCCAATATTTCCACTTATAATGTAAATCAAGAATATTCTTCTTTCTAATCTTTGTGATCATCACAACTATAATTATTATGATGAGGATTGGTATGATGACGATTATGTATATAGTGATGATGAACATGTTCCTTCTCTATAAACTTCCCCACTACACTTTCCTAATGATGAAAACATATATACATCTTATGATGATATTTATCAATCTCCCCTACAAATTAATGTATGTGCATAATAAGATTCTAGTACTCATAATGTTACAAATCTTATGTTAAAATCTAATGAATCTCCAAAGCTAATAATCTGAAAGTAATAATCTCTTCCTAAGCTTAATTATCTCATTCACACTAGTTTACCAATGGAAAATATTAACAACATTTATCCATTACATGAACCTCTTAAAAATACAAATATGCCTTCCCAAGAAGTCATTTCCTTAATTTATGTTGTAGGTGCTTTTCAAGCTCAAGAACACCATTTATATTTAGAAAGTAAATCATATCATGCTTGAGTTGAATCTAATGTAATTCTTGGTAATCCAATTGTGTGTAATATCTTATATTCACATTTACCTACTAATTTTTGAATCTCTACATTCTCCATATTTTATGGAAATGTTGACCCTTACTTTCATGTTAGAGCATTCTATGAGACCATGAGTGGGTAAAATGGTAACTGATTATTTTTACATTTATTCCCTAAAACTCTAGAGGGATGTGCACTATCTTAGTTTAATCCCTTATCGGATCCTTATCTACTTATATTGAGCTAGAAGAAACATTTTTAATTCAATATATTCACAATAAGGTACCTAGGGTTACTTATTAAAAGCTACCCTCTTTTCACCAAGATAAAAATGAGAAAATATTTGTTACATATTATAATTTAAAATTTATATGCATCAATTAATTTATCAACCAATAAATTTAGAAGTACAATACATATTATATTGAGTTGTTATTCATCCATTAAAATATAAGCTACTTGATAATACTTGTGAATCATTTATAGCTTTTTGTTACAAGGTCTTAGCAGTAGAGTAAGAACAAGGCCTTATTATTTCAAATCATATGCAAGAGGACATTAAATATTTCAATAATAAAAATAACGTATATTTAATAAAAATAATTATAATAACACACATAACCTAAATAAATCCATAAAATAAAAAACATAATTCAATATGGTACATAATGTTAAAACTAAATCTAAGCAAGTCAAAGTCATACATAAAGGAAAACATGATAATCATAGAGTTAATAATCATAATCAATCTTTTCCCATAAAAATATGAAGTTTTTGAATGTATGGAGGAGTGAAAATAATATTTTTTTATCTCTAAAATTGAAGTTATGTATCAATAAAACTATCTCAAAACTATTAGATGCCAAGCTAGTTGTGTTGTAAGTGAACTTGTTAACTAAAATTGTATTGAATTGATTAAAAACTGAAAACATATGCTTGTTGGTGTTCCTTTATGAATATCTACATCAAAAAACTAGATATAAAATATTAAACATGAATTTCTAAAAGGAATTATTGTGCTACACTTGTGTAGAATTATTTATTAATAAATAAGGCTTAAAACAAGCTTATTACAAGATAACTTACATGACAAGTTATTTAAAGAAAAACATAAAGTAAAAAATGAAAAAATAAATTTAATTGAAAACTAAGTAATATATAATTATAATTCTAAAAATGGACTCGAATGTTGAGGTAAATTAATAATTTGAACTTATTGTTTGAATATAATAGTCATTTATTAGTACAAATCATGTAATGATAATACTGAGATTTATTGTTGATAAGATTATTGTGTGCAAATTAATAATGCGAGTCACATCTCATGAAAGATAGGGTTGTGGGAAAGAAATTAGGAGATAGATATTGGATAGAAAATAAAAGGATTATAATTCCCTATATATAAAATTTTTTAATGAGAAAAGTGTGTTGATTTGACAGATAAAATATTTCATGATTCTACACTCTTTTGATCCTTCAGCTCTGTTAAATAATGGGTTAAACTCTTTATTTAGTATCAGGGCAGATTCCATAGATCCCTCTGTAATTTATTGGATTTTTTCATAATAGAAGCCTTTGAGTGTGGACCACATCAATTGCTTCTATCATTTGATAGACTATTATTTGCCAATAATTTTCCAATGTAGACCACTGTATATTTTGTTTATATATATATATATATATATATATATATATATATATATATATATATATATATATATATATATATATATATATATATAAGATTAGGTTAGAGTTTTTAATTTTTATAGGTTTGATTAGAATCAATTTAATTTACATTCTAGCCATATGAGTTTGTCAACTATCAAATTTGGTTAGTTTGGTACATTACACAAGTTTTAGCCATATTATGAGTTTTTTACAAGGAAGATCCCTCAAATATCAATGAATAAATGGAATAGGATCTTGACTCAAATCTCCATGTTGATGCCCTCCAATTGGCCTCCCAGTGTCTAATTCAACCTTCACCATGTTACGTAGCCCAAATTTGATTGGCAGCTTGACTCTCATCTTATAGATCTAGCTCTTAGTATTTCTTGTCCTACCATCCATGCCCCATTCCAAGCACAACATTAACACAACAGCCTTATTATTCTCTTCATGGTGTTATATGCCTTCATCCTCCCTTGCCTCAAGCTGCATAACATCCACTTTGGTCCTTAAATCGATTTATGTCCTATGGTAATCTTACAAAACCCATATATCGATCTATTTGATGATTAAATTGGTTTGTAGAATATTTTTAGAAAAACAAAAATGATAGAATAAAAAGTAGTATTTGGGTGCAACCACGAGATTTGCAACTTGGGAAAGTTATTTTCCTTCAACTTGTGAGTTCTACCCTATTTTTAAACTCAATTCTACTCAGTTATTTCTAACAAATTTGAACAATCAAAAATATCATCATGGCATCCTATATCAATAGAAAATTACATTGAACTCAACACATTTTGAGTAGTTTTGGCATCCTTGGATTTCTCTTGATATTTGTTTTGGCAAGAACATCACATAAACTCCACCTTGGCTTAGATCTTCACATCTTCACTGTCATCCACCTCTCTACACACAACCATCCACCTTCTGTGTCAAACTCCATTAGTTGGCCCTTTCAGTTTGACCCTCTGCATCATACCCTTGATCTCCACAATTTCAAGGCAAGATCCTCTCATAGTGGCTACTAAAAATAATTTTTTTAAGGTCATAGTTATTAGTTTTACTGATTTTGTTTTAGGTTATTGTTTTATATTTTTAGGTTTCATTTTGTTTAGTTTAATTTTTAATTTATAATGGTTTATTTTGAAGAGTTTCTTTTTTTAGGTTGTTTTATTTTATAATGTCATGTTTTAATTTATATTTTAGATAATTCATTTTTAAGTTTTTAAATATTTAATGATTTTAATCAAAAGGGTTTAATATTTTTGATTAAGTTATGAGTTTTAACATAGTTTTAATTTTTTTTATTATTTTTAGTTTTTAAGTTTAAATATTACATGTTATAGTATGTTGTCATTAAATTTTATTTATTATTTATTATTTTTTTATATTAATCAGTTTAAAATTCATGTCATATTTTATTGAGTTTGTAAACAAATTTTCTATTTTTATCTTGCATCATCTAGTATTTTGTGTCATTTATAAGCATTATAGTCTAGTTGTTTGTCATCTTTTAAAATCAATGTCATTTATATTATTTATGTTTAAAATTATTAAATAATCCTTGAAAATAAATCAACATCCCTAAGTTCAGATTAAGAGAGGGAATGCTAAGGTAAATTAACAATGTGATCTTATTGTGTGAATATAATAGTGATTTTTTAGTACAAATCATGTAATAAAAATAGTGATATTTATTATTGTGTGAAAATTAATCGTGTTAGTTTCATATCATTAAATATAGGGTTGTGGGAAATAAATTAGGAGATATATAGTGGAGAGAAAATAAAGGGATTATAATTTCCTACATATGTAATAGTTTTCAATGAATAAAGTATGTTGATTTGATAGACATAATATTTTATGATTATGCACTCTTTTAAGCCTTAGTCTATGCCAAATAATGGTTTAAAATCTTTATCTAAGACAACTTAAATAAAACTAAAGCAAACAAGGTTGACTTATGTGCAAGATAAGGTCAACATGTGAGAAACCTTGCTAAAAAATCCACCAAATCATGTAACCTACCCAAATATGGTGTCCAAAATTTAATACAAAGTATTAATTGAATTTAATTAACTTTAATTTAACTTAAATAACACTAAAATTTCTCCCTAACTCTTGGTAAATCATTCAAGTACTCAGACAATGAATTGGAGTTAACTAGTCATTCCCATTATTTTTTAAGAAAACATTGAAAAGTGTTCAAAATGACCAAATAACTAATTAAGGATATAAATAAATTAAATCAAATTAATAAAAACATGAAAAAATTAAAATAAATTAATTCTAAAAATATAACTCAAGTTTCCATATTTGCATCATACTTATCATTCTTCTATTTGATGTAAATAGGTGAAATGTCTATCATCTCCTTAAGTCTTCCATGAATCCTCTTGTGCAATATTTCAATGAGAATTTAAAAAAAAAATTATATTAATTTCTCACATAATATATGATAAATTTTTTATCATTGTATAAATATCTAACAATATTATGTTTGAGTTCAATGTATTTAGTTCTAGCATGGAAAATTGGATTCTTAAACAATTATATTGCCCCATTGTTGTCACAAAAATATGTGTTGACTCAAATTGAGCCTCTTTGAAATCAGATAAGAGTATCATAAACCATAATATTGTGTGAAATATGATGTGATTTTTTTATATTCAACTCCAATAGAGGATAATGTAATTGTATCCTATTTTTTGAAGACCAAAAAACCAACCCACTTCTTAATGTGAATCAATAATTTGAAGTTGACTTCCTGTCATCAAGAGATCCTCTCCAATATTAATCTATATATCTAATTAGAGATAATTATTTTTTATAAAATGAATACCATGATATAATTATCTCTTAAATATATTTAAAATTCTCTTCACTTCTTGTAAATTCTTGAGTTCTAATTTACTCATAAATCTTGAAACTAGTGATTCCCTATAACTAATATTAGACCTATCTTATCATAGTGAGATACATCAAAACTAATAATATTATTATAAAATTATTTTCATCATTTTAAGGAATTAAATCCTCCCTCATAATCTTTTTTCCACTTGCAATTAATGTGTTTATGGGAGTTGATCTTGGAGACTGTACTTCTTTATCATGTCTTGGACATACTTAGTTTGACAAATGTATACTTTGTCTATCTTTTGATGGAATTCCATGCCAACAAAAAATTTCATATGTAAAATATTATTTATCTAAAATTATTATTTCATATCTTCCTTGAAGCTAATCAATATCTCCATTAAGCTATATATAAATATCAAGTCATTTACATAGAGTCAAATATATAAAACATTGAAACTAGATGCTTGTTTGTAAATAGTTGGTTTATTTTGAATTATTCAAAAGATTTGATATATTAAAAAAATATAAATTATTTATTACTAAGTTTTTGATCTTGATTCAACTTATTAAGATATTTATTCAACTTATATACCTAAAAAACAAATTACCCTTTACTTCAAAACCTTGTGGTTGCCCCATATACACTTCTTCAATAAGTCCATTTATAAAAGAATTTTTTACATAAATTTTATGTATTTAAAATAATTTATAATAAAATTAAAAATTATTATTATTATATTATCTTGTGTTTATATTTCCTCATATTCAACCCCATACGTTTGTGCAAATCCTTTTGCAACTAGTCTAGATTTTAGCTTATCAATTGTACCATAAATTTTAACCTTGATCTTATAGACCCACTTTGTACCAATTAAATATTTATTAAAATTAGGATTAAAAAAATAAATTTATCATTCCACTCAATTTAATCCATCTCTAATTTCATAACATCAACTCATTCTTTCTTTTGATTAGCTTCTGCATAACTTCTAGGTTCTCTAGTCATAAATGATAATATAAATATAGTATTTTCATCATAAACATAATAAAATAAGTTACCTTGATCATGTTGTATATTTTTTATATTAATTTAATAATTATTATCCAATATATGATTGGATGGATGAGGATACAACAAATTCTTATTTTTGCTTGGTGTTGATGTAGCTAAATAATTACTCAGTTACAAAGAGTTAGTATTATTTCCTATTGAACAAGAAATTTGTGTAAGAATTTGTGATCCCTAAAAACATACTTAAAGAGGATGACCAAATTAAATTACTAATTTTTTGAGCTAGATGATAATAATCATCATACAATTTATTGTAAAAAAATTACAATCCCTAGAAATAATTGTGGATTTACTAGTAGGATTATAAAACTTGTATGTTTTTCTTTCATCACTATATAATGTGAAATTATAATAAATAATCTTAGAATCATATATATCACCCTTACCTTTATTTTTTGGTGATTTTCATGCATATATTTTCTTCAATATGTATGGAATTTTCATCACCTAATTTCACTTGGCTTTTAAAGGAATCATCTTATTTGATGAAATCATCCTTTTGACTTGTCACTTGATTTGAGCAACTTGAATCAAGATAAAATTTATTATTTTACTACTCTATTCACATAAAACATATGGAAAAATATCTGATCCCTATTTAACATTAATTTCTCAACTTGAAAATCTTTATTTTCACTCTTTTGATTAGCTTGATTCTTAGCTATTAGTATCCTGCAATCTTTAATCATGTGTCATGGTTTTTTACAGTAATGAAAATTAAAGTAGTTATTAATATTACTTGTGAAGTTAGCTTAAACTTGTCCATTTTAAATTAAGTTTTAGAACTCCCTTTATTTTTATTTTTATTTTTGGTCTTTAAAACCTTTTCCATGTTTTCAAGTGCCTATTCTAGACCATGTTCTAGATCTCCTGCATATTGTCCGGTCTTGTTCTCATGAGACAAAAGAGAACCCAATAACTCATCAAAAATTATAGTGTTAATGTTTTTACAATTTTCAAGATTGATCACAATATGTATCCATATTTGGATTAAATATTTTAAAAAAATTCTTACTATAACACTATCTTGTGTAGTTTATCAACAAACCCTCATTCTATGAACTAAATCATTTACCCTTATGTAATAATCTCGATCTCCTCTAGAATTTTAAATTATTAAATTATCAAATTATAAAAATTAATATTAATTTTTTAGAGTCTTATTTATCTTACCTTAATGAATCATTTATATGAATTCTCTAAGGTATTCTATGTATCATGAGAATTATTACATCATGTAATTCTTAGATAAATGTTTGGGTATATGACACTCTAACTAGAGAATAAATCTTGCACATCTCCCTTTTCTTCATCCTTTTTTTCTTTATTGATCTTTTTTCAAGGTATTATAATATTTATTTGATGTTTATCTATGAATAAAATTCTCCCAAACTCATTTATACACAATAATTATTTTCAACCAATGTCTCCAATACTCAAAGTTTTCACCTTTGAAAATAAGAATATTCATGAAAGGATAATTCATTAAAACCATTGTTTATTCTTATAATGGATTGAAAAATATTATGAACCTTGATATAACATGGATCTAATACCAAATAAATGTTTTTAATGTATGGAGGAGTGGAAATATTTTCTCTCTCTCTAAAATTGAAGCTATGTATCAATAATACTATCCTAGAATTAATAGCTATCAAATTAGTTGTGTTGTAAGTGAAATTATTGACCAAAAATTGTACAACATAACTTAAAAACTAAAAAATATGATTGTTGATCTTTATTTTTGAATACTAGTATAAAGCATCAGAGATAACAATATGAAACATGAATTTTTAAAAGGAAATATTGTGAGACACTTGTGCACAATTCTTTATTAATAAATAAGGATTAAAATAAACCTATTATAAAATAACCTGTATGACAAGTTATTTAAAAAAAATCATCAAGTAAAAAAAAATTGAAAACTTATTAATTTATAATTAAAAAAAAAAAAAAAAACTCTAATACAACTTAAATAAGACTAAAGGCAATAAGGTTGAAATATGTGCAAGAAAAGTCAACATTTAAGAATCCTTGCTCAATAAGTCACCAAATCATGCAACCTACCCAACTATAGCATAAAAAATTTCATATAAACTATGAATGAAATTAAATAATATTTAATTTCACTTAAATAATACTAAAATTACTCCCCACCTCATGGGAACTCATTTGAGTATTCAAATAGTGAACTAACAGTTCTAGCTATTTAAAGAAATCATTAGAAGGTATTCAAAGTGACCAAACAACTAATTAAGGACATAAATAAATTAAATAACCTTCCTAAACACCTAAAAACCTCAAAATAAACTAAGTATAAAAATATAAATCAATTGTCCATATTTACATCATACTCAACAAAAGCACAACACTAGTATTTTCTTTCTATGAACACCCACATAATATGTTACCAAAATTATAATATAAAAATTTAATTACTTTACACCCTAAATTTTATCATCCTTCACATTATTTGGATAAAATTAAAGGCCAAATATTTTAATTACCATGTCATTAACAACATTGTGGCAATGATTGTTATGCTCTTCAATAAAAGATCAATGAACTTGCTAATAAATGACTTATTGCATTTCAAAATATTTCAAACCTCCAAATACTCATATATGTTCATTTCAATCTTTAAATCATATCAAAGATATAAATATTTTTCAAACAAATATTTCAACATAAAAATATTTTAATAATATAAATAATAATTTATCCACTCAAGTATGAATTTTGAAGCCAACACCACCTCAAATCAAAAATGATAACTCACATTCGCATATTAACTCAGATAGAAAAAATATAAAATTCAATCCATATGATGTATTACTATATCTACCTAGTCAATTTTTTTCTAAAAAGATAAACAAGTATAAAGGATAATAATGTATATCAAAATAAAAATGTCACATATCTAAGTCATATAAACTATAAAAAATGTCCATAAAATTTAGCAACATGTTCATATAAAATTATTAGTCTACAATCTCCCCTTGGACACTAATAGCTAAAGCATAATCATCATCCCTTTTACTGTCATAAAGCAAGGGTGTAGAAGAGGTAGAGGCACTAATCACATCATGTGATGTAGATCAAAAACTCATTCAAGCTTCTAAAGTGGCCAATATCTTTTTAAGTTAAATATACTCATATTATATATGAGCATACGCTAAAAATATGTTTTGGCTAAACTTTGAATTTATAGCTGGTGGAGGAATCTATTACTGAGCTAACTTTAATCATAACTAATCTCACTCCAAAACCAAGGTATACCACTCTACCTCAAGCTCATCAACTCTACCCATTAAATGTACATACATATAAGTAGCAATGGTCATTCTATAAAATAATAAAACATGTGCCCCTATAACCTCAATTCATTCCATAATACCTTTTGGAATAACATTATCAAGAACATGTCTAGAAATCACATACAAGGTAGCATCTATCACTAGCAGCCAATACTCATCATATCCTATATCCATCACAATAATATCACTTATCATACCTTTTAATCTATAAATAAAAACACATCACTCAACATATTACAAATATACTTACTACTTACACCTGCCACCCCTAGATCTAAGATCAAAACAACTATGACAACCATTGGGGACAAATGTGGCCATATTTTTTTTTATCTCCACCAAAAAGTATACTCATCACTATAACCAAAATAATCTAAATTTGGAATTAATATAACCTCATCTAACTCATACAAATTTCATGGATCCAAATCTATTGTTGATGGTCAAGCTCAGTCTCCTACTCGTGTTGGGGCTCTCAATGATCATTCCCATACAACTATTTTTGGAAGAACTCCCTAAATGAGAACAAACTATCATATCACATGATAAAATTGAAACCACCCATATATACTGGGAAATCAATTGTAAATCCAACAAGTGATGTAGATCAGTTGAAACTCCATGACATCCTCTTGTCATCCCTCAAAACCTTGGTATAGTCTCAAGATAATATCAACTGATCCAATATATGATTAAAATACATTAAACTTATCTATGTAACCTAATTGATACTCATCCAATGCCAAATATATATGTGCACATGGGACCATATATCTAGGGGTATCCCCAAAAGTTATGATAAAAACTATGTGCTCATATGCCCAATAATTCAATAATGTGGCTGAGCCCAGACCTCCACCATACCCCTCTCGAGTGAACCTATATAAATATCTACATAAATAAAATATAATGGTTCTCCCCTAATAGTAGTGGGTACCATGATCCTTCATACTAAAAATAATATCAACCATCTTATATGAAATATAAACACGTCCTCTATTAACAACCACGAAAATAGAAAGTAAACCACATAGAAACGTTCACACTCATAGAACACCTAATACTATAATATTAGACAATATAATAATGTATAATTTTACCATGTATTTATCACCCCTCACACCACTTTTAAAATATTGATGAGCATCATTAATACTAACGCCTATTTATGCCACTACATAAACACCTATTATGGGCAGACACAAGATAAGCCATAGGTCCTTTAAAGCCATAGTGATCTCTCCTATGGGAAACCAAAAAGTACATGTATTTGAGTCCCATTGTTAAGATAACACTATCATCATATGCATATCATATATCATGAGATATATTTTACAAATATCACCTGACCCAACTCTATCCACAAGTGCCATCTTAACATATGATGTTGGTAGACTATGAATAGTCCCCATAATATGACCACGATGAAATTCCTATGCCCTAAAATCAATCTTCAATGCAAAATAATATTCCAAATATTATAATTCAAGTCTTAAATCAATATAAAAACATACTACTAGCCTAAACTCATAATAATTATAGGTTTGCATTACATTGAATAGTAGTTTAGATAAAATGATTCTGAGTGGGACACTATCATAGATAAATATATAGTAGAAGGGATAACAAAGTACTGATCTTGGATAGAAATGTATGTGTTTGAACATAATTATAGTAAGTAACAAAACACAAAATATAAAATTTAATGAAAATCCAAATACAACATTCATTAAAGGATTTATACATACCAATCTTAGTTTAGAATCGATCTCTATGATGCTATGAATCTCTCAAATTGAGTGGAATATGCGACTCTCCTTTATGACATTTTACCCTATCCCTCTTAAAATTTATAATTTTAAATATTTTAAATGAAATTATCTATTATATTTTTCAAAAAATATTTATACTCCAATTTATCCTTGAAATAACCCCCAAAAAATGGAATTACATAATTAGATTACATTTTGGACTATGTGCATGGCCTAAAGCCTCACTTGTTGATGCAAACAATGTTCCTTCAACATACTAAAGTACACACAACCAGAACCAAAGGAGGATATATAATATACTTATCCAAGTTAATTGTTTATAAAGGATGTTATGGGGAAGTAAGTTTCCCAAGGGATGAACTATGGGGTTCAGGGTGTATTAATGTATAAGTACATGGATAAGTCCTAAACACCATATGTGGTATAAGATATTCCACATAGGACCATTTATAGTTCCTTAAGCCTTGATATATATCTCAATCTCCTCAGTAGGTATTGGTTATGCTTTAGGGTGGTTAAAGGGTTACTTCTTGACCCAATCAGAAAAAGACAACTTTACATATTATGTTGTCATTTGATTACAACAAGCTTATGGAATTGTTGACCAAATTTGACCCAAGTAAAATTTGGGTAAAACCTTACTATTTTGAAATTTTATATAAATTTAATATGTCATATGGGGTCATCTATTGTCCTACATGTCTCACTTACCCATTCCCTAGTCCTTATTAGAACCCATCCTCCTTGTACTGGCTCAGTCAACCAAAATCAACAGTGGTCAAACCTATTAGAACTTAATCAAAGTGAAAAATTATATTTAAAATGTCATAAAATAGTATTTGAATTGTTTCAAGGTGTCTTAAAGTAACAAATTGGCTAGGTTTCATGTGGTAAAAGGGTCATTTGGCCACTTTTCTAGCTAATTAATTGACTTGTACAGATGGTGGGAGTTACAAAATATGTCATCAAGGTGGATATAAACATGGATGAGGTCAAATCATGTCATAATCATCTATTTTATATTTAAAAGTCTATTATATTCAAGAAATGGTAGTTTTTCTCAAAAATAGGAGTTTTTAGGTACTAATACGAACTTATCAAGTTCACCATCAGTTGAAAACATGGTGGAATGACTCTTCACCTAACCATAGGTAATTTACACATTTTATTTACATGGATAATGAAAAAATGTGTTTCTACAACTTCTTTTCCTTCATTTTCCATTGGCAAGCCAAGGAAGGACAGATTCAATCACTTGCTATGGGTCGTACAGGTGGAAATAGAAAGAGTGCTTCTGGGGGTGGATATTAATCCAAGTACACTTCAATTTAATATAAATAAGTTGAAATTTGGTGCCTCTTTCGTTATGATCAATCAGTCTGACTCTAGGTAGTTTTTTATGGATTTGTAACCATGAGGGGGTCACTGTTTGAGCTTGTCTCATATTTTCTTGTTTTAGATTGATAGGTTTTTTTTGTTACAGGTGATTATAAATTATTTTAAATACATTCCCATACTTATTCTTATTTTTTAAAACTCAAGTACTTGGGGAAGCCTCTTCTAAGCTTACATGTGCTCCCAATTGCTCTTTTACATTCTCAGCTATTTCAGGTGCCATTGAAAGAGTTTTATGATTTATTTAAAGATTTATTTGATGTATTTTGTCTATTTTAAGGCTAATTTTTGTATTTTAATGGGTTAGAGGCTCTCTAACAAGATTTCCTAGTGCAATTCCATATCCTACCAAGTAAACATAGCCCAAGGATCATCTACAAGCCTTATTGGCGTCATGGTGGCATATATGGAGATGTGATGAGATATCATGATAAAAATATACCTATTGATGGGGATCATTCTAGGCTTGTTTAAGATGGAGAATTATCAAGAGGATATGAAATCCACTTCAAAAGGGAGAATGAACACTATTTTGGTCTCTCAATCCTTAAATGACCAAAATAGAGATATTTGAGATTTTTTGGGATAAAATACACCATGATAAAAAGAGTTTCTAATGCTCATGGTTGTTTATCCTAATATCCCTATCCAAAAAAAAGCCCTATTCCAATTTTAAGGGGTAGAGGGTGAGTGGAAGATGGATTTTGTAAGGCCTAAAAGTGGCTAAAAACCACTAAAAAGGGGTAGTGACATCTATAGGAAACTGACTTAAAAGGACCATTCTTAAACCAAAGTTTCATCCTAAATTAATTATCCATGTTTAGATGACCTTGAAGATGTACAAAAGAAAATTGAAGGCTCAAATACCTTCCCAAAGGTATAATCTATCCAACCTTGAGTCATGATCAAACCCTGTTGTCTATTTGTGAGGGAAAAACATAGTCAAGAAGGGTTAGTAAATATTGAAGTTGGAGGTGAGAGTTTAGATCTAATTTTGACCCTTAATATATGAATAATGTGGTTTTTTGATCATATAAATTCATGGGAATACAAATCACTTTTAAACAAACCTAATTCATGCCCCAAAGTCACCTACAGATAGGGTAGACACAGTCACAGTCATGACAGAGTAAGCTCAGTCTTAGTTTCTAAAGGGCACATGTGATGTTTGTGAGATAAAAAAGATATAATGGTATTTAATCCATTCAAAAAATGATCATAAAATAAGAATAAGCCTTTGACTAAAATCATATGACAAATTAAAGGTCCCCAAGAAAACAAAACACAGTCATCATATCACCCCTACAAATAGTGCTTTCCTATAAGTTTGTCCTAGGAATTTGAGGATTTGGAGGACTAAATGATGCATTCAGAAGCTAAAAATCGAATATAACATCCTTGGGACCTGTATAACCTCTCCAAACATGTGTATTTGCTAAGATAAGATGGCAAGATGCCTCTATTTTTTCTCAAAGGTAAGGTAGTTTTAAGTACATATAACTTTGCAAGTCTTGAGGAATGAACTAAAATATGAAGCAAGAAGTATGGAGACCTTTTCAAAAAGTTTCATGATCTCTCTTACATCCATTCCAATATATAAAAAATTTCAAGAGGATCCAAATCCACTAGGCCTAGTGGAGAGATGTTGAAGCCTACAACAAAACTACGGACTCCATTAGTCTAGCTTTAGACTCCTACAACAAAACTATGGACTCCATCAGTCCAGATATAGAGTATGCATTAGCTAGGGAGAATAAGTAAATTCTAAGGCAAAGTGTCAAGAAAGTTTTAAAAAGGAGTGATCACAGTGACAGATGATGATTATTCTTATGCAAGAGAATACAAATGATTTGGAAAACTTCCAATGTAGGCAGAGGATTCTTTGTAACTTTCTCTTATTAGTGAAAAAGAGACACTTTCCCCTAGTCAGCTTTAGAACACCCAATGAAGGCCAATGATGAAGTTTCATGGAAGGTGCTTAAAGAGATGCTATGCCAATTTTGGAAGAGGATGAATGTTTGGAAGGGACACAAATGCAAATTAGTTTCTAACTCCTCTTACACTACATCCACATGTATTGTAATGGATTTTCATCTTTGGACACTTGTCCTTATGCCTCTTCAACATCCCTTCTCTCTCTCTTCTTCCAAAATTCTATAAGTATGAGCCATGTTGGCTATTGTAAAGGATTCCAACTCTTGGTATGGTGAATCCTTACCAAAATTATACCTTGATTTGTACTTAAGCTAATGAAAAGCAAGCTAGTTATACTCTAAATCCATTTACACTACGTGTTGAAGTGATTCATCTTGAATGTCAAGTGTAGATTAAGCTCATCTTGTTTTCATGAAATCCTTGAATGTATTACTACAAATGACTTCTCTCTTAATAGGTTTCATGAAGTGTATGTTGTTTTAATAGACTCTTGAAGTGTGTATGAGTTTGGTAGTGTCATATCTAACCTTCCCTTCACTTGCCTTCATTTGTTGAGTTGTTATTTGCCTTCATGAGAAACATTAATGCTAGGGAGCTCCATTAATGGTGTTGAGCCTATTTTGGTTGTCTTAGTTCATTATGAAAATTCCAAGTGTGTGAATGGAAGCAACTCTTGGTGTATCACCTCCTAGTTTAGGTTTGATTTATGTATCTTTCTCTCCCATTT
Organism: Torreya grandis; assembly: GCA_037957365.1. Classification (NCBI taxonomy): domain Eukaryota; kingdom Viridiplantae; phylum Streptophyta; class Pinopsida; order Cupressales; family Taxaceae; genus Torreya; species Torreya grandis. Next base: position 957,181 of record JARHVA010001216.1, on the reverse strand, counting down.
CACCCATAATAGGTAGTTTTAGTAGCATAAGCACATCAAGTCATATCTAGGTAACTATCCCTTAAAATCTAGAGGTTTACTTCCACTATAGGTGTCCCACACACCTAGAATTATTCCCATCTTGGCCAAATATTAAAGAGGCTTGAACAACCTCTTCTAGGGTGCAAGATTTGGAGACAACAGGAATGCAAACAAGGTCTGATGTTGTTTTGACAATCAAGTATAATGTCTAAGATGATGGTTATAAAAGTAGTAACCAACAAGTTGATTAAAACACATGCAAATTATATAATATTCCATAAGCACACAATAAAATTTATTACTGCCTATAAGATAGTACAATCATGGAAAAGAATGAAAGCTTAAGTATTATAGGTAGCTAATCTAGTGCTACCAACTGAGGTCACTAACTTCCTCTTTGACTTAAGCTCATTACACCATTGCCTTATTTAATTAAAAATTCATAGTGACAATTATGAAATTGAAATAAAACTTATTAAACTTACTCCCTAAGGCCATAGATACTATGATAACTCCATACCTATATAAGTTCACATTACTCAATTTATTAAACATAAATGTAGTTATCTGATTAATAAGTAATGATACAATTTACGATCAACTCCATATTTAACAAATGGGATATATTGGTCAGCTTGTATTGAGATTTATACAAAGAGATCATATTGACAAGAGTCAACATGTATATAATTAACAAGAAGGGGTAATTATAACTGAAAGTGTATTTCAGCCAAGCATGTATCCTCCCACATTAAATTAGTCAACAATAATCTATTGTAATTAAGGTAAGATGAGTATTCATCCCATAATATCTCACTTATTTCCATGTAATTTATAGCTACAGGCCAATAAATTCATTTAGAAGTATTCCATTGGGTTAATTTATAGCCTACATATGTTCATTAAAATTATCAAGAACCTAAAAGCATCTAGTTTCATGTCTTTTCCCACAACAAGAATTCCATTTAATGATTAACCAAATTCAATATAACATCAATCATAAGAACAACATACATATATGGGTGATACGAGTTTCAACATGAACAAGTATAAAATAAATATGATCATCATAAGATTCTAAAATAAGTTGAGTACAAAGTATCCATGGTATCTGCAAGTATCACACTCAATTACTAATTTTTGGCCATTCACTAAATATGTGAAACCCAAATACAAATCCATACAAGTATCAATAAAAATATAATATGGTTGAGCATGCCTTTAGGAAATGAACACAATATTTTATGTTCATTTCCACCCAATATAAATGAAGGCAATACATATATTGAACCCTATCATATTCATATAAATTATTACCAACAGAAGGCCAATGCACTAATAGTTTTAAATAACTTTAGACAATTAAAAAATGTTATCCTTCATCATAATAATATTTCCAATAATATTTTTATACCCGTCATTATAAAAATAAGTAACTCATTATATAAGTTAATATAACTTATGACACATATTAGGCAACCCTTAATATAGGTATAAATTCAGATTTTAATTTAATTCTAGTAAGGAAGTAAAGAATGAAAACTAGGAAATGTAAGCTAACACAATAGATTGTTTACCAATAAGATACGTACCTCTTATACACAATTGCACAAAGACCAAAGAATATACTGGTGATTCCATTCAATGCTCCTCTCATATTACAACAACAAGAAGTTAGTTGAACCTTGTTTCTATTATTTCATATTAAACTAAAATAAAAACTAGAAAGAAGGTTTTTATATAAACTCATGCTGCCTCAATAATTAAGCAATGTATAAGAGAAATACATAAGTGTATGCCAAAAATAATAGGTTAGATAAATTCATTAATGAATATGGTTTCCAAGATAAAATTATTGCCTCATAACAAACTATACCAACATACCTCTATATGCTAAAAAATCATATGGAAATTGAAATATATGTACAAGTAAGTCTTAGCATTGCCAACAATATAATGCTCATGCCAAGAGGCTATCAAGACAAAATATAAAACTATATAAGAGACTAAATACTAAACTAATCATGTATGGGATCAATTTCAAATTATTATCACAATAATATTAAAAATATAATGTACTAAATGCAAATAGAATAATGATTATCATCTAAATATACAAGGTAAAAACCTAGAGAATATAACAATGATTAAATTTAAAAATATAAAATAAGTCTTAAATTCTTACCATATGTCAACATTATAAAACCTTTTGCTCCACTAAAACATGATCCATTATCAAAGACAAGATTATCATATAATGACTATAATGTATAATTGAATCAATAACAATAATGCAATTACTTTACAACTACACTCACTAACATACAACATGGAAACAAATAAAATTAATGCTAAAGAAACATATGAATAACTTATAATAAAATATTATCAAATTTGTCATGCCTATTCATGAGATCATTCAAAAGTGTGAACAAAATGTAATCATGTCAAATAAGACCTCCCAACAAACCCTATGAGCCTAACCATCAGTGGCCCTTACCACCCCATCCATTAGCTAGATGGCAGGTTCAACAATCAGGGTTAAGAAGGGATTTCAAGGGAACTCCACATAATAATAGAGGTATAAAATAGATAAGAAACTAACAAGTACATCATCCAAAAATGAGACATAAATAACCAAATAAATGACATCACTATGAATTTGAAGTAGGGATAATCCACTATATGCAATTTAAAAGTCATAAAAATGGATTTATAAACTAAATTTAGGTCCATAAAATTCATTATTATCATTCTTGGAATTCCTCCAAACATATACTTATCCATTGGTCAACCTAGCTACCAATCTGCATTCCATATAGATAAATCCATAGCTACTTAAGTCTAGTCAATGGACTATCATTCAACTACAATAGAGATCAACAATATTTGATATGAAAATAACTAAAAACATAATCCAAACCAAAGTATACTCAACACAATGTAAAATTCCATAATAAACTTGACCATTCAAATAATCAACACACACAACCAATCGACACATTTCAACTTGACTTCCAGTCATGCCATTATTTCTTAAAATAATAAGCAATGATTTCAAGAAATAAATCAAAGTCTGAAAATTGATGTAAAAGTCAAGTAAAATTGATATAATGATTTTTTGGGATCATCATGAGATCCCATGACCTCATAATGATCCTTGAATCTAAAATCAAGGATTTAAACAATTTAATAAAAACAATAGACCTTAGTAGTTGATTAATAAAAAGTAAATGTTGTGATACAAAGTAATAAAATTCGTTAGGGCTTCACCCCATAACCCTATACAACTTTGACCAATTTATAAGAAATATAGGTAAGCTTATAATTAAAATAAATATATTTAAATAAGGAATAATAGCCTATTTAATATATAAAACTAGTTTAATCATTAAGATGTAGGCCTACACCAACTCAAAAGAATCCTTATGAGAAATAGAACCCCTCTATTTCAACAATAAAAATACCCAAATCAATTTTTAAACCCCAAATTATAAATCACAACCCATATAGAATTTCATCAAAGATTGCAGGGTCGATGACCCAATCATAACAACACAATAGAGAAAGAATCAAAATTTTAAGGCAAAGATAGAAGGAGAAAACCCTCAGGCCAATTTTTTTCCACAAACTCAGTTTGTTATTTTCCACCTAGGAGGTACTGTGACCTAAATATATATGAAAACAATAGTAGAAACATATACACATATCCATAAGATTCATAAAAAATAAGGGAACATAGAGACCCTTAAATATTATGGAAAAATCCTCACAAAATACCAAGAAATCACCCAAAATGCCATACAAGTATGCATAAAAAGGCAACTAGATTTATAGTCCCATAATGATTCATATTTCAAGCTAGGTGCAGTAGAGTAATTAATAGTTAAGGAAAAGAATAAGAGGAAGACTTATCCCCCAATTCATTTCAAACCCACTCTCAATAAACAAGCAAAATCCACCCAATGCCTCATATAAGAAAAAAAGGTATAACAACTTGGTTTTATTCCATTCATGACCCAAAATTATCAGTTTTATAATAATAAATAGTAGAGTAAAATTATTGCAATCATAAATAGTGAATAAATTATTTCCATATCGATTCAAACAAAAAATAAAATTATCCACACAAAATAAAAATGCAAGTGTAAGGATTAAATTTTATTACAAAGGAAAAAGAGAAAACAACCCCTAATCTATTCATTCAACTAGATTATAACCCAGTCTAAGAATATAATAGAACTCAATCACTTGGAATAAAAATTATAGGCTAAAAATAAATGGAAAGGAAGCAAGCCACTGGGTTTGATTCCCCCGAAATCTTCTCTTCCTTACCTAATATCCATCTTCCATTTGTTTCCCCCACCTTCTCCCTATGTATTTCAAAGACCATTGACCCCCCCCAAAAAACCAACAAAACCAAAAACCCCTCTTTTTACTTTTCTCTATTGTCTTCCCCTCTTCTTCCCCCCACCCACATCCTCCCAACCATTGCTGCCTATCTCTGCTTTCCGTCCATCCCCCATTCCCCCCATTGAGTTTGGAATTAAATATGGAGGAGAGATAATCCTCCATCTAATGTCTTCAACCACCTCCCAGGACACTAAACATGCCAAAATCATTAGTGCAATGGTCATTAATGTCTAAATCTAGAAAATCTAAAATAATAATAAAATATAAGATTCAAATATTATATGGTTCAATCCAAAACTAAATAAATATCAAGTGATCAACATAAGAATACAATGGGGCCATGGGGGTTAGGTAAGTCAACCCAAGTCCAATTCACCATGAAATGGTTAGCTTAAGCAAGGCCATGGTGGTGAGTTAGTGGATGAGAGAAAAAGGGTTGGAAGTAGGGTGGTTTAACAAGTAAACAGAACCAACCAACATCAACACTCAACAGACCAATCAACAATATGAATACATAATGAAAAATGACATAACTATCCAATGATTGAGATGAAATTGAAACATACATGTACCTATTAGAACTCATCTGATTCCTCGAGAATCATTTTTTCTCCCTAAGTGCCAATAACACCATCTAACCTAGCTCATATCAGGTACCTATAACTAATGAATATATATCAATAGCACCTAAATGATGAATAAATAATATGATACAAAATTATAATAAAATATTAATTTCATCAACTAGATCATATATCATCTAGTGCAACAAATTAAAACATAACATGTTCATCAAACTGTAGTCAAAATGCCATCATATCAAAATCCATTCACACTGTACAAGCTAAATAAAAGTAATACAAATTTCAGTTATACATGGGATAATAATATTTAAACAATCATTTAAAATATCAAAAGGCATGGCCAAAACATAATAATGTAATAAACTGAAGCAGCATATATATCGAGATAAAATGAATTCAATGAAAGTAGTATATGTATATCAGGATAAAATTAATCTAGTGTGAACATCAACCATGATATAAATTAATCATAATATTTACCTAAGATAACTCACATTGTAAACAACTAAAATAAGACCAACACCGACAATCATCATTCAAGTGCTATCAAAACATACAAAACAATTATAATAAGTTATCTAGAGTAGGCCATAAGGTTAGGTCATGACATCCTTACTTCCTTAAAGGAGCCATCCCATCGACTGTCAACAATCAAAAACAATATTCACCAAAGGTGTCCATATAAACTAATTGTCACTATTTCACAACATCTCCACCCATTGAGGGGTGGCAATGCCTCAACATTATCTTGTTGGCATTCTTATTTTTTACCATTATGATAGCCACATTATCCATTAGATTAGGCTAAGTAATGGCTTCCTTTCTTCCTTCATGCATCTTTTATAACACCAATATAGAATAAAAACACTTATGCAACAATATCATAAAAAAATATTCCACCAAATATCCCAAATTGGTTGGAACTTTTCCACTCTCATGCCTTAAAAGGCCATCAACAACATAGGATTTGCTAAAAACTAGCTACAAATAGGTTCACCAAACCAATATGCTTCATTACTTAGTAAAAATTTCAAAGCAATAACTAATAATTTCCATATAAAATTGTTGTTATTAACCATTCCAACCATTTATGAAGGTGATTTAATTATACATAATAAAAAAATGGAATTTTAAACATAATAACTTGCACTTACCTTAAAATTCTTTTCAATAAAAGTGCTATAGGCACTTCCTAGCAAGGAAGTACAACCATATAACAAATTATAATTTGATTGTCTAAACTATATTAAAAATCTGAATATAAAACTTTATGGGTTCATAATCCCTTGTGTCAACAGACACATACCTGCAACATGAGGTCAAAAAATATAATCATCCAATCCCACTAGATTGTAACTAGAATCACAAATTAAGAGTGGAATCTTCCACTAAATCATTATGCCACATGCATAATATTAAGAAAATTTGTTACAAAATGCCTTTTCACAAGGGTAGTAATTCATACTATTATGGTTACTCTATTAAATCATCAATTGTTTAGGGGTTAATGCAACATCTGCACCAACCACACTAAACATCAAAGAAGCCATACCAGGCATCACATGCAGCCTAAAATCTTATAGCATGTACTCCAACACATGTGAGCTCACATGATGGTCCAAGGATACCAATCCCACCATCCAAAAATCATCCATCTGAGGGCATCACCCAACTTTTATCACTCTATCCAAGAGTCAAGTGGGTACCTAGGATTTTTAACACCACCTACTTAGGGTTTTACATTGCTCCTTTTGAGCATAAAATTAGCATACATTCTATTTATTTTTTAAAAAATATATAAATATCCATCTAAGAATATCTCTAATAGGTATAACAAAAATAATACCTAAACCATAACATGTTTTCACCTAAATGCCAACACATGCATGCATTTTAGCAAGTACCACCTTGCTAATTTTACATAAATGTTCAATTTATAGGACCAATCAGTGCTTCATAAGGATATAACAATAAACTTTCATAAGGGTTGCTTTTACCACAACCTCTAAGAGGCAGCTAAAGCAATACTATATCCATAAAGCGATCATTATGCACTAATATTCCACGACCAGCTTATGGCACACATGGTGCACACTCTGAATGAATTAGATGGCTACTTGTGTAAAGAGGAAAAGTGTATTTTCATCATTTGAGAGACTCTACTTCTTGGCCTATACTTGGTTTAAATCATTATGGATGCAGTTATTATCTACCCTTTAACCTCATACTTGCACCAATGCTCAATATTAGAGTAGTGATGCAGAATTACACCACACAAACAACATCACACCTTGGCATATTTTAATCAATATAATTTGGTTCATTAGGGAAATACATAACATGAGTGTCTTATAGTCATATTACCACAAAATACTTATACATCAATTTTGAAAACATAGAATAATGTATGGTCCACATGGTTAATTTGAGAAGTGGGAGACTCCCTTACATAGTGATTTATCATCATTGTCACATTCTACAGTTAAAAACATACATTCATGTGTATATAATTCTCATAAAATAATTATGACATCAAGTTAAGTATGTGAAATCCCACAAGATTAACTACATGCACATAGTATGGTAAAGATACAAATTTACATGCTTTAGCAAAATCAATGAAATGTAATGGTTTACACAACACATAATTGTTTTCTAGACAAGGAAGAACCACATGAAATAGGTCATGCATACATGACTCAGGTGTTTCAATAATTATGATAATGTATCTTCACATCACAACAATTAAACACACATAATGGTGAAGCACAAGGGTCCATGATTCCCATCAGGTCACTCGATCTCTAAATGTCATCCAATGACATCAAATATCCTTCATATAGTAAAACATGATCAGTCCCAGGGATCTTGAATTATGATCACCTTTTTAAGATGGTTGTGTTCCAATAAGGCCTATAAAATTTATCTCCATGAGTTTCAAAATTTTACCAACAATGTTTGTATATCATGGATATATGGATCACGCTACCCAATAATAATAAGAGATCCCCAAAACTCCCTAACTTTCTCAAGAAATTCAATCACACTCACCCTACCAAGTCCTCCAAGCTTGAGATACACCCTTGGGCCTCCCAATATATTATACCTCAGCATCATTAGATAGCCCACCCATGCAAGATATCAATGGCCACTACAACATTATCTCATGATTCTAAAAACAAGCTTATATCACTATTCTTCTAGTTGACTTAATATAACAAGTCAAAGGTTGAATGGTGATGTTTGCTTTGATGCAACATCACTTTTGGGAAAGGGTGAATGCTATATCACTACCATGGGAATTAAAATTTCCCATAATCATCAAGTTCATTATAACTTCACACTAACATCCTCATGGATGTAGACATATCCAATAACACAATAGGCATTTACATGGATGTCAAACGTATCCCAAATCTAATTAGGCATCCTTATGGATGCATAACTCAGCCACGATCAAATTAAACATCCCCATAGACATAAAACATATCCATTTTTGTCATAAAATCCTCATAAAAATCAAGCTATCCATGATAAAAATAACCATCATATATGTAAAACATATCTGTGAACAAAATAAACATCCTAGATGTGAACCATGATCAAAATAAACATCCCCACATACTAATTAACTTTTAGACTTTTAGAATTATGAAGCCACATACTTCTTCATTTGACTCAAAAGATTCCAAAAGTATAAACAAGATCAAACTCTAATTCAACTCAAGATGATCCTCCACCAATAGAGATCCCAAGCCTTACTGATTCACCCAAGTAAATTAGATACTCTCACCTTATACAACCCTCCAAGTTTAAGCCTAACTCTCAGTCCTCTTAAGGTCATATATTCTAAGAATCTACTTATGACTTACCCATACAAGTTAACAATAGATATTAAACATCATTTACTCAATTCTAAAAGAGAAGTGGTTATTATCAGTCTCCCATTGACTTGCCCATACAAGTCAATAATGAACAAGTGATGCTTTCCCTGATGTAGCTTGATTAGGGAAGGGTTGACCCAAACAAGGCTATGGGTGAGAATCATAAATTCATTTTATAAATTTATAGCACTTTAAGCTTGCATAACAAAGCACTTTTTTATTCATCCAAGAGGCTAAGTGCCCTTATAAAGGTCATAGTATAGACTTCTCAAGCATATAATACATATATTTATTCAAATAAGGTATATAATTTCACCCATGGTTTAGTATGAATAAAAACATACAATTTTCTAATTTAATCTTGGAAAAGACAAAATAGATATACAGGTGACATTCAACCATCATAAAGGCATACACATACATGATGATAAAATAAACTTTCACAAAAAAATATGCACATCCATATTATGTGTATTTTCAGCCATTCAAAGGTATATTTGCATCATAAACCTTTGCCAAGTATGCACAACCACACAAAATCTAACCAAAATTTTTAATAACATGCTAAAAATTAGTTTAATGTGCCAAAAAATCATCCAAAACCTTAAAGCACAAGCTATGATACCATATGAGATAACCCCAAAAAAAATAGAATTGCATTATCAAAGTATGTTTTGGACTGCGTGTATGGCCTAAAGCCTCACTTACTGATGTAAGCAATGTTCCTTCAATGTACTCAGGCACATGCAACTAGAACCAAAGGAGGAGATCTAAGATAATTAGATAGGGTAATTAATTCCAAAGGATGAACTATGGGGTTTAGGGCATATTGTGTACAACTAAATGGATAAGTCTTAAACATCATATGTGACAAAAGATCTTTTGCATAGGACTATTTATAGGTCCTCAACCCTTGATAGATATCTCACTCCCATCAGTAGGTTTTGGTTTCACTTGAGGGTGGTTAAAGGGTTACTTATTATTCCAAATGGAAAAATATAACTTTATGTACTATGTTTCCTTTTGATTATAACATGTTTATGGAATGAAAACAAGGTCTAATATTTTTTTAATAATCCGGTATAATGTCTAAGATGCTGGTCATAAAAGTAGAAACCAAAGGTTGATTAAAACATGTGTAGATTATATAATATTCCATAAGCACACAACATAATTTATTACTTCCTATAAGAGAGTACAATCATGGAAAAGAGTGAAAGCTAAAGTATTACAAATAATTAATTTAGTGATACAAGCCAAGGTCATTAACTTCTTATTTGTCTTAAGTTCATTACACCATTGCCTTATTTAATTAAAAATCTACAGTGTTGATTATGAAATTGAAATAAAATTGATTATACTTACTCCTTAAGGCCATAGAGACTATAATAACTCCATACCTATATAAGTTCACATTGCTCAATTTATTAAACATGATTATAGCTTTCTAAATAATGAATAATGATATGATTTACAATCAAGTCCATATTTACCAAATAGGATATAGTGGGCAGCCTGTAGTTGGATATATACAAAGATGTCATATTGATAATAGTCAATGTGTATATAATTAACAAGGAGTAATTATAATTGGAAGTGTATTTCAACTAAGCGTGTATCTTCCCATATTAAATTATTCAACAATCCCTTGTATTTAAGTTAGGAGCAGTATTTAGCCCATAATATCATGCTTATTTTCATGTAATTTTTAGCCATAGGCTAACAAATGCATTCATTAGTATGGAATTAAGTTAATTTTCAGCCATACATATGTTCATTAAAATTATCAAGAACCTTAAAGCATCTAGTTTCATATCTTTTCCCACAATAGGAATTACATTCAATGATAAACCAATTTTAAGGTAACATCAATCATAAGAACAACATACATATATGGGTGATATGAGTTTCAACATGAATAAGTATAAAATAAATATGATCATCATAAGATTCCCACATAAGCTGAGTACATGGTATCCATGTTATCCATAAGTATCACACTCAAATAAGAATTTTTGTTCATTCATTGAATATGTGAAACCCAAATATAATTCCATACAAGTATCAATAAAAACATAATATGGTTGAACATGCCTTCAATAAATGAACGCAATAATTTATGTTCATTTCTATTCAATATAAATGAAGGCAATACACATATTTAACCCTATCATATTCATATAAATTATTACCAATAAAAGGCCAATGCACTAATAGTTTTAAATAATTTTAGACAATTAAAAATTGTTATCTTTCATCATAATAATATTTAAAACAATCTATCATCATTCTATAGTTGAGTAACTCATTTCATAAGTTAATATAACTTATGATAAGTATTAGGCAGCCCTTAATATAGGTATAAATTCAGAATTGTATTTAATTCCAACAAGGACGTAAAGAATGAAAAATAGGAAATGTAATCTAACTAAATAGATTGTTTACCAATAATATGCATACCTCTTATACACAAATTTACAAAGACCAAGGAATGTAATGGTGATTCCATTCAATGCTTCTCTCATATTACAATAAGAAGTTAGTTGAACCTTGTTTCTATTGTTTTATATGTAAGCTAAAATAAAAACTAGAAAGAAGTATTCTATACAAACTCATGTTGCCTCAATAATTAAACAACATATAAGATAAAAACATAAGTGTTTGCCAAAAGGAATAGGTTAGATAAATTCATCAATGAATATTATTTCCAAGATAAACTTCTTGCCTCTTAACAAACTAGACCAATATACCTATGTATGCTAAAACATCATTTAGAAAGTGAAATATGTGTATAGGTTTGTCTTAGCATTGCCAACAATATAACACTCATTCCAAGAGGCTATTTAGACAAAATATAAAACTATATAAGAGACTAAATACTACAATAATCATGTATAAGATCAATTATAGATTATTATCACAATAATATTAATAATGTAATGTACTAAAATGTAAATACAATAATGATTATCATCTAAATATCCAAGGTAAAAACCCAGAGAATATACAAATGATTAATTATAAAACCTTTTGTTCCACTACATCATGATCCATTATCAAAGACATGATTAGCATATAATGACTATAATGTATAACTAAATCAATAAAAATAATGTAATTAGTTTAGAGTTACACTCACTAACATACAACATGGAAACAAGAATATAATTAATGATAAATAAACATATGAATAAATTATATCAAAATGTTATCAAATTTATCATGCCTATACACAAGATCATCTAAAAATGTAAGTAGCAATTCATCATTTCAAACAAACCTCCCAACTAGCCATATGATCCCAACCATAGGTAGCCCTTACCACCTCATCCATCAACTGGATGGTGGGTTTGATAATTGGGGTTAGGAAGTGATTCTAAGAAAGTTGGGGTTCCCAAGACATTAGAAAAATCCACACAATAATAGAGGTATAAAATAGACAAATGACTAACAAGTACATCATCCAAAAATGAGATATAAATAACCAAGTGAATATCATCACTACAAATTAGAAGTAGGGATAATCCACTATAGGTAGTTTTAAAGTCGTAGAGATGGATTTATGAACTAAATCTAGGTCTATAACATTCATTATTAATGTGATTATAATTCCTCCAAGCTTATACTTAGCCTTTGGTCATCCTAAATAAAAATCCACATTCCATACAGATAAATCCATAGCTACAACTCAATTATTGAAGTCTAGTCAATGGACTATCATTTAACTACAATAGATATCAACAATATTTGATATGACAAGAATTAAAAATATAACCCAAAATGAAGTATACTCAATATAATTCAATAGTCCATGATAAACCTGACCAATCAACTAGTCAACACACATAACCAATCGACACATTTCAACTTGACTTCTAACAATGCCATCATTTCCCAAAATAATAAACAATGATTTCAAGCAATAAATTGAAGTCTAAAAATTGAAGTAAATGTCAAAGAAAATTGATATAATGATTTCATGGGATTATCATGAGGTCACACGACCTCATAATTATCCTTACATCTAAAATTAAGGATTTAAATGATTTAATAGAAACAATAGACCTTAGTAGTTGATTAATAAAAAGTCAATGTTGTGTTACAAGGTAATAGAATTTGTCAGGGCTTCACCCCATAATCCTATATAATTTTGAATAGTTTATAAGACATATAGGTAAGCTTTTGATCAAAATAAATATATTTAAATAAGGAATAACATGCTTTATAGTATATAAAACCAATTTAATCATTAAGACGTAGACCTACATCAATTCAAAGGAATCCTTGAAAGAAATAAAAACCCTCTATTTCAATAATAAAAATACTCAAATAGATTTTCAAACAATAAATTATAAATCAAAACACATATAACATTTCATCAAGGTTTTTAGGGTTAATGACCTAATCATAATAATGCGATAGAGCAAGAATCAAGTTTTTAAGGCAAAGATAAAAGGAGAAAACCCTCAGGCCAATTTTTTTCCACAAACTTAGTTTGTTATTTTCTACCTAGGAGGTATTGTGGCACAATTATATATACAAACATGGTTTATTATAATAGTAGAAACATATACACACGATCATATTCATGCAAAGTAAGGGAACACATATAATCTTAAATATTATAGAAAAATTATTGTAAACCACATAGAAATAACCCAAAATGTAATACAAAGGTATGCATCAAAAGGTAACCAAATTTACAAAGTCTTGGAATGATTCATATTTCAAGCTAGGTGCAATAGGGTAATTAATATTTAATGTAAGTAATAAGAGGAAGACTTATCCCCTAATTCATTTCAAATAAACCCTCAATAAATAAACAAAATCTACCCAACACCTCATATAGAAAAAATAGGGTATGGAGACTTGGTTTTATTCCATTCATGACATGAAATTATTATTTTTATAAAAATAAATAGTAGAGTAAAATTATTTCAAGCATATATAGTGAATAAATTATTCTTAGATCCATTCAAACCAAAATTAAAATTATCTACACAAAATAAAAATATAGTAGTGTAAGGATTAAATTTTATTACAAGGGAAAAAGGGAAAACAACCCCCAATTAATTCATTCAACCAAATTATAATTTAGTCTAAGAATAAATCAAAACTCACTCACTTGGAATAAAAATTATAGGTTAAAAAGAAAGGGAAAGGAACTAGGCCATAGGGTGTGATTCCCCCCAAATCTTCTCTTCCTTTCCTAAAATCTATCCTCCATACATCAACCTCACCTTCTCCCTATAATGTTCAAAGACCATCAACTCCCCCTAAAACCAAACAAAACCAGAAACCCCTCTTTTTGTTTTTCTCCATTCTCTTCCCCTCTTCTTGCCTCCACCTACATCCTCTCAACCACTATCACCTATCTCTCCTCTCCATCCATCCCCCATTACCCCCATTAAATTCAACATTAAATACGAAGGAAATAGAATCATCTCTCCAATGCCATTGACCACCTCTCAAAGCACCAAATGCACCAAAGTCATTAATGTAATGGTCATTAATGTCTATATTTAGAAAATCCATAATAATAATAAAATATAAAATTCAAATATCATATGGTTTGAGCGACAACCAAATAAATATCAAGTGATAAACCTAAGAGTTCAATGGGGCCATGGGGGATTTAGGTGAGTCAACCCAAGTCTAATTAACCATGCAATGGTTATCTCAAGAAAGGCCATGGTTGTGAGTTCATGGGTGAGAGAAAAGGGGTCAGATGTGGGGTAGTTTAACAAGTAAAAAAAACCAACCAACATGAACACTCATAATACTAATTAGCAATATGACTAAGACACAAAACTAAGGTGTGAATACACAATGAAAAATGACATAACTATCCAATGGAATGAGACCAAACTAAAACATACATATACCTATCAAAACTCATTTGACTCTCAATAATCACTTCATCTCCCCAAGGGCCAATAATGTCATCCATCCTAGCTCATAAAGAGTTCCTAAAACAACTAAATATATATCAATAACACTTGAATGATGAATAAATAATATGATATAGAATTGCAAGAAAACATTAATTTCATAAACTAGCTCATATATCATCTAGTGGAGCAATAAAACATATTATCTCCATCAATCTATAGTCAAAATGTCATCATATTGAAATCCATCCATATTGTACCAAATAAATAAAAGTAATACAAAATTTAACTATACATGTGATAATAATATTTAAATAGCCATTTAAAGTATCAAAAGGCATGACCAAAACATAATAATGTACTAAATTGAAGTAGCACATATATTGAGATAAAATGAATCTAATGCAAGTAGTATATGTATATCAAGATAAAATGAATCCAGTGTGAACATCAATCATGATATAGATTAATCATAATAGTTACCTGAGATAACATGCATTGAAAATAACTAAAATAGGACCAACACTGATAATCATCATTCAATTGCTATCAAAACATACTAAATAACTATAATTAGTTATCTGCAGTAGGCTACAAGGTCAGGTCATGACAATCCTAAGGTCACCCATAGCCCACATGGGTGCACATATCTCAAAAACTAATTTGCCTTATCTCATGTGATACATTTCCAAATTGAATACCATCAGATTTAATATAAATTTGACCATTTATATTTTTGCATCGTACCATTTATGATTCATTTTTAACACTTTTAAAAATATCAATATTATTATCATATAATGTGTGATTTAGTAAATTCACTTTATCCTTTCAAGGCATATGCTTCATTTTTCACCCCTTGTCTCAAAATGGGGAGAAAAACATCAATATATATATACTAAACATAATATTTAACTTTATGCAAAAAGAAACACTTGATAAATACAAAATTTAGAACAAAGTATAATTTATAATAACTTAGGGTAAGAAGCATCCCTCTCACAAATTAATTTATCTAAATGTCAAAAGAACTCAATAAAAGTCTAAAAAAATAAAATTTTATGGGGGGCATGTAGTTAATTCATGTTCTCCATCCCATTATAGTATTTTTATTTCAATAACAAAGTACTTCAATTTTTAATAAGCAATTTTTCAAAAATCATAGAATGAATCTCGATCTATCTATAGTGACGTGATTCATATTTTTTAAGTGGATCACATTTAAGCTTAATGAAACTCCATGTCTTATTTATAATTTAGTTAACCATGGGCTATTTCCCATTTGTGATCTAGGAATTTGACTCAAGAGAGGATGGTTAGTATGGTGTTAGTTTAAAAATGAAAACAAAATAAAAGAAACACACTAACTAGCATAACATATCTAGGCCTAGACACTAGGAAGAGCTTAATTAAAAAATATGAATAAAACACACAAATACAATGTAAAAAAAAACCTCTTTTACCTTCCTTGGATGCTCCAAAATGCTTATTGTAGTGGCTTGCTCAACTTGTGCTCATGAAGTCCTTACAAATAGAAGCTTGGCTACGTCCATCTCTCCTTGAAACCTTTGGCTTGTGGCTTGGCTTGGATTGGAATCAATTTGGCATGATAACACTAATTTATTGAAGCTTTGTAATCAATTATTCATTATAACTTTACATAATCATGTGTTAGAAATGATGTGGTAAGGCCTCCTATTTATAGATTTTTGTAAATGTCTAAAATCAACCTGAACCATCCATCCTAAGATTGAGATGTCTGGTTAAAGATTAATTCAATTTTTTTAATTAAGTTTTTAATTATCCTCATCATGACATAGGAAGAATGGGAAATTAAGAGGCATGGAGGGCATCATGGAAGTCATTAATGAGGCATGGGGGGCATGAATCCTAATATTTGTGGTATTTATGGCATAGGGATGTCTTCCCAAGAAATGAGGTCACCTGATGATGAAAATATTCAATATCCATGTCAAAAAATAAGTTTTCAACAAGTTTCCATGGAATTATTAATTATGCCTTGATTTGGATTAATTAGCTCTTAAGCATGATTAAGCACTTTGTGCACAAATTACTCAAATTAATCAAAATGCCTTGTTATTGGTCCAAAATTCAACTGGATTGGAATTGGAAGGTGATGTCAGATGTTTTAGATCCATTATCCCATTTGGGATGTTACCAATAATAAATAACAAAGGCACATGTCTTGTGCAAGAGATTTGATAGGAAAGAGCAATCTAAGGCACTTAGGTGTAAAATTGGCATTTTCAATCAAAATGATCTAATCAAAGTTAGCTATCCCATAAATTACATTGCCCCATTTAGGGATACCTAGCCAAAATAGGTACTTGAATATGTCAGTTTCACATTATTTAGCATGTTTTATTGTTTCTAGGCCAAATTGTGTATTTTAGGTAGAAATTGGTTAAAAGCCTAGTTGGAGGTTATCGGTGACCAGTTTTAAGTGTCTATAGTTTGCCCCTATTTGAGAAGGTATTGAAATATATAAGCACAATAACACCTTATAAAATAATGAAAAGGTCTTGTATGCCTACAATTGCAATGATGATAAACTAACTGTATGATGCCCCCTCGAGGGAATGGTTGGCATAAGTAAGTCAGCAAACAATCCCTTGAAAAGAAAAAAAGTGAAATGAGGGGACCAAAGAAAAGAAATATGATGGGGTGAAAACACAATGATACTAAAAAATTAGTCAAAATAATTGAGAATGCAAGTGGAATGGTGCACAATGGTTTGCCCAAAGGCAGTTATAAACATTTTACCCCTATAGTGGTAACATGGTATGATAACATAATGATTTTCCTAAAGGTGATTATAATCATTGAGAAGATGGATCTACCCCAATTAGGATAGAAAAACAAGATAATAACATGCCCTTATATAGGCAAAAAAAGTAAAGTGGTGACAAAATAATGATTTTCCTAAAGGCGGTTATAATCATTAGACCTTGATTATGGAAAACATGATAAAATTAGCTGAGGATGATGATAACTTAACGTAAAGGGTAATGTTGAATTTGAATAACCTACTAGTAGGGAGATGCTCATATGAACTAATAAAGGTTGAAATTCTTTCATGGTTAATTACTCTATTTGGGATATTATTAAGATGGAATTGGGATGTTAGTGTCAAAGAGATGCTACCATTGCTGAATAGACTTTTGAAATCTAAGGTTTGTTGTAGCAAGTGTCAATAGGCATCATGGTATAACATCATGAGCACTTGGCCAAAATATGCATGAGGACTGACTCCCATAATCCAATACACAATAGAAAATAATGCACCAATGATAGAAACCATGATGAAAATGTAAACATATGAAGATGGATGGATTCAAGTATAAGTGTGGGCAAGGAATCACCCAATGAAAATAAATTGAATAAAGGCAATAGTGATGAAAGAAAACAAACAGGTAGATAAATAAATAAAATAAGTAGAAACAAACAAACAAATAATGCAATACAAACTATACAAACATTGTCCCTAAAAATAGGTGATAACTTAACAAACGAACAAAATGGGGGAATAAAAGAAAAGGAAGGGGGTGTCCGAGCTGTCTCCATGTGTAATAGGTAAGTTGATGTTGCCTACATATTTCCATAGATGTAATATCCAATAAAAAACTTCAGGCCAAATGTAGTTCTCCCAAGGAATGGGAAGAATGTGATAATTGATGAAAACAAATAGAATGGATGTGATAGAAGAAGAGGAATGGTCTTGAAAAATGATAATTATGTGAGATAAAAAGGCCAAAAAATATGGGGAAACTAAATGATAAGTGATTTTCTTGTAGTAAGGGTTCCCAGAATCCTTAGGGCAAAGAAGTGGTCAATGTTTTTATTCTTTTCTAATGATTTTTCAAATATTTTTAGAATTTTTTGAATTATCTCAACTTGATCAAGAATGATGAGACACTTAAATGGTTTAAGCTCACAAAATGGTGAGATCATTTCTTAGGTTACTCACAAAATGGCGAGAGTGTTCAAACTTAGGTTGTTCACAAAATAGAGAGAGCATGGCTTAGGTTACTCATAAAATAATGAGAATGTTCAAACTTAGGTTGCTCACAAAATGGTGAGAGCATGGCTTAGGTTACTCAAAAAATGGTGAGAGAGTGTGAAAAGTGTGACTAAGCTAACCTCAATAAGTATCGAGCACTACCTACATAGTCCCAGAGTAGGACCTCAAGTCACCATAGTTCTGCCCTATAGTGGAGAAATTTGACTAGTGTAGCAATCAATTCAAACAAAATAGGCATAGTTGGTAAAAAGGCATAGTATAACATAATAAGTGGCAAGTTGGTATGTCAAGGATTAATGTTTCCCCTAATTTTCCCATAGGAAGTTATAACTAGGACACAACATCATAGATCAATGGTACTAATTCTCCCAAAGGTGGTTATAATTTGTAGAAAAATCAGTGGTAAGAAAGGCATAATAAACGAAGGATGAAACTCCCAAAACTTCTATCACACTATCCTAAAATATGATCTCTATCTGAAGTACTTGAATCAATTGATGAAACTAATTAGATACCTAGATGTTAAAACTATGTAATGAATGGCAAAAACCAAGGTCAAATGGGCTAGGCTTTAGAACACACTGGGTCAATAGAATGGAAGTGAAAAATGGATACAATGGAGAGGATAGATAAGGATGGTATTTGTACAAAGAATAATAGTGATAAAATGGCATAACTAAAATTGTCCTTATAGACAATACACCTTACCATTCAAGCATAATACTACTTGAGATGAATAATATTCATCAGCTCAGGAAGTTCATCTCTGTCTAGTGTGGCAATCTTGTATGCTCCTGATCCATAATATATTGTAATGATGAAAGGGACTATCTAGTTTGGTTTGAATTTACCTTTATGCTTTTTCTCAGCCATGGTATTCTTTGGGTTTTCTTTAAGAACAAGATCACCAAGTTTAAATGTTTTATACTTAACACATCAATTATAGTGGTCTTTGAGTTAGTTTTGATATGCTTTAAGATTATTAAGTGCAACTATGCATTTCTCATCAAGTAGGTCTAGGTCTTGCAGATGAGCTACTTGATAGTCATGATCATCTAGGACATGCTTGAAAGAGATGTGTAGTGAAGGCAATTCGACCTCAATGGGAAGGATGGCTTCAGTACCATAAATAAGTGAGTATGGAGTGGCTCCTATGGGAGTATGATGATTGGTATGGTATGTCCAAATGGCAAGGAATATCTACAAGTACTAATCACAACTGGCATCATTGATAATATTTTTGAGAATATTGACAATGGTTTTGTTGGATGCCTCAGCTTGGCCATTACCTTGAGGGTAATATGCTATAGAAAATTGTTGTGTGATATTATATTCAATACATAGCTGATCTACATCCTTATTTTGTAATGATCCTCCATTATTAGATATAATGTTAGAGGGGATACCATAGCAGCAAATAAGATGGTTGAAAATGAATTTAGAAATTTGCTTTCTAGTCACGTAAGTGACGGGTATTACTTCAACCCACTTAGTGAAATACTCGGTGGTGGTAAGGATATATTTATGGCCATCAGATGAAGTGGGGTTGATCTTCCCAATGAGGTCAAGTCCCCATATAGAAAATGGTCATGGTATCAACATTAGTTTTAGAGTTTTTGCTAGGGCATGTATCAGATTAGCATGTTGTTGACATTTGTCACACTTTTTTACATATGCAGTGGCATCTACATCCATTGTGGGCCAATAATAACTAGTATGCAAGAGATTTTTGGATAGGACTGCCCTACTAGAATGAGCACCACATACTCCTTTATGAACTTCTCTTCATGCTAGTGTAGACTCTGCCAAAGTTAAACAATGAAGTAGAGTTCCATCAAAACTATGATGGTAAAGGGTGGAGACAAGTAGAGTATAATAAGTGGATTGATGAATGAAGGATTTGGTTTGTTTCTAAGATAGGTTAGGTGGTATAACTTGGTCATGAAGGTAGTGGTAAATTTTTGAGTACTAGATATAATTAGGACCAATAATATGACAAATCATGGCAATGGTTGAAGGTTCATGAACCGGTGCTGACAAATTCTCGATGGGAACTGATACTCTCTAGCTTTATCTATTTTTCAAATTAGAAATTCAATAGTAATAATGGAATCTATAGTTATGTTACTAGCCCTTGGTATGTGCTCAAACTGAATATTGGCAATTTGTTGCTTAAGAGTGTCGACCATGGCTTTATATGGAACCAGCTTGTCATCTTTAGTCTAAAAATGATATGTGAACTAATTGATGATTAACTAAGAATCACCATAAACTTGGAGATGAGATATATTCCAATGCATTTCTTTTCAAAGTCTTACAAGTGTTTCATACTCAATCATGTTGTTTGTACAAGAAAAGCTAATTTTGAATGATTTAGGGATTACTTCCCCTTGTGGTGTAATAAATAATAGGCCTACCCCGATCCATGTGTAGTAAATGAACCATCAAAATATAGCTTCCAAGGCTACTCCTCAAGGGGTGTCTTAATGATGGTCATGATGGATTCATCAAGAAATTGAAATGTGAGTGGTTGTGTGTCTATGAGAGGTGCTTTAGTAAGTTGATCTATAATAACTTGTCCCTTGATTACCTCCTGATTGATATACTCTATGTCAAAATCACTAAGAATCATGATCCATTTATCCATTCTACCTTGCAAAGATATTTTAGATAGCAGATACTTGAGTGGATCTACTTTTGAAATGACCATAGTGTTATTATTCAACATGTAATGGCATAGTTTCTGAGCTATGAAGATCATGGCCAGACAAGCTTTTTCAATAGGTACATAGTTATGTTCATATGTAACCAAGGTATGACTTAGGCAGTATACATCATGATCTTTTCCATTGTCATCATGTTGAGCCAAGAGTGCCCCCAAAACATGGTTGGTAGCTAATAGGTATAAAAAGAATGGCTTTCTTGGCATAGAAGGTAATAGAACAAGTGGATTAACAAGATAGTCTTTAAGTTGTTGAAAACTTATTTGGTAGTGATCATCCTAGTGAAATGCAACTCCCTTCTTCAAAATGTGTGTAAATGGATTGCACTTGTTTGCTAACTTATAGATTAAGCATCGGATTGACTAGATCTTACCTTGAAAACTATAAAGATGCTTTAAATTTATTGGTGGTAGTATCTCTATAGCATAGACTTTAGCTAGATGAAATTCAATACCTCTACAAGACACAATGAAGCCAAGTAATTTACTTGAAGTTATATCAAACACACATTTCTTTGGATTGAGTCTAACTTTGTACCCCTGTAATCTTTCAAATATCTTATACAACACTATTAGATGGTTGACCTTGGTTTTGGATTTTCCTAATATGTCATCGACATAGTCTTCAATAATATCATTCATCGTATCATGGAATATGATAGTCATATCCCTTTGATATATATCTCCAACATTCTTAAGGCCAAATGACATTACCTGATAACAAAATATTCCCCATAGAGTGGTGAATGTTATTTTATGTTGGTCTTATGGTGCTATTCTGATATGGTTGTATCCTAAAAAGCCATCCATGAGTGAAAGCATTTCATAACCTACCATGGATTCGATGATCATGTCAATATTAGGCAATGTAAAATCATCTTTAGGAAAAGCTGTGTTGATGTCTAAAAAATCAATATAAATTTTGATCCCTTTAGGCTTTTTACTAATAGGTACCACATTAGAGATCCATTTTGAGTAGTTAATGGATCAGATACATCCTGATTCTATGAGTTTTTTCAACTCTTTATTTCCCAATACAACAATGTGAGGATGCATCTTATGTAACTTTTGTTTTATCAATTTGGCATTAGGATTAACCACAAGGTGGTGAAAAACCAAGGTGGGGTCTAAACCTGGCATGTTAGAATAGGCCCATGTAAAGATATCTACAAATTCTCTCAATAGAGCTGTAAAGACATTACATTCATCCTCAGTGAGGGATGCTCCTAATTTTATCTATTTTAGGTCTGATGGAGTCCCAATATTTACCTATATTATATCTTTGACTAAAATGGTTGAACCATTTTCTAGGATAGTAGGCAATGACTTGAACTATTGAATTATGCCATGATATTTTATTAGGACTTTCTCTTCAACTTCTCCTAAGCATGATCAATCTGAGTCCCCTAATGGGAGATCTAGCCATGTGACAAAAATATTTGGAAATTATTGAGTAATTTGATCAAATACTTGTTGTTGCTCAAATCTAAACTCAGATCCATAGGCAAGTTCATCATTGGTGGTCTCCTGGTCTAGATTCAAAGAAGAATGAACACCCCCATCTAATGGTGATTGAAATAGGTTTTCACCACTAGACTAGCATTTATCTTTACTTTTTCCCTGGTTAAAAAGTGCCTCAAAGAGGTTTTCACTTTGGGACCTCAATGTTTTACTTATTTGTTTGTGGCTAAGGGTGTTTAATCACTCTCCAAAATAGGCTATAAGATCTAATGTGATTGAGAATCTTGATTTGTGAATGTTGTCTCTAAGGCCTAAAAAGTCACAAAATGCCTCATCATTCTAGAACTCATCAATTAGTAGACTGGATTCTCATTGGTCCCAATCTATCAGTTAGGGATAATATAATGGCAATGGATTACAATGAATGGTCAAGGTAAGGGTACAAGTGGCATTATTATCAAACATTTTGGTTTCATCTAGGTCATCAAAGGTGAGGCAATGATTGGAATTTGATTCACTGTCGACATCATCATCACTAGTCACTGGTGATGGATTTTGAATAAGATATGTGGGGTCTCCCCTAGGTGGTTTAAATCCAAGTCCACAAGGTATTTCATACTTAGTCATGGAAATTATCTCAATGGTTCCTTGTTAATTTAATTTGAGGCCTCTTCCTTCATAATTGTGATGCTCCATGATCCTATTGGGAATAGGATACTTTGCATTTTTATAATAATCAGCTTGGTTGTCATTATATAACCATGATTCATCCCCTTCAAGAGGGTTGAGTTCTAGGCCACATGCTAGTATAAATGTGATAGGTCCCTTATCTTTATTCTTTTTTTGCTAATGCATATGTGGGGTGACTTTAGGTCACCCAAAGGTTTTTGGATTCTGAGGAAGATTGAAAATATAAAATGTGTCATGGGTCACATATTTTCCTAGTCCATTATCTGATATGGTGAAATGATTAGAAGCTTCAGGAGGCAGCATGTGAGAAAGGGAATCCAAGGTATTAGGATCTATACAATTATTTGGTGAAGGATCAATAAGTATATCCTTTCTTTTATCTTACTTGGAATTTACATTCATGTCGTACTGATAATTATAGCTTTAAAATTTGGCCTCATTATGTACCCAAGAAGCTTGATGAGCTTTAGAGACACTATGTTGAGGCTAGATCCATTATCTATAAGGACATGTTTTACTTTATTCCATATTATATAAACTTCTATGTATAATGGATTATTATGGAGTGGGCCAAGGGAAGGCAGATCACTTTAGTTAAATGTGACTTGTTGGGATAGAGCTAGGTGTCCAACTAGAGCTTGAAATTTATCAGGGGATACGTCACTAGCAATAGTGGATTGGGTCAAAACTCATTCAAGATGTTCTTGTGGATTAATTATGTTCACAACAAATCTAAAATAGAAATTTTTGCTAGTGCCTTCTATAATTGTTTCATAATATCAAACTTCTTGTCTTGGTCAGTAGTGAATGGTTTATTCTGAGGTTGAATGGTTGGTTGGATGACAAGCAAAGTGGTAGATGGTTGTGGGCCTGGGATAGTAATATTTGACCTTTGAGTTTTGATTTGACAATTAAGATTAAATATTAGATCATTATTAGTAACCAATATTAGGAATGGTGTGGGACCAGACATGACAAGTCTTAGTTGTTAGTGCACTCACATGTGGCCACATGGCAAAGATGAGTTATCAATATAAGGTCTAAAAGGGGAAGTCCTAGTTTGCTAATTTTCCTATATACATTCCCAAGTTAAAGAAGGATTATCCATGTAATGTAGCTGAATGTTGTTGTTTAGAAATGGTCTAGGTTGATTAGTGCTTAGTCTAGGATTAATGGAGATGGTATTAATGCTACCCCCTGCAATATGACCTACAACACTATTGTAGTCATGGGTAAATGCATGGTAGTTTTGTTGGTTATTACCATTATAATCTTGGTTTTGTCCATTATTCTATCATTGTGGGTTCTACTACTAATTTTGTTAGTTTGGCCTTTGATTTTGATACTATTGATTTTGTTACTACATTAGTCGTTGTTGTCATTATTGCTGATCATTTTATTTCTACTAATTGTTATGTCAGGGAAAGGGGTTTTAATAAATACCAAGAGTTTGATTGGAAGTGGAAGCACCATTATCCAATATTATCTCCCCATTCTCCAACATATTCTTAATCAAATACTTGATTTGGACACATCTTCATAGATTATACCTGTTGACCCGATGATAGTCACATAATTCATTTTCATGGTACCAATCAGGATAAGGAATGCCTTAAAAATAATGATTTGGTATAGACCAACCAATAAAATTAGTGGTAGTAAGCTTATAAAATATAAACTCAATAGGTTCTCCTAGGTCACTAAAGACATGATGTGCAGGCATGGTTCTCTTAGGAAGATGGGTTTGCAATGGTAAAGGATGTTGTATTTGTTGTGCAGGGCTTGGTTATTGTGTTTGTAGCATTGGTTGGAGAGGTTACTGGGTAGGGTTAAGATGAAAAGGTGGTAAAAATGATGTTTTCACCATTTGGACATGACAAGATTCAGTTACTCCATTTCCCATAACATTCCTATTGTGGTTGAATTGCTTTGATCTTTCTTGGATATTGGCCTATGCCAGTTGTGATGCTGGCACTTGAATGGGATGTTGGTCATTTCCCTAATTGGTACATTGATTTTTATTAGTTTAATTAAGCTTGATAAATCCTTTATTGATGAGCACTAATTCAATCAATAATCCTTTGTTGATGATTTCTTTGAAAGTATGTACACATTATAGTTCCAAATGATAAGCTATTTCACTGTGCAAATTTTTGGTAAACACAAAAACTAATTTTTTATTTGGTAAACTATGAGTGAAATGGCTTGCAAGGGCTCTCCATCATTATAAATAACTTAAAAAACTCTCACCATCTTTTTGCTTTGCTTACATTAAGTCTACTAATGAAATCTCATGCTTGAGATTATAGGAAAAGTGTTGCACAAACTTATCAAAAATATCATAAAAATCTATTATTGAATTTTTGGGAAACTTTGAAAACCACTTCAAGGCTTGTCCAACAAAGCTCCTTGGAAACAACAACAAAAGGTAAATGTCACTATATGCCACTGGTTGACATGTGATAAAGAATTCGATCAAATGAGTCTTAGGGTCACCTTTACCTTTGTATTTGTTGAATTTCAGTGGTTCATATGCTAGAGGAAATGGTATCTCCAAATACTCTATGTTGAATGGGTAGGAACACATGTCATCTAATTTGAAATTTTAGTCTATTTCCTAGCTTTGATGGTAGTAATCACATCTTTCATTTGTTGTAATTCTTAGGATAGGAAACTGGAAGGAATATTAGTTTGAGGGAGAATTTGGGTAGATGACTGGGAGGTCACAAGTGGGAAACTTTGACTAGGGTATGATAGAGATACATGTTGGGGTATATTTGTTTAGTTGAGGAATAGATCAGGAATACACATACATGGATTAGGATGTACTTGGAATTGCACAATTGGTTGCATGATATTATAGTTTAGGTTGGTGATAAATGTTTGATTTGGATTATTTTATGGTTGGGATGGAGGGATATAACTATAATATGCTTGTTGTGGTTGAAAAGGGACATGTTTTCGACTAATCAAACCTTGATGTTGAGTGGGAACTGGTGGTCCAAGACCCTGTCTCTAAATTTATGGCACATTTTCAACCAATGGTTATCTAATAGGTACTTGATAAATATGGGGACCTCCTTGTTTTACAAATCCCTATGGAGAAGTGAAAACATGTTTCAAATTGAGCATTTATCACTAACCAATATTTTCACATTGTTTATTAGTGATTACTTGGTTTTGAATTGGCATTTTAGTCTGTGATTGAAGAAGTATGTTTATCATTACCTGGTGAGGTGGAACATTTATTTCCCCTGATTAAAGTGGTAATGTATTTTTATTTTATTATGTTGATACACTATATTATGTTTATTGTTGTGGGATACTACTCATTACTTTTTGAGGAGGAGTTGGGTTCATCACATCCTATCATTGAGGCATGACATTAGCCATTGTTTAATTACCTAATCTCATAGGTTGTACACTTGAGGAAGCAACTAGTTGAGGTTAGGTTATAGAAACTCCTATTACCTAATATAATGATCTATCCATGGGATTAACTACAGGCACATGTTGTTGGTTAGTCATTTATGCATTAGTACCACTTTGATCAAGATTGGACATTATTTTCACATTGTCCACTACATTTGGCTCACTATTCTATGTAGAAGCCAAAGACACTTCTTCAATAATAGGCATACACATTAAGTTATCTTTCAAATTGGTTTGTATGAATGGGTCAAAATTTGAATTCTCTTGTCCATTTAACTCTATCAACACTCTTGTTGAAGGAAATAGGTCAATGAGAGGATTACTCACCATTTTCACTAACTAAAATCATGTGTTAGATTTAGGTAGGTTTGATATGCTATCTGCATTTGGTTAAAGTGATATTCCGTGGTGTTTTTTCCTTGATTAGATATATTAGGATCTTGGTATGTTATTTGGACTAGAGCCATAGGATTTCTAGAAGAAGCCTGTTGATCATAAATGATATTGTGGGGTACTCTTACTAGACTTGGTAAATTTTCATGGGGAAAGTATGATGGAAACTTGGCCCCTACCTCTATGGCTCTAACCAAAATCTCATCTTTGTTCTATAAAAATTGTCACTCAAATAAAAATGGATCATACATGGAAGCCATATTAGTAGAATATGACTATTGAAGAACTGGCTCATCCACTATGGGTATTACAGCTAGGTATTATGTGGTTTATTTGGTCTTATTCTAAATAAGGTGGTGTGTTAACCAAATAATTAGCTAATGGATCTTGGCTTTGTGTCCCTAATTGAGTATTATAAGAATGATAAGAATCCATCTCATTAGAAATATTATCCACATAGGGGTCTTGTACCATTTCTTCCTATGCAACTACATTATTAATCCCTTGATTATACATGAGTCCACTATGAGTGTAAGAATACATGTTGGGATCCATAATCAATGTTTTACTATAAAAGGTCAAAGGGTTCTACAAATTCTAAAAAAAGGGCAATATCTAAAACAAATGATGTTCTAACTTAGTCTAGATTCATAAAAAGGATCAAAAGGTCTATGCAAAGATTTATGAGGAAAAAATCTAGTGTGAATTATCTAACATTTCACTATTCACATAAAGATAAACAAGTAAAAGGACCAAAAATCAAAATGCCAAACTCTAAGGTCAAAGTGTTTCAAATCAGTCTAATCTAAGAATTTAAAAGTTGCTAAGTCTTTTGGCCAAATGTGGCATCAAAAGCTAAGCTCAAACAAGGCATGCATTAGGACTCTTGGCCAAACAACATCAAAAGTTAGTCTTTAAAATAGATGAAAGTTTTAATCTAATGGATTTGAAAAACTTCTAACAAACACTAGGAATTTGATTCTTGGACATGAACTTGATCAACTAGGTATAAGGTATGAAACAAAAGGCACTTTTAGAGATAGTTTATTTTTCCAAAAAAATGGCATAAAACTTGGTTCTTTTGCCAAATAAGCTAGACAAAAGTGAATAGTATAACTATGCTTTAGACAAAGGATCACAAAAGTACACTTATATTGGTCTAAAAATGTAGGAACAAATTTGGAACTCTATGTAAGAGGGTCTATGAAATAATATTTGAAATGTTTCGAGTAGCGTAATGATGCTAACTACCCAAAAGGTGTGACAAAAAGGTTTGTTTCAAAAAATATCTAAGGCAGAGATGTTTTCCTACAATTTTGACATCATAACACTAATTTTATTGACTTAAAATGTTGTGGTGTATAAACTTAAAGTGCAAGTGTTTTACAACAAAATGTCTTAAGTCTATCAAGTGATGACAATGATTATAAGTCTTAAATGACCTTCAACCCAAATTGGAATTTAAACATAAGTTACCTCAAGTTTAGCATAAATGGAAAACCCACTTAACACATCAAACCTATGAAATTATTAAGGTTCAATTCCAAATTTAGATTATAAGTGAAGTATTTTAAATAACTTTGGTAAAGGTATAGACTTAATTGGGCATCATAACTACACCAAAGTGGATGATATGACTCTCAAGATTTTGATGAAATTTGAACAAGGAAAATTGATGATTTCACATGGGAAGCATAATGCCTCTTTATTCAAAGGAAAATTAGGACTATGTGTTTGGTTTGAATTATTTATTTACACCAAGTTTTGACTTCAAACAAGACTCTAATCTAGGACAAGACCAACTAATTAATCGCTCTTAGATCCTAAACTAATAAGGTTGCTTGGTATTGTTGGAATCCATCAATATACATCATTTGAGAGGATTTTAAGTGTTCATCAAAAAGTAAATGCACATTATATAGTAGGGTTTTTACACCCCTTTCTCTCAAATGATATTACTACAACATGGACCTTGAGGTGCACCTTGCACTAACAATACTTCTACAGAAAGTGGGTTTTTTTATAAGATCTAACAAGTTTTTAAATGATCTAGGGGAATCAATTGCATAATGGCTTTCATGCCAAAAAATGTTAAATAAAAGCATGGATTTTACGTCTGTATCACTTGGCTTATTACAAAAAGCTCTAGTCCTTTTTGCAACCACTACATCCTACTTTTTGCTTAGTGTAGTGCAATGTCCAAAGTGCCACTATGTCCCATGTACAACTCCAATTAGGATCCAAATGAATTCAATTTCAGGAGGTGAAACCCTAGGTCAAAGCTTCCCTAAAGAACTCACGGGAGGTGATGAAGTCCCCCTTGCAAGCTAATTTTGCATAAAAATAAAGAAAGCATGAAAGTAGAAAGACTTTAGGGTCATTTTCAAGGTCACCCAAACTTTGACAAGTTTTTGGGGAGTGATTTAGATGACTTTATTTCTAAGCCTTGGACTAGGCTACTTGAAATAGGAATGGAACTTTTGATTCCAAGGGTTCCCTAAAGGGGATAAATGGAAGAGCATACATGCAACATCCCTCTTTTTGCCAAATAAAAAAATAATCTAAATAACCAAGTAAAAATAAAAAGCTTTGAAAAGGTGAGTTTATTTTTAATCCCAAATGGAAAATGAGGTGGTGTTCATTTGACTCCTTGGTCTTAGTTTCAAACTTTGAAAACATTCACCATAAACATCTAAAATTTGGTTTTTGTTAAACACCAAAATAAGGTTTTTAATCAATTTTTAAGCATGAAAAAGGCGATCTAAACATGTTTTTAACAAATCTCAAGCTTGGTCCTATAAAAAAAATGTTAGCATGTCCCTTAGCCTTGAAGCTCTTTCAGGTTTGAAATAATGAACTTTAGAAAAAGAGCTCTTAGGTCTATGTTTTAAGAAAAATACAGTGATTGATGTCAATTTATATAACTGATGACGATTATATTTTCTAACTGATGTCAATTATCTAATCAACATTGGTTATACCAATGTGATTGATGGTAGGTATCTAATCAATGCCAATTTTACTAACCGATGTTGGTTAAGCTATCCAACCGATGCCAGTCTTACTAGCTGATGTTGGTTACTGTGCAAACCCATGGCAAATAAAAATGGCAAAATATAGTTAAAAAATCAATTTCCAAGAGTTTTAATGGTCTAAATAAATATTTTAAAGATATAAAATGATCTTATTCATGTGTGGGATGCATCTAGTCCCACTGGGCATGCCATATGTGATCTAGGAATTTGACTCAAGAGAGGATGGTTAGTATGGTGTTAGTTTCAAAATGAAAACAAAATGAAAGAAACACACTAACTAGCATAACATCTCTATTCCTAGACACTAGAGAGAGATTAATTAACAAACATGGATAAAACACAAAACTAAAATGCAAAATAAACCTCTTTTACCTTCCTTGGATGCTCCAAATTTTTTGTTGTAGTGGCTTGCTCTACTTGTGCTCATGAAGTCCTTGGTAATGGAAGCTTGGCTACCTCCATCTCTCTTTGGCACCTTTGGCTTGTGGCTTGGCTTGGATTGGAATCAATTTGGCATAGTAACACTAATTTCTTGAATATTTGTAATTAATTTTGCATTGTAACTTTGCATAATCATGTGTTAGAAATGATGTGGTAAGGCCTCCTATTTATAGATTTTTTCAAATGTCTAAAATCAACCTAAATCGTCCATCCTAAGATTAAGATGTGTGGTTGAGGATTAATAAAAAATTTGGAATTATGTTTGTAATTATCCTCATCATGACATAGGAAGAAGTGGAAATTAAGAGGCATGGAGGGTATCATGGAAGGCATTAATGAGGCATAGAGGGCATGAATCCTGATATTTATGGCATTTATCTCCTAGGGATGTCTTCCCAAGAAATGAGGTCACATGATGATGCAGATATTCAATATCTATTTCCAAAAAAAAAATTTAACAAGTTTCCATCGAATTATTAATTATGCCTTGATTTGGATTAATTATCTCTTAAGCATGATTAAGTACTTTGTGCACAAATTACGCAAATTGATTAGAATGCCTTGTTATTAGTCCAAAATTTGACTGGATTGAAATTACAAGTGATGTCAAATACATTAGAACCTTTATCCCTTTAAGGATGTTACCAACAACAAATAACAAAGGCACATGTCTCATGCAAAATATTTGATAGGAAATAACAATCTAGAGCACTTAGGTGCAAAATTAGCATTTTGACTCAAAATGATCTGATCAAAGTTGGCTGGCCCATAAATTACATTGCCCCATTTAGGGATACCCTAGCCAAAATTGGCACTTGAATATGTCAATTTCACATTATTTAGCATGTTTTAGTGTTTTTAGGCCAAATTGTGCATTTTGGTGGAAATTGGTCAAAAGCCTAGTTGGAGGTTATCGATGGCCAGTTTTAGGTGTCTATACCATTTATTTTTATCTTTCAAAAAGTGGGCCATGTTTGGTATTAGTCACATTCCATGTCTTGGTCACAATTTATCAAATAATTAATTATTCCTATTCTTTCCCATTTCTCATTGGAGTTTAGTAATAATCAATGATTAACATTCCTTGATTATTCTAGAGCAATCTTCACAAGTGAAAACCTGTCTATAATCAAATAAAAAGCTTCACTCATCAAGGCTTGATCATTATTGGCATCACTTTATAAATTTGGTATGTTTATGGTTTAGTGACACCCAATGACCTACCAACTCAACCTCTTACCACATTCAAAATTATTTGTTTCCCTATCTAGGAGAGAAACAAATTTGAAATCACCTTATCTCCACTTGGGTCAACTAGTAACCCAGGGCATGTATCACCACCTATAAAGACAAAGTGTGTTTCCAAACTCAATTTTTTATTTCTCCTTTACTTTAATAGTTTCAATTCATTACTTTACTAGAATAAAAGGGGGGTGCAAGGGTGAATGTAGACACCTAAATTTAGCATAAGTTATTCAAAATACTTAATTTTACATAATTTTTATTGTTTATGACTTAATGGCTCATTAGTGCATGGTGAATCAAGTCTTGTTGTCTTATCTCTTAGCATCTTCTTAAAATTATCTTTATTTTATGGTGTATTCTCACATTCTATCTAGGGGATCCCCAATTTATCTTCTATGTCTCTTTGTATTCATTTTAGATCTTTTAGATAAAACCACATTACATGGCCAATGACACTGCATACATGTCCTCTAGATCATTCTTGTCCTAGTGTAACTTATGGATAGTTTTCAAATTTATATGTTGGTAATGAATCTTTTTATAATCATTGGTCCTTCCACATGCCAATATGTCACTAAATTCAAACACAAAGGTCTATATAAATACATGTCTTGAAAATGAAAACTTAACTTTATTTTGGTGATGATAATCTATAAAAGTATTATACAAGATTAATAATTGATTGTTTTTAGATTATAAGTTAAGTACATTATGGAAGATTCATCCATTGATGAGGATGTCCAAGACCGAAGACTAGTTGATCAAACACACAAATTATATTAAAGACTAAAATCAAGATGAGAGAAAAAATTGATCACTATGTATTCTAAAATATCCTTTCATTCACTTGTATTATGACTAGGTGAATAGGTACATATATAGGTATAAGATAGGTGTATTGCAACCACACTATGCATGTAGGACAAAATTCCCAAAAATAGGTGGAAGAAAGGAATCAAGCCAACATACTCATACCTATGGGACAAACTTCCCCAATGTACATAAAAAGTACACAACTAAGCAAGCTAAATATAAGTGTAGGAAAACCCTACACACCAACACCCCCTTAAGTTTAGCTCAGGTAGGTATAATAAATGGGTCCCAAAAATAAAGATTGATGAGGTACCTAAGTACAAGACAAGTCTAATAAAGTGGATAAAATGATAAAAATCCTAAGAAATGCTCCCCTCTCAAAAGATTGAAAAGAAGAAGAGAGAGTTAGAAGTCCCCCTAAATAAGATGTTGAATAAATTCACACTCCAGGTATAACTTGTAAGATGACCAATGTTGCTAATGATATCCTCTTCTTGAAGACTATAGAAAATACATCCACATAAAACAATGTTTCTTCCTTTTTCCAAAATAAGAACACGATGTGTGTACTACAATTCTACCTATTCCATAATGAAAGATGAATGCAGTAGTACAAAGAACTTTGAATATGGTCCAAATCTAATGTGTGGCATAGGTTTGGCAAGATCATGTAATGTAATTGAAGTAGACATGTCAGAGTAAAGACATGGAACATGTGGTTAAATAATTCCCATGTGAAGTACATAGCATGGTTCAACAACTCTCAAAATAGAAGAAAAAATTATAGATGAAGCACACAAATCTAGAGAGTGAATATCCACAGTAAGAGATGTGTTGTTGAAGCTCTCACTATATGTACTCTCATTGAAAATATTAGAGTCCTCCAAAGTAAAAATATGTGATGTCTCTAGAAGAGAAATATACTAAATAGAAATGAATTTAAAATCTATAAAAGGATAACTAAGGTTTGGTAGAATCTTGTCTTGTAGTGGTGGCTCGATAAAAGGAAGAAAACTATCCATCAAGAAAGTGTCATCACAATAAATATAAGTAATAGGAGAGAGTACAATATTCTATGAAGATCCAATATGAAGAGGAGGAGGAGTGATATAAATATTATCAACAGCTTTTCAAATGGTCTAAAGAGTTATCCAAATAACGGAGGGACACTCTGTGTGCTCCACATAATCATGTGGATTCCATGAAACATACATCAATAAGTGACCATATGCATAGTCATAAGAGTTGGACTAATTATTGTTTTGAAAAGGGTTAATGGGAATAGTAATATGTCAATGTAAAAATGGAATAAGGTCATGTTCTATGAGCAAGCATTCCATGTACATCTATCATGAAGCAAAATTGTTCTTTGCAAGAAGAACCACTAGTGTAAAATCAACTATCCTCATCCACTAGTATATTTAAAATTGAGTCAACATGAATAAGAGATGACACCAAATAAGTACAATGAGAAAATAATGTACAATTGGTAATTCATGCTCATTGAATGGATGTTAAGATCAACTAACAATGTGTCCAAGAATATAAGAGAAATTAGCTTAGTGGTTACCAAATGGTTACCATGTGTACATATGATATAATGTAAGACCCACAATAACCCCCTTGAGATAATCAATAATGCCCCCCCTAATAATCAATGATTGTGATATCAAAACTAAGCAACACACATGATACAAGTGAAACAAGCCACATAGGACATTGGTCTCTACTGATAATGCCTTTATATGAGGAGAGAATAAAAATGAGAAAGAAAATAGAGAATCAAAGAGAAGAAGAAATTTAATTTGCCTATGAGGGGGTCTGACCACCTACTAGACCAAACTCACCCTCTATCTTTGATTGAGAAAATAGATGAGGAAAAGGGTACAAGAAAATAGTTAAAAGATCTCATTTTTATGATCTCCCAAATATATCTCTCTATTATAATATTATTTTTATATAAAAATAATAATAAAACACTATAATGTTTTTATATTAAAAAAATCTCCTCACACTAGATATTGTCCCCTTTTAAAACATATTGTTTTTATATTAAAAAAGTTTTCCATCATTTTTTTGTGAATAATACCACAATTAGTAAAAGCATGACAATTTTTTTTATTCTTAATGAAATTTAAAATTTCAAAATGATATAAAAATCTAAGAATGAGGCACACAAAACTTATAAAAATTTATGAGTGATTTTGTACCATTTTACCATAATGTGAAAAATAACAATCATTAAAAAAATGATTTACAAAAAAGTGACAAGAAACCTTGACTAGAGGCTTGGGAAGAGAAAGCTAGCTGAGTGGTGAATAGAGTAGCTATCATGAAATTTTCTTGGCCCAAGACAAACGTTAAAAAAATAGAATTCAAACCTGAAAAACTAAACTTGATTGCCTCAATATTAGCGCATGTAAATGATAGTGTTAAATGATAGTTAGAGGATAATAAACTATGAATGAACACACATATTTGTAATCTTTTCTCACAATTTGTAGGAATACCAAATAATAATCAACTCAAGATTTCAAATATTAACAACAATATAAAAAATGATGTTCATTACTAATACTCAAGATATGATTCTATGAAATATCCTCCCATTGATGAGGATGTCCAAGATCAAAGACTAGTTGATCAAACACATGAATTCTATTGAAGACTAAAATCAAGATGAGAATAGAAACTAAACACTATGTATTCAGAAATAGATTTTCATTACCTTACATTATGACTAGGTGAATGTGTGTGTGTGTGTGTGTGTGTGTGTGTGTGTGTGTGTGTGTGTGTGTGTGTGTGTGTGTGTGTGTGTGTGTGTGTGTGTGTGTGTGTGTGTGTGTGTGTGTGTGTGTGTGTGTGTGTGTGTGTGTGTGTGTGTGTGTGTGTGTGTGTGTGTGTGTGTGTGTGTGCACGCGCGCATGCGTGCGCATGTGTGTGCGTGCACGTGTGCGTGTGTGTAACCTAGCCACATTATACCTGTGGACTAACTTCCCCAAAATATGTGGAAGAAAAGCATAAATCAAAATTCCTCATACATGTGGGATAAACTTCACCAATGAACATAAAAAATACACAACTAAGCAAGTTAAGTAGAAGTGTAGGAAAATCCTACATAAAAACACATTATTACATACTTGTGCCAAAGGTATTCATATGAGAAAGATCATCTAGTTTTTCATCCACAATTGCATGCACACATATAGGATGGAAAAATTACATTGGCCTGAGGCCTATTTTGGATATGTAGGTAGCACACAGTCACAAAGGAGTTTCTAAGGCAAGATCGACTATTCACTTAATCCTACATCCCCACTTTTTTTATAATTGATATCTATTTGGTTCTTGTGTAGTTATTAAAAATGTGTTATTATATGTCACCCACACATAAAATCAGGTTATGAATGAAGATAGATCACATTTCCTAAGGGATAAATCCATCCATATCTTCAGATTGTGCATACTATTTCACTAGATAAATCCATATTACTATACAATAGTGTGTTGCATCCTTGTCCCCCTATCATGGCCTTATCCCTATATATCTTGACTATCGACTATCAGTGACATTATAATAATACATTATATTTATCCAATATTAGATCTTAGATTAATTTGTGTCCTTGAAAAAATATTCAAATTGAGAGCTAAGTATCCGTTCTTCTTTCACAGTTTATTTTCTATAGTGTAATTTTAACTTTTGTGTTTTATTGTATAGTTTTGTACATTTAATTTCAATAGTTATTCTCAGTTAATTTACTAATTTCAATTAATTATAAGGTAAAAACATGAAATAAATAATTTTGATTTATGAATGTGGTTGTGTTTTGAATGTCTTTCACTAACATGCAATAAGAGAGGATGATTCTAGATACAATTCTTTATTTTGGGTTTTCTATAGAAGTTAGTGTGTGGATTGTTGTTTTTTTTGTATGTGAATGTTTATATACTAAAAATTGAATTAAAAGAGATTTATTTATGTAAAAAAAATATAAATTTTTATATCTAATTAAAAATTTAACATGTAGGCTATTGTGATTTCTAATCTACTATATGAAAATGAAACTACCAAATATTGAACAATTTTCAATGTTTTTATTTGAAAAGAAGGGGTAAAAACTTTATTAATCATATAAAATCATCTTAAAAAACATCAACACCACAGAATACATCTAAAAATAGAGAAAACCAAGAAAAACTACATAACATAGCCACTCCAACTGTCACTCCCCAACCCCATAACTGTCCTCTCTAAGAATCCTCTCCAAACTCTGACACACCTCATTGGGCAACAATGCCCGCTCATCCACCTTCCGGATGTCAATATCCTCCAAAGCCCACTTCGTTAGGCAATCTACCACCCCATTCCATTCCCTTGGAACGTGCACAAAAGTCATGGAATCCATAAGCGAACTAATTTGAAATATATGCTACACTATCAGGGATAGTTGCCAACTCACATCAGTAATCTTCCTTTCCAAGAGCATATTGATCAAAATTTGTGAGTCGGCTTTGCACTTCACCCTTCACTAGCCTAACTCATAAGATCTCTTCAAGGCATACAAAATAGTTATTCCCTCCATCTTATTAACCGTCTGCTCCCCCATATGGGCTGAAAAAATAAAAAACAACGGATCCAGAGGAATCCTTACCAATCCCACCTATCCCAGCCAGGCTAAGATTACCTCTGAAAGAACCATCAATATTAATTTTTAAAAACCTTCTAGGGGTGGCATCCATTTCCCACTTTGTTGTTTTTTCTACTTCCCACCTCGACCGTGCCTGTGCAAGCAGAGGCCAGGGAAATATCCTGTATGCTTAACCTCTCAACCAACTCTGCATCTCCCTTCTCCAGAGGCAAAATGATATCACTCTTAACCTCTATCGTCTCCTAGACCATTCCAATAATTCTACCCCATACCTGTTGAATCACCAATTTCTCCTCCTTAAAAATTCTTTGATTTCTCTCTAGCCATACTTGCCATAGTAGAAAAATTGGTCCAGCATACCATGCCTCTTGCAAGAAGTGAGCATCAGAGGGCGGTCTACCCAATCTTGACCAGAAATCAACAAGGGAGGAGGCATGAAAGTAATGACATCTCCATGCATCCCACCATGTGTGCCATAAGTGAAGAGTAAAAGGGCAGTTGAAAAATAAATGTGATGACTCCTCCTCTACCCCCATACATAGAATGCAGTGCGAAGGCCCAACAAATCTCCTCCTCCTAATATTCTCCCAAGTCAAGCAGTGATTCTAGGCCAACGTACAAGTGAAACAATTACATTTTAGCTAGGAGAAACTGCTCTAGAATCTTTTCCACCAAGAAACTTCTCCTCTTTCATCACATTACTGCACAATCAATTCCAGATAACTTGATGAGACTGTGTATTTCCCTTTGGGGTGAGGGAACTAGGCTAGCATGTCACTCCCCCTAAGTGCATAGTAGCTACGACCAGCTAGGATGTTATATAACTTAGCACATTCAGCTTCCATACCAATAATTGGTCACTCCTCCAGAGCCTTCCATCTCACTTCTGTTAACTAGCCTTGAAGAAGCAGAGATTTGTAATCACACACCCTATTCAACCCTGCCTCACTAAATCTCTGTGCTAGACCATACAGATGAGGATATTGAGTAACTAGAGGGGGAAAGCCATCCCACGAGTCATGCCAAAATTATGCCTCAGTCCCTCCTCTGCAAATTTAGAAAAGACCTCTCTTGATCAAAATTGCTCCCCTTTTTAGAGTGGCCCAGATCATCGATCCAATTCTTGACAAGTTGTACCTAGGAATATCTTTCATAGGGACCCCAAAAAAATACTTATGGGATAGGATCTTGGCCCACACACGATCCTGTTCCTCACACCATCTCCAATACAATTTTACTGCCAAGGCTATACCTACAAGTACTGACTGCCACTATCCCAGGCCCCCAAACCTTTTTGGGCTGCACACCACCTCCCATCTAATCAGGCTCAACTTCATCAAAGCCAGGTTACCTACCCATAAAAATTGTCTTGCCAAGGAATCAAGGTCCTTAACAAAACTCACTGGCACCACCTGAAGCATGCACCTATAAAGGGGAAGTGCCTGCACCACCGACTGGATTAGTTAGACCCAATCGGCAAAGGATAACCACCTATTGGTCCAGTGATTCACCTTGGCCCTGAACTTGTCTAGAATCCCCTACCATGATTCCTTGGCTAGTCTCCCATCTGATATAGGGATCCCTAAATAAAGTATCAGGAGGCTTCCAATTTGGAACCAAATAATATCAACCACTCTTCATTGAATGGGCAGAGGAGTGTTGAAGAAAAAAATGGATGACTTATCCTCATTAATTACCTATCTTGTGGCAGCCAGGTAAGCATCTAATCCACTAGAATATTGGTGGCCTCCCTCATAGTATCCATGCCCATCAAAGCCACATCATCCACAAACTATAGATGAGAGAGAACCGGAAGGTCACCTCTCCACCTCCAACCTTGAATAACACCTTCTATAGTTTTCTTTCTAATTAGTCACCCAAGACCCTCCACCAGAAGTAGAAATAGGTAAGGAGATAAGGGATCCCCTTGCCATAATCCATGCATGGCCCTAAAGAGATGAGAGTGCTCCCCATTAACCAAGACAGAGAATGAATTTGAATTCACATAACTCATTACCCACCTGATCCAATCTTCTTCAAACCTAAAGGTGTCCAGAATCTTCTGGAGAAAGGACCATCAAACCCTGTCATAAGCCTTAGACATGTCCAATTTCATAAACATAGCCTTCTCCTGAGATTTGGACATGGAGTGGATAGCCTCAATTGCCACCACAATCCCATCCAAAATCTGATGTCCCTCCATAAAGCTGTTTTGCTCTTCTGAGATCAGCACACTTAGCCACTTCTTTAACCTTTCTGCAATCAGCTTAGATATAATTTTATAGACCACGTTGTAGAGGGAGATGGGTTGAAATTGATTTAGGTGATCAGCCCCTTCACCCTTGAGAATGAGAGCTAGAAAAGTCAAATTTGGGGCCTGAAGCATTTGCCTGCTATTCTGAGATTCTTGAACTATAGCCAATACATCCAGTTTGATAATTTCCCAAAATTCCTAAAAAAATTCAATCAAAAAACCATCTGGGCCTGGTGCCTTACCTTTTTTCATCATGAAAATAATCTTTTGGAGCTCCTCTATGTTGATTGGTCGCATCAGTTGCTCCTTCATATCCCGAGTAACTAAAGTGGGAATACAAGACAATATCTGATCCTCAACATCCACTTCCCTCTGCCCTTCTTCTTTGAATAGAGAAGAGAAATAATGTGCTGCTTCATTACATATATCTCTGGTAGAAGAGATAATCTCTCTACTATCCAAAACCAAAGAGGTTATCATATTGCCATGTTGCCTGGCTCTAACCGAGTTGAAGAAGAATGTTGTATTCTTGTCCCCCTCCTACAGCCACTCCACCCTGGCTTTCTACTTCCAAAATATCTCCTCCCTCAACTCCCATTCCTCCACTATCTTAACAACCCTTGTTTCTTCCCATAGTAAAAACTCGGACAGCCCCTCCTCTCTAATCATTTTGGTAATGTTATTCAACTCCCTTTGCACCTCTTTCTTTTCCTAAAAGATATTCCCAAAGCTCAGAGTATTCCACCTCTTGAGCTAATATTTCATAAATTGTAGAAGCTTGGCAAAGATATACATTGTTGTACCAGCAATAGGCTTCCCTATTCACCACCATTCAACAACTTGATCAAACAGCTCTGGTTCCTTGATCCACATGAGTTTAACCTTGAACGGTAGCTTCCTATGCATACAAGTAGGAGAAATGTGCAGCTTAATTGGGCAGTGATCTGAGCCTCTCCAATCAAGAATCTCAAAACTCAAGGACCATAATCCACCCACCCAATAACAAGAGGTCATGAACCTATCAATGCACTTAGCAATACAGCTATCGCCTATTCTCCTATTGTTCCATGTGAATTTCCCATTACATGGCTTAATATCCACCAGGTTGAGTTCTGAAATCCTGTCTCGAAGCAAAAAGGAAGATGGTTCCAATCTTGTCGTACCTCCCCTTTTTTTTGTAAGATCCATGATAGCATTAAATTCCCTTGCCATGATCCATGGCAGATAAGGAAAACCTCTACAAACCAACTAAATATTATTCCAAACAAAAAGATTACCTTGGAAATCAGTGGGGGCATAAACATTTGAGAGAAGAACATACTCCCCTGACTTGGTACATAAGGAGACCAAAGATAGTGAAGACTTGAAGGCGATCTAGGACACCGGCTGCACCTTGTGAGGATTCCATAGACATGCCACTCCTCCCACAGATCCATATGCCCCAATGCATTGACATAGACCTTGCCTCCAAATCTTAGGTGCAATTCCCATCATATACTCCACTAAAACCTTAGTTTTTTGTAGAAAGATAATATTTGGACTGTGATTCTTAATCAAATCCCGAACAATCTTTTTGTCTGGGGCTGCTGTTCAAGCCCCTCACATTCCAAGAAAGAACAATCATTTTAGAGGAGACAAGAAGTGGGAATCAAGGGTCTTGACCGACCCTGACTCAACCAGATTTTCCCCAATCATCTTTATCCTTTCCATATCCTTCTTTCACCTTGATTTAATACTTTTTTTAGAATCCCCCTTCTTACCATCTCTCTGAATAATTCCTAAGTGAGGACGAGCCTTGCCTCTCTTCTCCACCTCTATCGCCCCTGCCTATGTGGGAGGAGCCCCATCCTCAACTTCCTGAACCATATCAACATTTTGATTCAATGGACTTCTATTTCCCAACCTACCCATCTGTAATCATAGGCAAGGTTGCTTCCACAAGCAGCACTATGTGATCCATGGGAGAAATTCCATCTGTCCCAGACCCCCCCACCACTTGCCTTTCACTAATTAAACTTGGGTAGATCTCCTGCTAGCCTAATGCATCAAGAACCTCAAACCTATTAACTAAATCCTCCTCTTGATGCTCCATTAAGGACCTCTTATGATCTCTATTTTGGCTTTGAGCCTTAACTTGCACAAAACCTTCTGAGTCCTTGCTTGCATCTGTTCTAACCTTCTTCCCTTTGTCCACACCATTGGTACTACTCGGTGGAGGTGGGTGTGAAGGTTGCTGATCACCCATTTTTGCCTTCAGGAACCTATGTGCCAGATGACCATACTCATGACATAGGCGACATCTGAATGGGAGTGTCTCATAATCTAGTTGCTACACCCATGAGTATGCACCCACACACATCTCCACCGCATTCGGTAAAGGTCTACTTAAATCAATTTCCACACAAATTCATGCAAAGGTCATGATTTTATTACCTAAAGTTTGTGTGGAAGACCCCACAGGTTTTCCTAGCATTGAAGCTATCATCTAAAGAACATCCTCACGATAGCATTCAATAGGCATTATAGGTAGCCCCACATTGAGACTCTATTTGGTAATTCCTCAGTTGGGTTAAATCCAACATGCCATGGTTTCACAAAAATCCCAACCTGGTTATAGAAATAAGGACCTCCTTCAAACACCCTATTTTTGTCAGCCAAGCAAATGAATGTGACCATGAACAAATTATTATCCAACAACGTAACCTCCATCTCACCCTCTGGCTCCTACACACATCGAGCCCAACTCTCCAAAAAAGGGAGGGAGATGCACAATCCCAAAAATTTGTAGTAAAGTGAGTGCTTGGAGTAATACTTCACATCTTCAGCTATCAAATCGAATGGGATTATTAGCTTCAGTCTCTCCTTACAACACTCCAGGCATCCATTAACCTTTGTAATTCATGATCCCCCCACTGAGTTTATGTCATACGCTCCTGGTGTCTGGCTAAGATCAATATTTTCCTTCATCCTAGGTTCCAACCCCTACCTGTTCCTTCCAACTACCTCACTAAAACTCCTGTCCATCTTTTCTTGAGTTAGCTCCTTCAGCACCAACATCGTGCCCCTCCCTCTCCACACCTTCACTTATTGAGACTTTCTCCTACTGCTTTCCTGCACCCAGCCGATGCCTCCACCCTACGCAGTTCAAATATTTTGCAAAAATAGGCCAGGGCACACCTGCCCTAGCCTGGCAGTGAGTTATAGAACTCACTCGCATGCCTCATTATCCTTGACTACTGAGAGCCGAACAGTTTTCAATGTTAAAAGGGTATGAAATATTTATTTTTTGGTT
The DNA here is from genome assembly GCA_037957365.1 of Torreya grandis. Taxonomy (NCBI): domain Eukaryota; kingdom Viridiplantae; phylum Streptophyta; class Pinopsida; order Cupressales; family Taxaceae; genus Torreya; species Torreya grandis. The sequence continues at coordinate 913,916 of JARHVA010001216.1, read as the reverse complement.
ATTTTATGTTTGATTTATCCATATGAAAAATAGTATAAATATAACAATAATCTAATCTAATAGATGAAATAATAACAAGAAAGAAAATAAAATCCCCTAACTTGATTTAAGTAGGGGATAATTAGAGAATAATAGATTGATTTAATACTAAAGTCAATTGATCCTCAGGTTGCTAACTCCATATTTGTTATTAAATAATGTATTGAAAATTATTCAACAAAAATAACACAAAAGGAATGATGCACAATCATAAACCAAATAAAGTGGTAGATGGACTTGTAAATCATGAATAATAATATATTTAGCTAAAATGTAAAGTATTACATGGGCTATTATATAGCCACATAGATAACCAAACGACATCCTAAACTATAGGAAGGAGGAATAAAAAATAAACCTAGAATAGTCTTTGATTGAAATAATATTATAATAAACTAAAGATAACATGCTATTGTGAATTAATCACCATCAATTTTAATCTAACATTCTCCCCCTTAATTCAGCATAGCTTGAAGTGAACAAGAGAGATATTATTTAAATGCCTCAAATTTGTCACATGTAAGTGACTTAGTGAAGATATCTACACGTTGTTCTTCTATTAGGAAATACTAGAGTTGGATGTTGTGTTGCTATACATATTTGTGTATGAAATGAACTTTCTCCTTAATGTGATTTGTGTGTTCATGAAAGACTAGATTACTAACAAGTTTTAGAACACCCTCATTAGCACAATATAGGATGGTAGGTGTCTTCTATGGTACTCCCAATCCTTCTAATATGTGAGGTAACCATATCAATCCGTAGACATCTCCTTATGCAACATGATATTATTCATTAGTAGAATATTGAGAAATAAACTTTTGTTTCTTGCTCCCCTAGGATATAGGACCAGATCCTGAAAAGAAAACATATCCATAAGTGGATTTATGTCATAAATATTTCCTATATGATATGATTCTAAATATCCTATCAAGAAGAGATTATCACTCTTCTTGTACTCTAGGTTGAAGTCCATTGTACCTTTGAAATATTTTAGTATTTGCTTTGCTACTTTCCAATGAGACATCTTCAACTTATACATGTACCATGAAATATATTTATCTACATAGCTAATGTCTGGCCTAGTATATGTTAAGTAAATAAGATTCCCAATCAACTATCAATAGAGAGTTGTATTCACTTACGGTGATGTATCTTTACAAGACAACTAAAGCCTTATCTCCATAAGTGTAACAATTAGATTATTGTCCATGATTCAAAATTTCTCGAGCAGTGTCTTGAATTATTTCATCTAAGACACAAATATGTGGTGTTGCTTTTTTCATACTTCTAATCGAAGACAATAGTGTAGAATCCCAAGATATGTCGTGTTGAATGATTGATTAAGATCTTTCTTGGTTATATCAATCATATTAATTGAACTATTACCAATGAATAGATCATAAACATATACTAAAACAATCATAATCTCTCCCCTTTATCATTTGAGGTAGAGATATGGATAATAGGGACTCCTCTAGAATCCATGATGAATGAGATGCTCATCAATTTTAATGTATCAGGGTTTGATAGCCTATTTGAGACCATATAGATATTTGAAGAGTTTATATACTTTTTCTTCATTACCAGGAGTGAAAAAATATTTTAGTTGTGTCATGTAAACTTATTATTGTATATATCTATTGAGAAAGGCACTTTTTACATCTAATTGGTGGACCCTCCATCTAAATTGGGTAGCTAGATCAAATATCATTCTTAGTCTTGATCTTGGCCGTAGGAGTAAATGTTTCCTCATAATCTATTCCTTCCTTTTGTACATATCCCTTTACTACGAGTTGAGCATTTTGCTTGTCAATACTACCATCTACTTTTTATTTAGTTTTGAAGACCCATTTATAGCTGATTAGCTTCTTTCATGGCGGAATATGTTCAATCTACCATGTTTTATGTTTCATCACTAATTAAAATTCTACATCCATGACATACTTTCAAGGTTTAGACTCTAAGAATTCCTAAACTATAGAGGGATCATATGATTCTACAACTATGCTCATTACAACCAAATTGATCCCATTTCAAGCCATGTTATAAGTCCTTGGTATAGTAATCAATGTGTCTAGAGCTTTATCTAGTTTAGCATCCTTTAAAATATTTGTATAACATTTAGGCATATATTGAGTTGTTCCCATGGGTGGTGGAGCTAAACCATTGTTTTCATCATCATCACTAACTTTATCTAGTGGATTTCCATCTTTTGCATTCTCTATGGGACTGATTAGCTTGCAAAGTGAGCCTGTAGAAGGAGATTTTACTTATATATTCTCAAAAAATTCATCATCCCTACTTGTGAATATTTTCTTGGTCTTTGGATCCATTAATCTATAGGTAAGTGATTCTTCATTATACCCTAGGAAGACATACTTTTCTACTTTCATGCCAAGTTTATTCCTTTCCACTTTGGGAATATGCATACTTCTTTTGCATCCAAAAACATGAATATGTTTTATATATGGCTTATGCTTTGACCATGCTTAATTTGGTATTACCCATATCAATACTTGAAATGGGAACTTTGTTGAGTAGATAGACTATGGTTTTAATTATTTCTGCCTAAAATTCCTTTGTAAAACTTGAATAATGTAGCATACATCACACCATTTAAATGATAGTAAGATTCCAAATAACATTTTGTTATGGTGTGTGTGGAGGTGCCATTTGAAAATGAATGTTATTTTCTTGTAAAAATTCTTTGAATTCATTTCTAATGAACACCCCCTTGATCTAATTAGAGGGTTTCAATGTTATGAACAATATTAGTTTCAATAACAAATTTGATCTTTTTGAATGTTTCAAAGAATTGGATCTATCTATTTAGACAATAAACCCACATTTTTATATAAAAATAATCAAACAAGAGCATGAAGTACTTAAACCCAACATAACTAGGTGACATCGATCTACATAGATCAATATGCACCAGATCAAGTTTTCCATGGACCCAATATGTACTTTTTAAAATTGGAGCTCTATATTGTTTGCCTGCTAAATAATGTTGAAATTTGTTTGTACCCTTTTTGAGAGATGGAAATCCTCTTACCATGTTATAATAGTGGAGTTTGTATAGAAATCTATAACTAATGTGTCCAATTCTTCTATGCTATAATTATGTTTAGTTTGAGTGCTTGATTGTTTCTCTGCATGAAATCAAGTTAGAACATTTTCCCAAATCCTAAGGCTCGTGAAACAATTTTAGAGAATTTTAAATTATATATAATCAAATAAATATTTGTTCCACCTTTGCAATCAAATTCAACATTGAGGTTATCATCAAATAACTCACTGACTAATAAAAAATTCTTTGTGAGTCCTAGAATATATGGAACATAGGAGATTTTATAGGCATTACTTTCAAGTGGTAAAGAGATGTTCCTAATCCCTTAAAAATAGTAGGATCAGAAATCACCCAAAGATACAATATTTTTTGGAGAACTCTCATTCATAATATAGAACCAATCTTGTCTTCCAATCATGTGCCAAATGGTACCTGAGTCGACATACCAGATAAAACTTTGTGACATTGATTCTTCATGAGACTGTGCAGTATATATGAAGTCTGCATCTAAAGGGTTTTTTATATTAATAAATGTTTCCTTTTTTATTATATTTCTTATTACAATGACCTTTCTTCTATTCTTTTCGTTTGTGTGGATGAGGTGATTTTTGGTTACTAGGATTCTTGTTTCTTGAAGATCCCTATGTAAATGAGCTATACCAACAATCCTTAAGGTCATGGCCTTTCCTTCCACATATAAGGTAGACTTTATATTATCTATTACCTTGTGCATTATGTTAATGACCTATATTTGGTTTAGAAGACTTGATTTACTTCTTTCCTTTATGTTGATTAGAGGCAAGAACATGCTCTTATGATTTCTCTTCTTCTATATGCATACACTCTTCTTATTATAAATTTTTTACCAACTTACCAAAAGATGGTTTCTATTCTATGACTTTTAAAATAGTCATGAATATCCTATTAGAGGGTGTAAGTTCTCTCAAGATATAGGTATAAGTTATGAATCTGATGTTGTGTCACACAATGATTGGAATGAAGCCCTCAAGGTTATATCACATCATAGAAAAGCTTCTACTTTCTCACTAGAATTCAATTGAAGTGAATGAAGTTGACTCTATAAATAGAGAATGGTACCTTAATTTTTGTCCTCATAGATTTTTTGGAACTTATCCCAAGTATCTTTAGCTATTGTGGCCTCATTGATATGAGGGTATACCTCATCTAATACCCTAAACATCATTATCAATTTTTCCTTCTGGTTTTTCTTATCAAACTTATGCTATTGATCAATGTTAGTGGCATGTCAAGTGAATGTGCTCTTGAAAAAATACCTAAAATCTTCAAATTCCAAATCTTCCTAATTTTTTTTCAAGTGGCATAGTTATTGTCACATATAATTTGTGAATCTAGAAAAAAAATTGGGCCATTTTCAACCATTGTGTATAATCTGAACTAAGGTGATGGATTAGATCTTTATCACTCTAGGTATCAAGGTCTCCATTTCATTATACCATTAGTTTGATAAACCAAACCTTTTTTATACATGCACTTCCTTTATACATGTTAGTAGGTGGAAGAAGCTTGCCCTTTATTTATACCTGTCAGTATGTGAAAGAATCATAAATGTACATGAAAGAGAATGATACGTGGTACTTAGACATTAATGAAATGGGTTCATCCAATAATTAGAACATGATTAGATGGAATTATACATACATGGGCATACCTTCCTTATATACTTGAAATTTCCATCTATTCAAATTTATGCCTTTTGATTGAATCAAATGGGTAAAATGAAGGGATTATTTAATGAATATTTAACCTTATTTATCTCTGATGGTTTATAGGGATGATGCTTAGACATCATTTTTATATCTATGTTAGGCTATATATGTATTAACTCAAGTGTGATGTATTTACATGTAAATGTGAGTTAGAGGCCTAACTTTGATTGAACACGAATATTGTGGATAATACACTATTTTATTTTTGCCTTTTTCAATGTATTTGCTTGCAAAAAATAAATATTACAATGCTTGGTAAATAAGAGATTAAAATGAATGGAAAAACATGAAATCCTTTTTTACAAAATAATATCCCTTTTTAAAACAATTTTGAGCACTTTGGCCTTTTTTTATTTTTTTAATGACTTTTGCCTCTAAATTTAGTTATTTATAGCTAATTTTAGTGAAATTGCTAAATTTGAAGGTTTGGATAAAATGTTTTATTTAAAAATATATTTTGGTGAATTTTATCCTCCCACCTCTAATTTGTTAAAATATGCCTTACCAATCCATCTAAACATTCTTTTAAGTTGATAAATGACAAACCTTGATTTAAATGCTTTAAAAACTACAAACCATAACTTGAATGGGCTGAGGATAATTTCAATTGATTTTATCTCCTCATGAAAAAATATACATTTAAAATTCACATGACATATAGGAAAATATTATATCTCTTCCAAGCATCATATTTTAAAATTTCAAAATGTACGACCTCCAAACAAGTAAAAAATGTATGACTATGCAGAAAGTTAGGACAGATTGTAGATTTTCTATTTAATCCACCAAAAATACTATATGGACTACTAAAAAAATATAAAAATTGGTATGAAGTGAAATAAGGAATAGTAATCTAATATGTTGTGGTCTCAGATTTAAAAAATATTATATGTATGTCCTGTACCAACCAAAAATTGTATAGAGGTAAGAAGTTGTTAGAATAGACCAATATGAATGTTTTATGTATAAAGGGCTATAAATCCTAATCAAAAGTGATTTTTTCAAATTTTATAAGATAATTAACTAAGATTGATATGTTCTTGTGCCATAAAATTTAGGTTTTTAAAACTGTATGACTAAAAAAACCATCATAAACATGTAGAAATTTGCATAAAAAATCATTCAAACAAGAGAAATATTTTTAGAAAATGATTTAAATTTGGAACACAATAGTAAAAAATGTGAAAATTTTGGGTTATGGATGTGGGAGAGGCTATAGTATTGAGATATTAGATAATGATATCATAGTCTTCTCAATTCTTTCTTTTGACTACAGTATGAGGGTGCCTTGCAGCTCCACCTCCTACTATTTTCCTTAAAAATAAAAAATCCTTCTCTAAAACCATATGTAGAGCATGCATAATAATATATTTAGCCAAAATGAAAATTATTACATGGGATATTATATAGCTAAATAGATATCCAAATAACCTCTTAAAATATAAGAAGGCGTAATATCAAATAAACCCAAAATAATCTTTGAGTGAAACAATATTATAAAAAACTAACAATAACATGCTATGGTGGATTAATAACCATTTATTTTAATCTAAAAATACTATGGTTGAATTATCACAAAGAATAGAGTGTTGTGTTACAAGATCATGAGTTTTCTTCCTCTAATTTGTGTGGGTGACTAAAAGGTTGCTATGGAACTTGGGATGAGTTCTTAAATTATGATCAAACCTAGAATATATCTCTATAAAACGTATATGCCCAAATATTAATGAAATTTTAGGATTTAAAAATCAAGGTTAAAGGAGTAATTTTTAAGGAAAGAGAATATGTGTGTGTGAGGGTTAAAAATTATTGATTGAGAGAATGTTGGAGTTAAATTAGAGTTAGTTAAAATTGAATTAAAATGACTAGGAGTGATCTAGAACATTAAGAAGTCAAGTGAAATAAAATATGATAAAAAACACAAGTTAAAACATGCAAAACATATCAAAACACATGTACCAGGAGTGAGTTTAAGAAATCATTCAATAGTGATAAATCTATCGCTTTATGAAAGTGGTGGTTATGAAGCCACCATGGTGGTTTATAAAATAGCTATTATGGTTAAAAAAATTTATCGTGACAACTCTAGAATTGTTGAGGCAGTTTACAAAGCAACTATAGTGGTTTTGTTACACCATAGTAGACTTCAAGGTTTGAAAGAAATTAAATTAAAAGTTTCAATTTAAACAGTTAGTATAGGACCTAGAAAGAGGAAAAGGGAATAAAATGGGGAAAATACCATGCTTGATAATATTTTTTTGTGCATGCCCTTGTATTATCATTGGATATCATGAAATGTTAAACCATTCAAAATTTAGTTAAGTTCATATTTCCCCTTTAGGAATATTGATTGCCATGAAATGGCAAGGGTATTTTTAAATATCATTTGCATAGTTAACATTAAAATTATGATTAGGAAACTTAACTTACTCAATTATGCATCCCAAAAAACCTAGTTGATAAGGTTCTTGTGACTTGTAGGCAAAAAATGAGAATCAAGTGAAATTTTTATGATGAAAGAAAAAATATGCTAATTGATAAAAATATATAAAAGCATTACTTAATATTTGTGTGCACATAAAATAATACCTAAAATATCCCATTGAGGGATTTAGATCAATGTCATGTGAAGACATGTAAACCTACAAGATTAAAATGTGAAAATAACATATTTTGCAATCAAACAATGAGAGATAAAAGATTACATTTTTTTGCCATTTGTATTGTCATATGTTATTTAAGATTTGAAAAATTATATAATTTGTCAAAATATGTAATAAATATAGTTTGTATTATAAATTTACAAAAAAATAAAACTTTTTAAAATAAAATGGCTAAAAAAAACTAAACTAGAAATTTAAAACCTTCCAAATATTGAAGACATTTGTTGATTGCAACCTTCATGAATTCAAACTTTGGATTTTTTGTGAGAAAATCATATATAAGGATAGTAAAAATTAAGATTAAAAATAGAGGATGGTGGTATTACCAATGGTAGTAGGTGGGGCATAGGCACAAGTAAGGTCTCTCAATTTTTATGCTAGAACCTTAGGTTTTATATTTTTTTGACAAAGAACTAAAGGTTTTTTTTTTTTTAATTCAACATTTATAATTTGGGTTGGTTTTTTTTAATATGGAATCATGGAAGTTTATCCAATTTTTGAATTTTTTTCAATGGTTTTGGATAAATGGGTGAAACCTTTGGTCACGAGGCAAAACTACCATTCTTTACAAACTAGTGGTTATAATTTCACACTAATAGTTGTGTAATTTTCAGTCTAGAAATACTAGAGTTTCTAAAGTGTTGTGATTGTAATTATATTTTTTAAACCACCAAATTTGATCCATAACCATTGCCTACACAGTGGTGGTTTCACCATTGCAGAGGCTAAAAATACTTTGGAATAAAATAGACTAATCCAGTTATCTTCTCTTGTGAATGTAGGGGTTGTATATTTTAGATCAAGGATAAGGAGAAGGAAAGGCACCACATGATGATTATATTGATCATAGTGGAGTAGATGATTATTTTATATATGGCATACATATATATAATCACATAGGTGGTGATAAGTACCATATCCACTAGGGTTATGTGTGATTTATTTACCATTTAGGATATAGACATGAACATTTTATGGTTTCCATAGGCTCCTGGGGAGTGAACCATTACTTTGATTTATATGTATAGGATTTGGGGTTTGTAGTGATAGGTAGGATTATCACATTGTAAAAGGAGATAAATAAAGTAGAGCTCTAGGGGTGGGTAAAGTATTTTTGGGATGATGATGCATCTAATGTGGGTGTTAAGTAAGGCATTAGATTGGTATGGGTTGACAGGGTTATTAAATTAAACCCTTGAAAAGCCATTATTGGGATATTTTACTCATAGTTGGTGGGGGGAAATTGACACATTGTATCCCTAAAAATTAGGCTTAGATTGAGAGGAGTGTGGTATGATATTTTCATTGGCACATGATGTGCTATCTAAGGCCTATAAGGACTTATATTAGATATTTAAATTGGGAGTAATATCTATTATTCATGTGACACTCATCATATGATAGGTATTTGAGCACATGATCCCCTATCAGAGGGGTGTAGTGATTGGAACCATGTGAGCTATCATAGGTTCTAGGTGGAAAATGATTACACCAATCAAAGATGCACCATAGGTGGTGGAGATACTCATAATGGGAGACCTAATTACGCTACCATATTAAGGTATGTTAGGGTAATGGTGAGATAAGGCCATAACTCTAATGGATTGGGAGAGAACATGATAGGTATGTGATAGGCATATAAATTTAGAGTCACACTCCATTGATAGGGTGCCAAAATATTTTGGGTTATACTATGTAACCAATATACTTATCCCTCTAGTTTTCTAAAGAGGGGAGTGAGAGGTCAAGAATATGAAACTTCAATGACTAAGGTGGCATCTATTGAAGCTAAGTACTCATATTACCATAATGTATAGTGGTAATAGATAAGGAGGACATGGAATTTTTTTAGTAACATAAAATATGAAGAGGGAATGTAGTTAAAGTTCTTGCACTCATAGTACAAGAATCATAGGGAGCATCAAGTGGTTGCAAACACTAACAACAAACACAATCACAATTAAAAAAATAGTATCTAGTATTTCTTATGAGAGAATTATGGGAGGTAGGAATAGGATAAGAGGAAGGAAATGACCTTGTGGGAGATGAGACTACAAAATTAAGGAGGAAGAGGTAGAGATGATATATATTGAGTAGTCAAACCCTAACTATCAAAAGGGAAATCTAGTTTATCTAGTGTTTTATTTATTTATTTACTAAAGTCAAATTGTTTTGATTAATTTATTTACTTTATTTATTCTATGACTAAATTTTTAACTTAAGTTCATATGTGCATGTGTTTAATAATATATGAAAAATGGTATGAGGATGATCTAAGATTCCTTGGTTGCCATGTTCCATGTAGCTTCAACTCTTAACTAGGAGTAAGTCCTTATTGATTTGAATCTTACTGCAAACATGGATCATAAAAATTAAATATTTCATCCTACCTACCATGAATCATAGGAAATCATACATCAAAGGGTAGAGATTACTATCCTATAAGGAAAGGTAGCTAGATTGGAGTCTCTGGTGAAGACTTTTAGTTATTTGTTCATGGTGAGATGTGGATGTGTCTTATCTAGATGACATACCATAGGAGGTACGGCCCCCTAGGTTGGGATAATCCATAGGATACATATGAGTAGTATCTATAATCCACACCACTCTACATCTAAGCCTAATTAGAGGAGGAAGAGTAGGATCCCTAAAAGCTTCACTTCAAGAGGAGCCTAGTAGTAGGGTTAAATTAGGACATATATCTAGCACTAATTAGTTTCCAAGATAATTTTTATGTTTGACCCAAAATTTACCTCATATTATGGATATGATTGTAATTAAACTTGATCTATATGAAAAATATGACATATGTAAATATGACCCATTTTTTTATTTTAAAAAATTGTCTAGCATCTCTTTTAACTTTTATAATGTATGATTTTCAATTTATGCATCGTAGATGGCTAAGAATGTGATGAAGTGCTATGGATATTTGTTTTTAATAAAATGAGATATACATGATTATATTTTAGTGTTATAATATATTTTATGCAAAGGTACTATGATTAATGTGTATAAATTATGAATGCACTGATGACTATTTTATAATAAATAATTAAGTTATTTCTTTCAGGTGACAAATGATGTTCAATTTTTAGAAAGGATAGAAAGGAATGTGGTATGTCAAGTATTTAAATAATATAACTAGACATAAAAATTTATAAATTGATAATATTAGAACTTAATCCTTATGAGATATGGGATAGATATACTTCCTACTATGCTTCGAAAACACTACTTTACTAGTTTTATCTAGATTTATATCAAGAGATGACCACCCAAGACAAAATTGGTAAAGGGGGAGATTATCATTTTAGCATTGACATTAAATCATTATTTTTATGTATTTTATTTATTTTAATTATTGGACACCTTTTAAATTTATTTTTATCTTACTTTTTACTTTTGGTTCTTGTGACACCCTACACTTAGTTTCATGTAACTAGGAAGACACAAGGGCTCATCACCAATGACTAAATGTAGGTGAGTAATTGTATCTCCTCCCATGAAAAATCCATTCAACATTAATATGATAGGTCTCATAATTGAGGATAATTAAAGGGTGAGAGATGTAGAATTTCCTTTTTATTTGTATAATCTATATTTTATATAATTTATTTTTTAATTTGTTTAGGAAGGCTCTTATCTCCAAACCTTGGCCCCTTAAAACTAGTAAGATACAAGGGTTAATCACTAAGGTCCAAATTAGGTGAATAAAATTACTTGGTTAGATCATGCTAGTGTTTTTTCTTAGAGGGAGTTTTAAAAGGGATTCTTTCATGGACAAACTTCTAAACTAGGCTATAGGTTAGACTATCTAAGTTTTACGTGATGTATGGGAAATAAAGTGTAGTATACCTATAAGAACTAAGAAAATACTCCTATTTTTTGGTTATTTTGAGTGTAATTTTATAATAGGAGAGATTATAATTGGAAAATATGAAATGATATGTTGTTGTGAAATATTTTGTCATGAGAACTCTTAGTTAGACAATTATCCTATCAAAATAATTGAAGTGTAAGAATAACACAACAATAATAAATATTTTATTACTGTAAAAATGGAAATGTGGAATGAAATATATATATGAAATAATGTTTAAAAATTAAATATTTCATAAATTCATCAAAATCCTTTCCCTTAAAATTTCATAATCAAAAAACTTCATTTTGAAAGTATTCTCTTACCAAATATGAGCCTAACCAAATTAGGTCTAAATTTTCAACTTCCTCCTTTATTTTTATTAATTTTGATACTTAGGACAAGGTCACCTAATTTGATATTTAACTCATGAATATTATTATGTTATTAATAATATTCATTGTAAAGAATGATAATTTTTGTGTGTCTTATTGAATATGAGCGGGGGGATGCAAAAGGTTGTGAAAAATTGATGAGAAGTTTTTTATGGTATTCTAATTACTTAGGGGAGAGAGAGGATCTAAGCCTAAGGAGTTTTTGTTGTTACTCAGAATCAATGTTAAAATATAAAGTGTGTTTTATCAAATCATGATTTCCTAATTCAAGCACTTGAGGGGTAGGATGAAGGTCAATGGTTTCATTATTTATCCTAGTGTCTAAGCAAAAAAATCCCTTTCGTAATGAGGCATCTATTGATTCATGAAGGGGGTATATCATCAAGTTATTTGGGAGTTTTTTATTCATTACCCAATATTTATACCATACTAATATGATGGACTTCAATATTGTAATAAATAATTTCTAATCCCAGAGGTCTATGGGGTTGTAATTCACAACCCCATGTGGATCAAAGGGAATGTAATAAGTTTATCATTCTCTAAGATACTAATGATGTTAGTTATATACTTGGTCAAGATGACTGGTATTGTGGAAAGTTTTTCTTAACCCATTTTATGCATCGTTATTATGTCCTTTTACTTAAATTTTTCACTTATGTGGCCTTAGGACATGTCGAGATCAGTTTTAAAAGATAGGTCATAGTTGTGATGGGATATTTTTCCTTGGCTAGTGGGGGAGGCTTTAATATCTTATTTATAGATAAGTGATAGTTGATGTGAAGCCTAAATTTTTTTAAGGCTTGCCTGATGAACATAAAATATATTTGGATCACATTTAGTAATGAATACCTTTCTAAAATGATAGAATTTGATTTATTATAAGAGAGTGGAAGGGATCATCTTCATCTTATGATTCTAAGCCTTCACTATGATCATGTTGCAATTAGTGTCCTTGTCTATGCCATAAAATTTGGTTAGAATAGTTTTAGGACCTAAAGTGAGATGTAACTCTATGAAGTGAATTTGAGGATATCAAAGCCTCATAAGGTGTTCCTAGTTATGGAACAGTTAGTTTATCCATAACTAGGCTTTTGGATAAATTAGAAAGGGACTAGATTGACAATAACCACATCATCGACCATTGTTATTTTAAAATAGTTATTTTAAATCCAAACTTGTAAGTACAAGGTGGGATATCCTTTTGTATCCATCTTAGTGTCTAGAGGTAGGAACATAAGGATAAATAAATAGCCAATGCCCTTTAAATTTTAACCATGAGAATACATAACTAAATATATATGGTTTATTTATAATTATGGATGAGGTTTAACACTATCCAAATGTCCAAGACCTAAGGCATCAAGTAATATTAGGTATTGGGTAGGAGAGTTCTTAAGGAGGTCTAAGAAGAAATTGGGAAAAGGTCTTTATGAGGTTGGAAATAAGGTTATAGTTCTCCACAGGTCTGGGGATGTCTTGAATGGCATCCTCTAATAATTTTTTGAGATGGGGATTCTATGGTTGACATCACCTTATATGGTTGATGATATAAGAATACTCATTTGTTTCTATCTCAATGATAACTATCATCTTGGTCTTTTCTTGAGGTCCTAGCTGATGTGATACATCAAAATTAGTTGGCATAGAGGTTGTGGCTTTGGAATTATGAGTCCCAAATAGAAAGGGTTAGTTGATAGGATTTTCTTATGAAGGATTTTTGTTATTATGTTATTTATGATTAGGATACAAGTTTTGGTAAATGAACAAGCTGGAATTTTGATTGTGCCACAGAACATGTCAGGGAAGGTTGGGGTTTACATTCACATTTCAAAAAAAATATCTATCAATGTTTGTTGTTTTATCCTCAATGAGTCATTGGATGAACTTTTTATACTCCTTACATGTGTGAGTGGAATGATTGATGATAATGTGAAAAAGATAATACACATCAAAATCATAATTCCTTGGTCTTTGGTTTTGATTTTTTTTGAAAAAATCTTTATTAATTGGTGTTTTGATAAAAACATTGGTTTTGGAATTGATAATTTTGGGTTTGGTGAACATTTATGATATTGATTCAGATATTCATTGTCATGAGGTGGTGGGAGGTTGAATATACTACATGAACTATAAGTGGAGGGTGTGGATTTATTACACCTCCATTATTATTATTATTATTATTATTATTATTATTATTATTATTATTATTATTATTATTATTATTATTATTATTATTATTAATGACTTGATTTTGATTTTTGTTTAAAACATTTTCCTTCTTGGGTTGGTTCATCACATAACCTATGGTAGGATTGTGGTTATATTTTAGAATCTTAGGACCTTACTTATTGGGATTATTTTAATTGATGTTTTTATAACTCTAACTATTTTGGTTAGGGGTGATGATTCATCCATTTGATCCATGGGTCCTGCAAACATTATTTATGTCCACTTGTTCTATTCTAAGAACACACTCTAGAACTTCTTCATAAGATCTGTAGGTAAACTTTTGGGCATCTTCCTTTGTTTCTTTTTTAAGAGAATGTAATAATAGATAGCATGAATCTCTTTAGTCCATGTGAGGATCATTCAAAAAAGACCATAATATTTACTTCCACCTTGCAATAAAGTGGGTAGTAGACTCAGTAAATTCTTTCTTAATTTTTACAAACTTTTGTATGCCAATTTGAAGCAACTTATTTGTGTCAATTTTTTTTATGAATTCAAACATAATTTAGTGTACCAAATGAATATAATAATTAGATAAGTTATAATACCAATCTAAGGAAATTCCTTCAAGAGTCTTGGGAGATAGTTTTTCCACTACCCCATCCCAAGGTAGAAGCTTTTTAATGGTTGTGGCATATGCCTTAACATGTGCATTTTGATCTTATACCCCTTGGTATTTGGGGATTTTAGGCAAGGGTTGTGGAAAGACAAATCATAAAATAGTGTGATTAAGATGTTCATTTATTTATCAAACATAAGTCCCCATGGTGCCAAAATCCACTAGAGGAACATTGGGATAAGCTTATAGAAAAGGAGTTGAATAAGAAGAGGTGGGGGAAACAACTAGAGGCAAAAGGTGTTTCTTGATTAGGTAGAACATGGTATGCCAAAAAAATATTTATTCAAATGGGTGGACTTGGATAACATATGTAATATGATGGTATATAATTGGAATGGGGTGCACCAAATAACACTTGCATGGGTGGAATATACACATGTGGCGTACTAGCTAACACACAGTTAAGAAGAGCCATGGGTGGTGGTGTGTTAGCCACCATGCTTTTTGGGGTAAATTAAGAGAAATAAATAGTAATTGGGAATGAGGATTAGGTTTGTTAGGTGAGGTCATGTTTGAAACTTATTGATTGGGGACTCCAAAGGTAAGAAGTTCCATAGGGTTTGGGCTCAACTCAAATCTAGTTGGAAAAGGAGTTGGTTGATACTATGGTAGTTGGTAAGATTCCATCCAAATGGAAATATATTAGGAATGAAATTGATTATTTATATTTTATATCATCCCTTGGTTAAATAGACCATATTTTAAAGAGGCTTGGTTTATCTCCAAATCTCAAATGTGACCCACCAAGATGGAAATGAGCTCATTCAGTGTATCATTGGTAGTGGGTTTGAGAGCCTCTCTCACAAGAGGCTCCAAAAAGAGATATTGGTAGTCCATGATAACTAATTTATGTTGGATAGATATAAAGGATTCATCATAAATTACTTAGGTGGTGTTAAATTATTCTAATTAGTTTTATAAGGAGGTGGAGGTAGTTGTAATGTACTTATTCAATCTTCTAAAAGATGAATCCTTTTAACGTATTGATTGAATCTCACTATAATTTTAGTGTCAATAATTTATAGATTGATACGAGGTATAGTCAAAAATTGAGAGAACATAACACCTCTAATGGTAAGATTCATGCCATTAGAGTCATGATAGTTACTGATAGTCTTAAGGATATCATAATTATTGAATTACTACACAATATTTAGTTTATAGTGTAATCTAATAAGAATTATAAAATGGAGATTGCTTCTCAATTTTTTTATTAGATGTTTTATTATAACTAAATAAAAAGGTTTATTAGTAATTTTAACACTTATTAGATAATCCTCAAGGTCAAAATTACTATCAATATCATATATAGACATATTCTTGGAGTTTATAAAAACTAATAAACTAAATATAAGAGGAGGAAATAAAGAAAAATGATAAACCTTTCATGTTGGGTTCACCATGATTGTACATGTGAAAAGAGACATGATAACCTATGTGTAATCTAACTCCCAAGGTCATGTTGAGATAGCTAATGAAGAGATGATGTGATGGATAGTCTATTGCTTTAGTTGGTTCAATTGAGGTGGATGACCTAAAAGGGCCAATTGATTTGGATGAACTATTCCATGGGGTTTTGATAAATTAATGGTAGATGATGTTCATGTATATACAAAAATATATTAGCTATACCAAAGTGGTTGTTAACGGAAACAAATTGTGATTTAATGATAACCCAAGAAGTATGGAATTCAAGAGAACTAGGTAACATAATTTTTTTTCTATGTTAGGTTCTAGAAATGGGTTGAAATGGGGTTGGATGAATATAGGTATATGATTATATATATCAAGATGTACTTTATAAAAAAATATCATCTATTAAGGGAATGAAATTTGATGAGGCTAGACCCAAGGATGAAAGGAAAGAGTCAAATTTAGAGGTTATGGGCTTCATAGGCTAGGAGGTGAATTTGTCTTGCTAGTTAGGATTTGATCAATCTATTTTTATCATCTAGATAATTTAAATGAATAATAATTATGTTTTGTGAGGGAGTGTATAAAAATAATTATAGACTATGTTAATATTCTATGTCACTTTTGTATGTTAGTATAGGGGTTGGTACTTGTAGAAATATTCTTGCTTTATGCAAATGAGCTTGTTCAGCAGGGCAAGGATTTTTTTTTTTTTTGAATATTTATAATATGTTTATTTATTTACTATTCTAATGTTTAAGGCTTATTTTATTCATTTCATTTTATTTTTTTACTATTCTGATGTTTAAGGCTTATTTTATTTATTTCAAAAAAATTATGCTTGTTGATTTTCAAAATTGAATATTTCATTCAATGACACTTGTTTTTTACTTGTTTGTGTAGAACAAGGTTTTAGAATGATAAAAAAAAAGCTATTGATAAAAATGGAAGTGATGAAATTAAATATTATTATTATTTTTATTTTTTTGAATAATATGTATGTAATTGCTAATGAATTTGAAATTAAAACTAAACTATGCAGTTGTTGATTTTTTTGTTTATTTTCTTATTTTTTAAAGTACAAAAATTTAATTGTCCTTGTAAGAAATGAATGTTTTAATTTTTTTCATATGAATATGATAAAAAATTAATTAATACTTTAAAATTAATATATTCAAATGGACTCTAATTTTACAATTCAAGTTTTGTGTGCACGCAATGAAATTTCTAAGTTCTAAAATTCTAAAACTCGAGTGCAAGCTATATGCAATTTTTGTGTTTATTTGTATTGTATAAAAAATAATTTAAAATGTAATAAAATAATTTTTTATTTATTATTTTGGTTATATTTTTAATTAATTTTTATTAGTAAGAAGAGAGGATGATTCTAAATGCAATTATTTCTTTCGAGTTTTGAATTTTTTATGAAAGTGGATATAAGGATTGTTGTTTGTGTTGCATGAAAATGTGTATATGATATAAATTAAATTAAAATAGATTCACATATTAAACTTTAAGATAAATTTTTATATATTATTATAAATTTAACATGTTGTAAGCTATTTTTCTTTCAGATCTACTATATGCAAATGAAACTACAACATATTGAACAATTTTCAATGCAAGAAGAATATGAAAGATGAATAATATTTGATATTTTATGTATGATTTATATATATGAACAAAAATAATTAAAAAAATAATATAATATAATAAATAAAATAATAACAATAAATAAAACAAAATCCTCCAACCTAACCAAAGCAGAGGATAGTTAGAGAAGAAAAGATTGATTTAATATTAAAATCAGTTGATCCTAAAGTTGTTACCTATATATTTGTTGCTCAATAATGAATCAATAATTATACATAAATAATAACACAGAATGAATGGATACATAATCAAAAATAAAATAAATATGTCATTATATTGTGTCTGGATTCTCATAAACAATAAAATGTTATGTTGCAAGATCATGAGATTTTTCTCCTTTAGTTTGCATGGCTGACTATAGGATTGCTATAAAACTTGAAATGATTTTTTCAATAAGATAAAAAAAGTATATAATCTCTCTCTAAAATATATATTCTCAAATTTTAATGTAATTTCTTGATCTAAATATCAAGGTAAAAGGAACTATTTGTAAAAAAGGAGAAGTTGCATGTGGCAGTCACTAAAATTTTGACTAAGAGCTTGTTGGAGTTAACTTATAGTTAGATAAAATTGGACTAGACATGACTAGGAGTGAATCAAAACATTAGGAAGGCAAGTGGAAAAAATAAGATAAAATACATGCAAAACACATCAAAATGTGTATATTTGGGGTGAATTTAAAAAATCATGCAATGATAGTGATATTATCACTTTATGATGACAATAGTTGCAGTGGTTGTGTGAACTATCAAGGTAGTTTCAAAAATTTCCATGATGGTTTCATTGTGCCACACCGAACATTAAATTTTGAAATAAATAAACTCAAAAGTTGAAAGTTTGACACTTATGACAGGGCTTTAAAAGAGGAAAAGGGAAGAAAGTGGGGAGAAGATCAAGTTTGAGCATATTTTATTTGTGGATATCCTTGTATCATCATAGAATATCATAAAATGTTACACTACACAAAACTTAGATGTGTATAGTCACTTCAAAATATATATTAGATAACCCATTGGCTCATGAGGTCTTCACTCACCCTATGCCTACTATTTTTATAGTGGATAAATTTTAATTATACATTATCAAGGGTGATATTTTGCATCACATTCGATCTTTATTTTATTCATGATTTTATTTTTCTCATGATGATGTATTTATGATTAATTTTTTTCCTATAAATCTAATGGAATATGTCTTAGATTGGTTTTAAACCTTACCAATAGGCTCTGTGTGTCGATTTAATGATTTGGTTGATATATTCTTAGCTTACCTTTCTATAAATTTTGTCTAAAATATCACATTATCTCAAATTTATCATATTATATAATGACCTAATGAGAATGTTAGTGACCATGTTTCTATTCAATACTACACTCACAAAATTTCTTATGAAATAATTGATAATGAGTTACAAATAATTTTCTCTAATTATTTTCTTCAATCACTTAAATATAAATCTATGTTTAATACTTAACAATATTTTGATAGGATTTTATACATGGTTAAAAACTTTGAGATTAATATTTTGTAGGCTAACATGCCAAAATATGGGACTAATGCCCTTTCCTCTACTAACAACTCCAAACATCAAAGTAATTCAAAATTAAAAGCTAAGACGAATGATACTCCAAATTTTCCAGCTATGAATGAGGTAAAAAATATAAAAGTAGTTTAATAACCACCTAACAAGATAGTTATTACATATAGAGCAAAGGAGATTTACAAGGTTACATAAACCTCCTTAAAATGTGCTTAAATCATTGATTAATTAAATCATGTTATCCTTACCTCCACAATGTGAGATAGATACATCTTGACCTTTTCTTATAGGCTATGACATCAACGCATATTGTGACTACCATAGAGCTTCAAGACATAAAATCAATTGATGTTATTCATTGAAATATAATATATAATATATAATATATAATATATAATATATAGTAATGATTTTCAAGTTTAGGGTCATAATATTGTTGGTTGAATATTTTGTCGATCAGTGTACTAATAAACAAAATAGGTCTGATCAGCCAAAGTAGGAAGATTAGTCGTCCAAATGTGTAGGTTTACCACATCAGAAGGGGACTGATCTCTCCTCTCATCAAGGGGAGGTTCCCTATATATATATATATATATATATATATATATATATAGAAAATAATACTCAAGGGTAGGACAAACCATCCATATCTCTTTTTTTAGAGATGATGCGTGCGGATCAAAGTAAAAACTCAAGGGAAATGACAGAAAGCACTCCTCTTCTTTTAGAATTGCTATTCAACAAACCACAAGAATACTCCTGGTAGTAACAACAAAATGTAGCAAAGGACATAGTAACCAACAAATCGAGATGCATCACAAAGCCTCCACTTGAATTGCTCAAGAGTAAGATATGAAGGACAATGAGGGCACAAAGTCATCCCAAGGTCCTTTACATAGAAATGAAAAGAATACACACTAAAGGCAATTATGGGGGCACAAAGTCTCTCAATAGTTAACTCTTCACGATACCTTCCTGACTACTTTCACTAATTCTACTTGTTGAATTAAAGGAACAAAAAATATATCAAGGAAAAAGACATAAGAACAGTTTCCCTAACAACAAAGATATTACAGCACAAAGTCTAAAAAGTCACTTGCTTTCTTATTCCAATAACAAAATATGATCAACAATCTGAGCTCAAAGTCTCAGTAATGCCTTTCAATTTAGGCAGAGTTTCATTTATGATTGTCAGAGAGAGATCTATTTACAATAAAAGAGAGTCCCTTATAGCCTCTTCAAGTAGGACTCAGGAACAATAACACATCATGTTGCGTTGAAAACTGTTAGGAAGACAAGGTGGAAATTAGGGGCATCTACCCATTTGTTTTTCTCAATGTAGAGAAACAAGTCACACTACTGAAAGTTTTCAACTTTCAATGTCCACTTGGTGATCTGATCCTTCTTCATCGTTCCTCCTTTTCTGGTTAATTGAATCGGGTCTTGGATTCAATTTATTTTTTTGTTCTTTAGTCGCTTCCTACTGGTTTTGGCCTTAAAGCCTATGAATGAATTTGGGTCTATAGATTACAAGGATCAATGGCTATTTTATGAGCTTTGAAATTGACATTCGCACGCCTGTCACTACATTTTCAACGGCTAGTTCATTGTCTTGAATTTGACGTCTTCGGGCACGTCACCCCTTGGTCCTTCTTTA
Source organism: Torreya grandis (assembly GCA_037957365.1). Classification (NCBI taxonomy): domain Eukaryota; kingdom Viridiplantae; phylum Streptophyta; class Pinopsida; order Cupressales; family Taxaceae; genus Torreya; species Torreya grandis. The sequence goes on along the minus strand of JARHVA010001216.1, from coordinate 893,022 downwards.
AATTTTCTATTTGGCACTTTCCCAGAAATAATTTTCCCTTTCAGGCCTTAATAAATGATTTTTTTTGGTCGAGAAGAGCCCCTCACAAGGTTATCTACCCTTCAGGTGGTCTTTGAATGGGCTTTGGGCTTCGGTAGTCTCTCGCGGACACTTCCTGCGGACAATCCCTGCAGGCATTTTCCCACAGACAAAAAGTTCATGGACAAATTACCCAAGCTTTCTCCATGGGTATTTTCCCACAGACAAATTGTCTATGGAAATTTCCCACAGACAAAAAGTCCACAGAATTATTCCATTTTGTTTCATTTGCCTTTGAGAATATCCTTCAGGTTTTCTTCCCATAGTCTGAAGGAATTATTTCTTGCCTTAGTCTTTTTTGAATTCCTTAAACAAAAATCTGAAATAATTACCTTTGCGGCCTTCTTTGAAAATGACCCTTCTGAAGGGTATTTTTGTTGACCAAGTGCCCTCCACAAGGGCACTTGTCCTTCAGGAGGCTTCTTTGAACTTTTGCATTTGAACCACTCCTTTGAACCATCTGAGTGAACTGCTTGGTTGAACCAAGCTGTTGCACTATTTGATTGAACTAAACATTGAACCGCTCCATTGAACTAAGCCGATGAACCAAGCTTTGAACCAAAATGGTTCAAGCTGATGAACCAATCAAATGAACTGAAGCATTGAACCAAATGTTGAACCAAGCTTTGGTTCAATAGTTCAAATGAAGCCTTTGAACCAACTGACAAACCATTTGATTGAACCAAAGGATGAACCAAAGAATTGAAACAAAGCAGATGAACCAACTAAGTGAAACAAAGCATTGAACCACTTGGTTGAACCAATCCATTGAACTGTTCCTTTGATTGAACCCAATGTTGAACTGAAAGCGTTGAACCTATTAAACTTTGAACTCATTGAACCTTTGAACCAAAATGGTTCAATGGTTCAACGGTTCAAGCCTTCTTTGCTTAGATGCTTGTCGATGGATATTTTTTTTTGAACCAAGGCACTGAAACAATCCCAAAAATGACCAAGTGTTAGAAACTGATTCTTTTGATTGAACCTGCCTGCAGAAGCCTTTGAACTTATAAAAATGAACCTGCCTACAGAGTCCATAGAAACCAAGTCTATAGAAATCAACCTATAAATCCCATTGAACTTGGCTTGTAGAGTCCATAGATTTAATCCTGCAGAGTCCATAGATTTTTGAGAAACTTGAAAAAAGAGAAATTTGAATGCCCAAGATAAATTTCGGAAAGGGAAGAGACAATTTTGGTCCGTAAGACCAAAATAGTTCAAATGTTGTCCCAAAAATGAGTGATATTTTTGGGGGAAAACAAATATATCATTGAATGAATATGTCATTATGCCTAATAAAAACTTTTAAGTATTTAATAATACACATCTAAATCATGATACTAATAAATAAGACAATGTTCACATGGTACTATCGACACATCAACCAGTAATTTTTAATGATCACACCTTAGATGGTATGTCATCCATTCATGGAAGAAATATCCATCCATCATATTTTATGAACATAAGATTCCAAAAGATGATACTAATAATGGTCCACTCTATATACATAATTTTCTTCTTTGCATTTTATGACACATGACATAATGATAGACAATGTTTCAATTCAACATTTTATTATGATGTTATTTCTTGATAGTATAGGGTGTACTAAGTAAGACTTGAAAAATGCATGGTACTTAAGAGTTATTAGGATCTTAGATGGAAACCCATTAGTTTTACTAAATTATCAACCACCATAGGTTTTAAGAATATACTAGTATGATAGTGAAACTTATGATTTATTATTTGCATGCCCATGACTAAATAAAATGAGAGAAAGCTCATCCACATTAAATTGATGCCTTAATTATTTGATGATAATTTAAGGTATATATTATTTGTGACACAAATTATGAGTTACACATCCCACATCAGATATAATGTGAGATGTTTCCTAACATTCTTCTTAAAAATAAAATAATTTAGTCTCATGTGGTACCTGCTATAGTTTCACTACCTGTAGTTAGGTTTCTTACATTTATTAAATTTATAGTTATGATTTAAAGAGTTACATCTATGATAGATTCAACTCCTTTTATCACAACTCTTTGAGTTATAAATCCTATAGTTACACCACTAAAAGATGTAACACCTAGCCATTCTTATCCTAAGATTGTCTTACCACAACTTTTTTTGTATATTTCTATCTAAGAACCTTCAAAGAGTTCAAATATAGAAATAAAAATATGAAATAATACAAATTATTATTTCTAAAAGGTTAAGTGGCTCTTACAACCTATTATCAAGATGATTATCTTGGTGATGATGATTCAAGTTACCAAAAAAATCATGATTACATGATTGATCCTACATCTTATGATACTTTTAGTGATGTATATGACTCCCATCAATCATGAAGATCCATTTTTGGATGAAAAATCAAGACCATGAATTATCCATGATAGAATATACCTTATTTTTAATTAATAAATTATTTTGAAATCCTTCTTATAAATATCTTACATTCCATGTGCCTTCCTCCCATGAATTTCTCTTGACCTCACACTTATTTTATATTTTTCATATATTTTTTCCTTTGTTTTCATTGACATTATTTTATATATATATATACACATATACATACATATACATACATGTGTGTGTGTGTGTATATACATATATATATATATATATATATATATATATATATATATACATATATATATATATATATATATATATACATATATATATATATATACACACATATATATATATATACATATATATATATATACACATATATATATATACATATATACATACATGTATGTGTGTATATATATACACACACACATACATGTATATATATATACATACATACATGTGTATATATATGTATACATGTATGTGTATATATATATACACATACATGTATATATAAGTGTATATATATACACACATACATGTGTATATATATATATATATGTATGTATATATATATACATACATACATGTATACATGTATGTACACATATATATATATATGTATACATCATACATATATATATAGATATATATATGTATATATATACATATATATATACATACATATATATATATATATATATATATATATATACATAAACATATACATGTACATGTATACATACATACATACATATACACACACACACACACACACACACACACACACACACACACACATGTATGTATACATATATATGTATGTATGTATGTATGTATGTATGTATGTATGTATGTATGTATGTATATATATATATATATATATATATATATATATATATATATATATATATATATATATATATATATATATGTATACATATATATATATATATATATATATATATATATATATATATATATATATATATATATATGTATGTATATATATATATGTATACATATATATATATATGTATACATATATATATATATATATATATATATGTATACATATATATACATATATATATATGTATACATATATATACATATATGTATACATATATATATATATGTATACATATATATATTTATACATACATATATATACATACATATGTATATATATATATATATATATATATATATATATATATATATATATATATATATATATATATACATATATACATATATATATATATATATATACATATACATATACATATATATATATATATATATATATATATACATATATACATATATGTATGTATGTATCTATGTATCTATGTATCAAGGAATTTAATCTTAGTATGCACTAATTTTTAAAGGAAGTTATAAGTTAGTTTGAATCTCCCTCTTATTCTTTATTTTATATGTTTTCCCCTTAGTTTGCTTGATTTTTATCCTTACCTTCCTCTTTATTACATCCATTTTATTAATATTTTTTACTTAATTTAGCTACCCTCATTTATTATAGATTTATCCTCTTGTATTCCTCCTCTGTGTTCTCCTCCTAGAAAATCACAAAAGTGCTAAAACATAGAAAAACATTAAAAACTAAATAAATTATTTACATTTATCTTTGTTAATGGTGTTGAGTGTAGAATAGGGATATCAAAATCATAGTTGTATTATAGACACATGTGATATTTTCACTCATTTTGTATTTTGTATATTCTTTTTGTATGTATTCAATCTATGTAAGCATAATGATAGATGTTAAAATGTGAAGAGTCACTCTTTTTGGGCATATCAAAAGGCTAGAATATGAAGAGACAATGTTGGGTAAAACTCTATATATAGTGATCAATTATCTTTAGATATGGTTTTGATGTGATAAGTATTAATACATATTGTTCTAAAATAGTTTTTATATGTATATTTTATCATTGTTCTATGTATAGTGAGTACTTTACTTTAATCTTTTAATCATATGATTTTATACCAACTATTTAGATTATAATAAATCTAAATTTTCTCATACACTATTTGTTTTATCTATTAATGAATATATTCAATTTTAATTTCTATAAAATGTTTAATTTTGAATACTCCATATGCAAGTTATCCCTAAATTTGCATGTTCTGAAGGGTTTTTAGGAACCTCTACTGACAATGGTGCGGTGAGTGTTGAGCTTTGTTGAAACATGTTGAGATGGTTGTCAGGACAAAGAGATATAGATACATGGCTTTATGAAAGAATTTAAAATTTTGTTGAAGAGGAGGAAAGAAGAATAGGTAAAATTATGAAGGAAAATATTGAGGAGCACATTTACAAGGAAATATATGAAAGATTATGGGGGAAAATTGCATAATATATTAGTTTCATGGTTATCTAGATTGGAATATTATTTTTTTAATCCATGTTGTTTAGAAGACAATCTATAAATCCTATGAAACCTAGACACTGATTAGACCTGTGCAATAGACTACTAGACCAATACTACCATTGATGGATATATCATCAAATTTGATATAAAAGTATATTTATTTTTTGAAGTTACACAAGGTCTATTCATAAGAGGAATCCACAAAAAATTTCTTTAGCAACTACCTACTCTAATTAAGATTTTGGTTTGGAAAAGGCTATGGTGACTACTCCTACCAACATGGAGTAGTAATTTTAGGCATTATGTGGATGTGTATGATGTAGGAGTGAGTGATGTGGAGGCAAGTACATAAAATTGAACTTGAACTCATAATATGGAGGATGAAAAGAGATAGAGTGAAAAGAATATTTAGGGATTGGAAATAAAAATGCAACAACAAAGATGGAAAAAATAAATAATTAGGACTTAACTACGAGTAGGAATAGGAATAAGGTAGAACATACTGAAGAAAGGAGATCTCAAAGAGAGGTTTCACAAGATACAAGTAGAGTAGATTTAGAGCAAGAAATAGAAGGGCCTAAGGAAGAAGAATGCAAAGTTATGATTCGTGAGGAGATGGAGTAGAGTGAAGAATAAGAGTAAAATAGAATAAAAATAGAGTAGTTAAAATATGGGAGTAGATCTTAGTTAAAAGGAAATGTGTTTGAAGTAGTGAAATAATATTCATGAGAAGAGATTATGAAGAAGTTTAGAATTATAGTAGGTTCAAGATCATAGCTAGAAGAAGACAAGGATAGAGATCATTCATTTCTTGAGTACACATCTCCTAACTAAATTTATCATTAGTAAAAATGCCAAATTCAAAGGAAGGGACATGTAGAAGCTAAATTGAATTGTTTATAGATAAATTTGGAAAACATAGTGTAGAGACAAAGAAGTCCATAGATAAGAAGAAGCTAAAAGAGGTTGGATTTGATTTCAAGGCCAATTTTAAGATATTAGTAAAAACTAGTTTGTAAAAGCCTATAGTCATAGTTATAGTGAAAAATATATAGTATTAGCCATTACAAGTATACAAAATATGGTGTTCAATCTAGACATATGTGTTGTGTTGATGTAATATGATGGGTCTATAGACCTTGAGTAGTATTTGTTAACTTGTAACATGAAGTGGTAGGTTAGGGGAATAAATTTTGATGATGTAAATAAGTATGATCTCATAGGATATTTAACAAGTCATGCTTTAGAATTCATTTTTAAGAGATATTTTAATGTCCTAGATCTTTAATAATTAAATATAACTAGTTTCAAAATTTAAAATGAGAAAGTGCACAAGTTAGAATATTCAAAACCTGAAGGAGATCTGACAATAGAGTGAAGAATTTGTATGGGACTATGATCATAGATTCTCAAATGTGATTAATAAAATTAAATTTATCATGGAAGATAAAAATAAAGATTCCTAGTTTGTAGAAGGGTTGTGATCAATAATTTGATTTACTATTGTGAAGTCCCAATTATTGAGGAAGGTTGATGCTCGAGTAGATGCCCTCTAAGTGGAAAAAATTGAATATTATGGAGATGTTCTAGTCATTGGCTCCAAATTGGAGGTAAAAATAGATGTTTTCACAAAGAGGATAGATGAGATGCACAAAAGTGATAAACCTAAACTAGGTTTATGGTGCATGGAGTGTGTTCGATAAGGGAATCATAGGAATGATTTTCCCAAACTCAAGCTAAAATTATGTGAAATCTATAGAGTAGCAGGGCATGCAACTGCAAAATATCATCTATTATAATAGTATATTCAAAAATATCAGAGTTTGTGCTGTAGTTTATGTAAATCAACCAAACATGATGAAAATATCTATCAATATTTACATGAATTAAAGGAAGATATCACAAAGAATGTGTTCATAGTAAAAACATAGTAATTACCCACTACAAAGTAAAGACATCTAGGTATGGATGTATAAATAACTAGTGTGACACAAAGTAGTCCCAAATCAATACCTTCATTGCCTCAATATAAATATCAATATCAATCACATGGTATAGCTAGTTAGACACCATCATTTCCATAATATTAATATCAATCCTAATGGAAAAATGTGATCCCTCAAAAAAAAAAAAATCAAATTGGGCTCCAACATCACCTCAACATTAGTTGGAAGATACAATGCATAAAAACAACATCAAGGAGGATTCACTAGATAATAGTCACATGATTGGGGATTTAAATATATTAGAGGAGGATATAGAGGATCATACCTAAGAGGATATCAAAATTTTCATAATAATTATAATTGATAAGCTCACCATCACATCCAATGTTATTTATGTGGTCAGTATAATAATTTTGCACAAAATTGGCCCACTAATATTAGAGCCAGTCATATTACATGTATTTTAGAGTGAAAGGAAAACATAAAAATAAATATTTCATGGTATTGGATAAACAAAGGAAATAAAATCCATTATGAAATCTGAACATGACTAGTTCATAGTCTAAGTAAAATGCATTTATGTAAGAAATTACTAGATAACAACGCATACAGAAAAGACTATCTATATTATAAATGTTACAAGATCATAGAATCAAGAAGGTGTAATAGAAAAAATATCATGATCCTATAATATATAATGTATAAATTTATCAATCTACGTATGTCCTTCAATACATATAAAAATAAAGTGAATTAGAAGGAGACACCATAACCATTGACACATAACTATGTGGGTAAATTGTGCATATTAAGAAGTAGAAAGGTGTTGTAACTATATTTAAAATTTATTAGCACTCTACATAATGAATATATCTACTATAATATTAAAAATATCTTACATCTTCTAAAATATGCAAAATGAGGACACCAACATACCAACAACGTGGTCTGGTATGTTAAAAATAAGAAACTATGTGATGTAGATTCACGAATGGACATTAAAATTGCAAGATATGGAATTCCTAATGCAATATTTAACTTTGGAAGTACTATTAATATGATTCCTATATCTGCATGGGAGGCTATTGGTAGGCCACATTGAGCTAAAATATTATCACTCTCAATCTTGTAGACTATGGGAGGGTAGAGACAATTAGTCACCTCAAAGATGTGGATATTAGGGTTGTTTAGATGATCCTTCAAGATAATTTTGAATTCACTTCCTTGAAAATAGATGGGACCTATTATCCTACCTTAATTGTAAGAAATGGGATTATGATGGTCAAATGACTATTAATATAGTGTGTAATCAATTAGAGGATCATTAAGGAGACAAGATAGTTTTCACACCATTGAATAAATTAGAACAAAAGACCTATATGATTCTAAAGGAACCTGAGTCACTCTATCCATATAGTGATAAAATTTGGTTCAAGGTCATCATATATACTAATAAAGATGCTCTAAAATCTATGGAATATCAATTTTTGAAACCACAACTAGAGTAAAGCATACAAACCAGATAATAAAGCATCTAGTTTATAAGTTGGTAATAATAAAATATCCATCTCCCCAATTTAAAATTGAAGGATGTACCTCTCTATCGATGCGGTTCCCTACTAATTCAAAGGTATATTTCATATATAATATCGGTGAAACAATAATGGATTATACATAACCTACTCTAGAGTATGTTTTACCTTGGGAAATAACATCTTCAATAAGTGGTGACTTAAAAACCCATTTGTTGAACTAAGCTAGGTGATATCATGACATATGGACTCTATACATGGTGTTCACCAAATAATATCAATTACCTTAATATTTTGTGATAGGGTGTCTCAATCCATTTATATTGAGGTTGGAGCACCATATGCTAGATGTGGATCTAAGAGTTAGCATCATCAGCTATGCATTGAAAGGGGACATGCATATAGAACAAGATTTAATGGGATGAAGCATGTGAATTTTTGTGTGCACAATTTCATTTACTACTTACTTTGAGAACATAGTGGCCATTCTTTCAAGAAGTCTAATGTCTTGAGCTACACATTCATAAATCTTTAGATATATGGTCTACATAATGAGTTGAGCTAAGGTATTAGGTGCACATTTTTAGTCACACGCTAGGACCAATCCCAACTACCTAGTGTATGCATTAGGAGTGCAAGAGGGAGACCAAACATTGGGCACAAGTATAACAAGACTTTAATCAATCTTTTGTGTTTGAATATGATAATCCAATTATGCATAATCATTACAGAAAATAAAAACTTTTCTATGTTATGTTTGAGTAGAATATTTTGGAGTTATGACATATTCATCATCACAGTAGGATGAAGCTCAATATTTGACTCTAATGGTTCATAATTACAAGTCTAGTAAATAATAATAAACTCTCATTAAACCTTGTAATAAAATTATAGGTGAGCCAATAGAATCCAATGATAGTGATGGATACCTATATTTAGAAGGATTCTTTAAACTAGAATGAGAATATGAACCAAAAAATGTCCAAAGCATAAAACAAGTTGAAGAGGAAAGACTGCAAAATGTGAACATTCTAGAATTTGAAGGGTAATGAAATCTATGAGAATATTTACCTAGTGGATTGAAAAAAGTATATAAAGAACCATTGAAGAAGATTGAATAAAAATTGGAACAGAGTCCATGCCTAAACTTTCAACTTTGGGAGACTACTACACGTAGAATGAGATCTCTGAGGTATTGTAGCTACTAAGAGATTATTAGGATGTCTTTTTGACCAAATTATTAGAAGTGAAAGGTGTAAGTATATCATTGGGGGAGATGCACATAGAATTAAAATAATGCGCTAGACCCATTAAAAAGTTCCCATACAGACTAAATACCAACACGAAGATGAAAGTAAAGGATGAGTTAGATCACATACAAGAACAAATGATCATTTATCCTATTTAAAATTCATATTGGGTTAGTCTAATAGTTGTGCCGCCAAAGAAGTCTAGTGAGATTTATGTATATAGGGAGTACCACACACTAAATGATTCCTACATCAATGATCCATTTTCAATATCAGTTACAGATGAAGTTATTGAATTTTTCATAGGTCATAAGGTATACTCATTCATAGATGGATTCAATGGATACCATCAAACTCATATCCTAGAATAATACCAAGCTAAAATAGCCTTTAAAATTTAGCTCATTCCTATATAAGGTAATGCCTTTGATTTTATGAATGTGCCAACAATTTTTTCTAGGGCTGTGATAACTACATTTAAATATTTCATTCATGATTTTAAGGAAGTCTATTTAGATGACTAGGATGGATTCTCTTTATTTAAATAACATCTTTTGATACTACATTCAATGTTATAATGGTATTAATCCCTGTGCATTGCTTTTAATCTAAATAAGTTCTTATTTTTTAGACCTTTCAGTGTTCTTCCAGATCACATCATATGTAGTGATGGAATTTTGGTAGACTAGGCTAAAATTACATTAATAGTGGGGATGCCACCCCCAAATAGTTCTACATAAGTGTGCACCTTTATGGGTCATACATGATACTATATAAAATTCATCAAGGGATACACAACCATATTTTTACCACTGTCAAAGCTATTAAATAAAGATATAAAGTTTATTAATCTCAAAAAAAGGTTAGTAACAATGTATATCTTTGTTTTTCTTGATTGGAATGATCCATTCCATGTACATGTGGATGCTTTAGGTATTGTAGTAGGAGTTATCTTAACAAAACTAGGGGATGGCGGGCTGGATCATCCCATACACTTTTCCAATAGGAAACTATCAACAGTATAGAAAAAATATGACTACAAAAAGAGAGGCCTTAGATATGATGTTTGCCTTACAAAAGTTTATATATTATTTGTTGGCAACACCATTTGATATTTTCACATATCACCAGACATTTTGATACCTAAATAACAAGTTGATGTTGGGTGGATGGATCTCTAGGTGGCTAATGTTGTTCCAAGAATTTCAATTTAGAATTAATGCAAATATAGGTCAAGAGAATGTGAGACCAAATCATCTGAGTAGGATCTGTAATGGGGAAAAACTAGAGGAAATATAAAATGAATCTCTAGATGCACACTTTTTTAGGGCCACTTTGATCCTTGATAACATGGAGGATATAATGAACTTCCTAGAACAAGGAAAATTTCTTGTGCACTTTGTTTAAAGGTATAAAATGAATGGTCACATGAACCATTATTAATAGTATCTTTAATGGATTTATGTATAAAATTAGAATGGATGATGTGCTATGTAGAGTAACTTTAGAACATGAGTGACCACAACTTATTAAGGAAGCACATTAAGGACTCCAAAGAGGTCATTTCACAAGAGAATCTACTACAAGGAAGATATTGCAAAGTAGTATTTGGTGGTTAAATTTATTTTAGGATGGGTATAGGGTGGCTAAAAATTATGATATTTTCCAAAGAATGGGAAATCCCAATCATTGGGATGATATACCACTGGTCCCAATATTAGTGGAATAAAAAATTAAAAAATGAGGAATTGAATTTATAGGGCCTACAACTCCCCCAAGAAAACATAATCATGCATAATATATCATTACTTTAATGGAATATTTCATGAAATGGGTGGAAGTTGTTGTGACACCAAGTTGTGGTGCAAAGGATGCTACTAAATTTTTGTATGAGAATATCATAATAAGGTTTAGATGTCCAATCAAATTGCTTAGTGATAAAGGTACTCAATTCTTCAGTAACACAATCAAGACTCACTGAGGATTTTATGATATCACACCACAATAGCACAACCTATCATCCATAATAAAATGGTAAATCTTAAGCTTTGAACAAAGTATTGGGTAAAATGATGACAAACATATTCAATGTTGAAAGGAATGATTGGGAGTATTAAATTCCTATGATTCTTTGGGAATATATGAAAAAATTATAAATGTGTGACAAGATTCACTCCCTTTCAGCTCATTTATGGTCTTGAGTTAGTTATGCCTATGGAATACATTGTTCCTAGTCTGCACATTACAATAATTATGAGTGTGGGTGATCAAGAATATCTAAAACAAATATTGATGGATTTGGTCAAAATGGAGGAAAATAGACAAAGGTCACAATGGACACATGAGATCAATAAGTTAAGTCAAAAATCATGGCATGATTATAATTTGGGATCTAAGGAATTCTATCCCAAACAAGTAATATTATTCTATGGTAGCAAATTTAAAGAATTTTTGGGAAAACTACACATAAGATGGAAATGACCCTATATTATTCATGATGTTTCACAACAAGGTACATTTTAAAAAAAAAATTATAGGGAGCCATTTTATCAAGGTGTATCCATGGATGTAGGCTTAAGCCTTAACACCATTAATATCTATCATACATTGGTATAAACGAGAGAAGGTTTTGAGTAGCACCATGTAGTTAGTAATTTTTCAATACTATTCTCTTTTCTATTTATTTTTAGTTAGTGTGTTTTTACTGTGTAATCTTTAGATTATAGCACATCATAATAAAATTTGTATTAGTCAACATCATAGAGTGCAATTGATATACAATGTCAGCCTAAAAGGAAGACAACTAACAACCATAACACAATGGTAATCAATTAAGTCTAATAAAGGGGTACTAACAAGATTGATATGACAAAAGGATGGCAAGTGGTCATTTTATACTATTAATGACAATGCACTTGAGATATTTCATCTTTCTCAAATTAGATCATGTGGAAAAATGATAGGATGGCCCATAAAAGAAATTAGATAAATGCAAGGATAACATATCACATAAACTACCCATAAATGGTTAGATCAAATAACTAATACATAGTAACCATCACATCAAATAATAGCTAGATGACATAAATTTTGGAGATACACTGATGTGCAACTAGCTCAACATATTCAAACTCAATGTCATGATGAATTTGGGTGGTAAACATTATATAATAGAAGGTGTGGGGAAAAAATACATTATGTACTCCTATAACCAAGTGAACTTTGTGATATACATCTAAAATAACTTCTTGTTCATATATTTCACATCAATGCAAAACCAAGTGAAGAAAGTGTTCAATGCAGTCCAGAAAAATAACCATGGATAGGGTACAACTATTTATCTTACTTATAGATGTACAAAAATAGGAAATGGGGATTGGCATAGACCTAAGACAAACCAAATATCATGATATGGACCCATTTTATTTCATTGATATGGTAGAAGCTAATATATTTTCCCAAGACCCACAAGAAGCAACACAGACAAGAACACTAGCACTTCAATGTCTGTTACAAGGCTTGGATGTCGAATGACTGATTAAACTACCTAATTTTGGGAAACTATATGAGGCAATTCTTACTCTATTAATAAGGTATAATGAATGTGCCATTCACTTGTCTGAAGATGTTACCATATTCATGATCCCTGAAACTATGGCAAGTGTAATAGGGCTTTTATCTCATGATGAATCTCTCATACTCTAAAAATAAATAGCTCCACCAATCCACACTGACACTAGAGAGAAATATATTATAAGGGAAGGTAGGGTGATTCCAATATATTTTATGGATGATGTTTTAGTTCATATTCTTACTGAATGCATCATCAAAATATTTTGGTAGATTACAAAGTAGGTGAAGAAGGTAACTAAAGGAGTGTTAAACATTGTGAATTACATGATACACCTCTATGAATATTTTAATTAACCTAATTTTTTGGCCTCTGAGATCGCAAAAACATAGAGAATATCCTCGCTGGAATTACACATGCATTCTAGTACCAATTTTTATTAGTACTATTTTTCTTTACATAATAGAAATCACTAGAAGGCCCAGTAAATCTAGTTGCATATTTTTCGCCTATTGTTGCATTTACCAACATTGCATGGATGAAAATAGGGAAATATTATGAGAAATTAGGTAGGCTTAACATATGGTGGATATAAATCTAAACCACGATTGATTTTCACCCCAGGTTACTCCAAGATGTGATGTAGTATTTGGGACAACATGTGTTAGTGACCAATTTACACAATAACATATAATTCAAAGTGCACAAGTTGACCAAAGCAATGATAACTCCACTGCCATTTTTCATCACCATATTAGATGCATAGGTAGAATTTTTGAGATATAAATCCATCATGACTAAATTAGTATAACCTTTACATTACATACCTCTAGGTGCACAATAACAGGTGAAACCACATGCATAACCTCAAGCACAATTGTAACCATGAGCAAAATCAAAACCATATGAAATATCATAACTAATATTAGATCCAACACAAGTGGACAAGGCAAAAAATAAGGCACCAATGTGATGAGCCTCATCAATTCTACTAAAAAAGAGGACACCATACAAATTCTTGGTTCGATAATAAACATGTTCTAAAGATAGAAGATAAATGTAACTTGGTAGAGATAGGAGTTGTAGATAAATAAGGTTTAAATTCCATGGTTGTAGACATTGGTAATGATGTTTATGATTATGAAGAGGAGAAATGTTTATTCTTTTATAAATCAGTGCACACTTACTAGGTGTAGAATTAGGTAAGGCAAGACCTATGGGTGGACATCACCCAACTTCCCCATTTTATTATTTTTGATATTGTAGGTGAAGAAGAAACTAAAAAATGGGTCTAGGTCCAACTATTCTAAGATGATATAATTACATGATCTTATACTATGTAATAATTAAAATTATTAAGATAAGAAAGCTCAACACCACCTTTGATGCATAGACCATGGACACATGCTACATCTTAAACCTCTCTAACAATCAAAGATAAAATGGTGTATTTTTTAGAACTAACCAAAGAGAGTGGTGTACAACAAGGACATGAAGCATATCCACAACCTTAGGCCTAGGATATAAAGATACAAAAGAAGAGCCTCACTCCACCTCCAACCTCTATAAATAAGATGGCTACATGGATGGATACTATTGTAGAATTATCTTCTTCATAATATTTTAAGTTAGTTAAAATAATAGGTTAATCTAACCCTATCAACATGCTTGAAGAAATTAGATTTCCATAGCTAGATCCACAACACAAAGTTGTATAAGAAAAATAGGATCTATTACAGGTATAAAATCAAGCTTCAAGAAAGGATAATTAAGAGAAGAATAAGAGGAAGCAAGAGGAAAATTTCAAGGCTATGAAACAAGAATATCAACACAAAAAATAGGTTGTGGAGAAGGAACATAAAGAGAAATATGAATAAGTAGAGGCTTAAACGTAAACAACCAAAGAAGTAGAGGCTCAAAATAAGAAAGTTGAATAATTAGAGGCTCAAAATAAGAAAGCCAATGAAGTAGATGCAAATAAGAAATCACAATAAGAAGCTACAAGGAAACAACAAGAAGCATAGGCTGAAAAAAATGATAAATAGGAAGAAACGATAATTGAAAAGGATCAATAAGAGCAAAAGGCTAAGCAAGAAGCTAAGGAAAAAAATCTAAAGACAAAGCCAAGGTTCTAGCATAAGTTAAGGCTAAAGCTGAAGTGGAATCCACAACTAAAGTTGAGGTAGAAGATAATACTAAGGCTGAATTCTAAGCTAAATCTAAGGAGGTAGAGACAAAATCCAAGTAACAAGTAGAAAGTGAAATGCAACTAAAAATTATGATGTAAGGAGGTGTGCAGGATGAGGTTTCTCAGCCTACACCATAACTAACTAGCTAATGGATATGGGATGTTCCCACATCATCTAACTAGTGCACCATCTTTTTATTCTATTGGTGTATTTCATGGTAGGCCATACAAAAACTATAACAACATCTATGGCTTTGTTTATGACTGCAAAAGAAACATCTTTAGATTTTTCTCATTTGTTGCTAACCAAAAACTTCAAGATTCAATTGCATAAAAGCCTTTGGATTTAGAGTAGGAAGTCTTAAAATTATGAGAGGACAACATAGACTTGAGCCTTAGATTCACCAATGCATGCTAGATCATTGACACCATCTACCCTACATTGGTGATCCAATTTTTATGTAACCAAGTGATGTCTAAAGATAAATAATTATCAACCCTATTGGTGAAACTCATGAAAAAATGGTTAGATGCACATAAGATAAAAACACTATGATCATAAGAGAAAAATATCAAAGCTAAAAAAAGGTGATATGTGAGCTCTTGGAGGAGTATGAACAAGTTTTGGTCAAAGATACACTTTAATCTAAGCATATATCATAAGGTATGCTTAATTATAATCAACAACTTAACAAGTCATTAGTGATAACTAAGCCATAGTTCAACATGAAAAACAAATCCAAAGCTATCATGGAAGATCACATTGATACTTCTAAAAAAATTAGTAATAAAATCAAGAAATTACTAGATTCAAGGAATATTGCCATGCAAAAACTATAGACATGGCACAATAAGACTTTTCATAGTTTATTTGTTAGCATCAAATATAAGAGGCATGCTGACCAAATGGAGGAGCTAACATAGGATATCTAGATCAAAATATCAAATGCTAAAGCACTTATCATCATTACATAGGATAAATATATTTAGAACTTGATGGTGATTTAGTTCCTGCTATGTATATTGGTCACTATGGTGTGGAAAGTGATGGTTGACTAGAAAATTCTCAATCAAGACTTGCCCCATCTTGACAATTTCATTTCAAAAACTATTGATGAACTATAATTCATTCCCCTAAAATAGTTACAACTAATACTTCAACATAAGAAGAGTGCCACAAGTGTGCAACTAGCTATCCAACAACCACAACCACCTCTACCAATAGTTTATAAAGAACCAAGTGCTTCTTCCACTTTTGCAACATATTTATCATCATAACAACTTGATGCACAACCAACATAGATTATTCCACCCCCTACACATTAGGTAATGTGTAGTTTTAATTTTTTAATTTTCATAATTTTTCAAAAAAAATTGTAAGATGGCCTTGAGCATTATGATCAAAGCCAAATTGGTTGAAACCCCATAAAAGGTAACCACCTAGTTAAGATATTATATTAAAAACATGAAATGGTGGTAGCTTAGTATTATAATTAGTTGAAAACATGAAAGGGTGACTAAGTAGTGCATAAATGGTGAAAATCAATGAACGACACCTCGATTAATAACCATGACTCTTACTTTTAGTTCAATTCCTTAGGTTGAGCTTTAGGTCAAGATCCTATGATGATACTTTGTCTCAAGATGAGACATGTTTAAGTTTAGGAAAATGTTGAGTGTAGAATAAGGCTATCAAAATCAGAGATATCTAATGGACATGTGTGTGATTTACACTCATTTTGTATTTTATATAATCTTTTTATATGTATTTGACTTATGTAAGAATAATGATAGATGTCAAAATGCAAAGAGTCACTCATTTTGGGCATATTTAAAGGTTGGAATATGAAGAGACAACATTGGGTACAATTTCATATATAGTTCTAAATTATGTTTGGATATGGTTCTGATGTGATTGAGATTAATACATATTATTTAAAATGGTTTTCCTATGTATCTTTTATCATTGTTATGTGTATACTGAGTACTTTTTTACTTTAATATGTTAATCATATGAGTTTATGCCGACCGTTCAAATTCTAATAAACCTATGTTTGCTCATGTATCTATCTATTTTATCTGCTAATGAATATAATCAATCTTAATTTCCATCAAATTTTTACTTTTTATTACTCCATCCACAAGTTATCCCTGAATTAGCATGTTCTAAAGGGTTTCTAGGAACCTCTCCTTACAAATGGATACATAAAATGTTTGTCTACATATGCTAAAGGATTTCATATACATGTTAAACGCATGATTTTCATGGTATTCTTTGAGTGAGTGATATGGAGGATATACAGGTTATATATGAGTATGGACATAAAAATATAATAGAATTACATTTATGCTCACAGCTGGGGGAAGTCTCAAACTAACAACATATACTAGGGGAATCTCTTTATATGGGATCTCAAGTGATATCTTTCCTACTTTCCATTTATCATATATATCTCCTTACATTTACTATACATATCTTTTGCTTTCCTACATCTTGCATGGTACATAGATACATTGTCTATTATCTTGCATTCCTATGATTGTGTTGTGACTAACAAACCTTATTTCCCAAGGTATATGGCACCCATTTTTATATTTAGATATTGAAAATTAATTGAGTAATCCTAGTCTATCTCATTTTATTAGGACTTGATGGGCCTAATTTTCATATTATTATAAACATGAAGGGATTATTTTCTAAGGTTATTCATGGGGCATTAGAATTTAGTTTATATCACAACTCAAGGTTATTTTATTTTGATTAATTTTATTGTTATTTAAAATAGGTCTTATACATACATTTATAAATATGTGTCTAAATGCATTTTTACATGTGATAAATATCATGTTTAATGGCCACTTTGTTTAAAATTCTCAAGGTTCACATATTATTCACTTACTTATACACAAATAGGTTGTGGTTTCTTTCACTAAACAAACTTACCATATTATAGAGTGGAATTAATAATCACCACATCACCATAATATGATTTTTATAATCACTTCAAATTTATATTACATGATTATGATGGGTGTGATTCCCAGGAATATTATTTATGTATTTTTCACAACTAAATTTATAATTGGTTATTCACTAATATTATAATGTGTGGGACCCTTTTCACTAAAATAAATTTCATGATATTATGTGTTTTTTTAGTATTAAGTATATGCAATTCATTATAAAGTATATTTGATGATTCATCACATTGAAGAAATGTTGATGAGTCTATATTATTTTAAATTGAAAATGTGATTGAATGATTGTGGTGTTGTGTATGATTTCAACCTAGCATATTGTGATTCATTATTTAAGAGATAAAAAGGATGAGATACAATAAAAATAAAATTTTATAATCATCACATCCATGACAATTTTTAACATAACTTCATTCAAATGTGATTTCATGAATTTGGAGATAAAATGTTTTGATATGGCATAATCTGATTGAATGCATGCAAAAGAAAAGTGATATTGTGATATGTTGACTTGTAGATCATTTTTATTAGTTTTAGGTAAAGAGAAAGGAAAAGGTATACACAAATTCCAAACATGATGATGTGTTAACATAGTTTTATGAACCATCACTTATACACAAGGAAAATACACAAGAGCTAGTGTGATAAACATAAGCCATTGCATTAATGCATGCTTTTTGAATATAGATGTGGAAAAATCATAGTGAAATTATTAATTGAATTATAGATCCATCAACATAGATCAATGACAAGTGAAATATTTAATAGTGATGATAAATGACTTAGTGACCTCTTAATGAAAATTTGGATCCAAAACTAACATTATGGAGTTTATTTTCATTAAATGTGAAACACTAATGACTCCATTTCATGAGTATTTTTGTTAATAAGTAGAAAGTAAAAATAGGAAAATTGAGCATATATTTTCACAAAGTTCAAGTTTCACAAAATTCCCAAATTTTCATCCATAGAGATGGAACCAAATTCCAAGCCTTAAGAGTCCTCATATTCCTCAAACCAAGAATTAATAGATACCATGATTTCACCAAGTATAGTAGCATAGATGAATTTAAATGAACTTTTCCATGAGGTTGAAGTTACACATATCCTCTTTGACACAATCAATGGTACCTAAGCTTAGGATGATTACAATGTAGACATAATGTCAATCAAGAATGCTAGATTTCACAAGGTGGTTGAAAACTTTGATGTATTCCCATATATTGATCTTTTTGGTAAATATTTCATTAAGTGTCTACTTAGAGATGATATATTTTACTCCCCTAAGGGGAATATGATAAAATATTGTGTTGGTGTGTATTTTATATGATGTATTACATTGTGTACATGTTTTTTCAATAGTGAAATTTATCCATCATAATTTTCAAGATTGAGATCATTCCACCATAACCCCAATTCATGTTATTTATCATAATATCTATGTATATTATTCCTAAGATCATATGATCATGATATGCAATTACTTATACCATGTTATTTACAAGACCATAAATGAGGAACCCATGCATCACATATCAAATTATATGAGGGAAAGTATCAATAAAGTGGTAACTTATCGGTATTATGCATGCCAAAATATACTAAGAGCAAGTGTTAATTTATGAATGGTGTGGTATTGGTTTTGATGATGAGTAAAATGGCTCCCATACCCTAACTTCCATTGTACTTGAGAGACCATAAATACCATAGGTTGGCACAATTTTCATAACAAATACAAGTGTTAAAGTTTGAGAAGGAAACAATAAGGATTTTTTTGACTAAAAAATGCACTTATATTAATAAAAAATGATATGGTACAATGATATTCATACAAAAAAACTAAGTGAAAAGAGTCACACTCTATAAGCAAAATCACACGAACCTAGAAAAAGCCTTGGGAGATAAACAATGAGGAGTTTTGATCCACATAGGAACATTTAAAAATATTTGAGGGTTGTTACAAGTATTTTTAAATTATTTATATCATCTCAACCCTAAAAATGACACATAAGTGAAAGACTCATCGAAGGGATGAGACCACTAAACCAATCAACTCCTCCAATGATTTTATCTCAATCTTATGTAGAACTGATGAATGTAGACCTAGATAGTAAAAAAGATGCCCCTAAAAAGAGGTAAAAGCATTGTAATTTGGCATAATTTTATATAGAGAAGTAATGTGTTTTCTTTTAAAAAAAGACTTTGCATAGGTTCGAGTGACGATAAGTGTTACTTCAGTTTATAATTTTACAAAGCATATTGAATGTAAATTTCATGCACTCATGTTTGGTAGTGAAAAATAATTATTAAAACAAGATTTTTTTTAAGAACATAATGTCATTCCTATTTTGTAGCACAAAATATATATTTTTTTATTTTTGGATAAATATAATATTTTTATTAATTTTTATAAAACAATTGTTAGCAACTTTTTTGGGTGCTAATGATATCTCAAGATTTAAATTATTATAATTAAAAAATATATAATTGCATCAAGGTTACATTTTTATATTTTTGAATAGTTTTCTAAAATTTAATAATTTATATTTATATTTTTAATTGTATAATAAAAAATAAAAAAAACAAAAAATAATATCATTTATATTGAAAATAAAAATATAAAAAATCAATATAAAACATAAATATATTTTTAAAAATGATGAATTAAGGGTTGAAATGCCCATAATTTTTTTTTAAATTTTCAATAAATATATTTTTGTAAGAGTTAAATTGGCACATGGGTTGAATTAGATTTGAACAACATATGAAGAAAGTTTCGGTTGTCACTAGCTCCAAAATAACAAACTAGTTAAGGCATGCCCTGAACTATAAATAGATGGAATATTTGTGTATATATTGACGCCCCATGAGGTCATAAAGGATCATTCTTGAGAACCACCAACCAAAATGGTCCTTGGTTTTGGATTGATTTCTGCTTCGAGATGTGATGTATCTAGCTACTTTACTTTGCAAACTTCTATAATTATTTTTTTGTTAATATAATGTGAAGCATTCTAATAATAAATTTTCGGCTATCATGGAATTAATGTAAGAGTTCCATTTGATATTTAGAACCATAACATTAGAATAATGGCTTTAAAAATATTACAACCATAACTTCTTTCTTATGGCATAAATTTTTTATTTTAAATAAACAAAAAACATTCTTCTTATTTTTCTACTAATTCTTCTTATAGAATTCTTCTATGAATTCTAGGTAATTTGTCATTTCTTTAATTAAATTAGTTTTAATTCAATGATTTATTGCGAATAAATATCTATTTCTTGATTTCCTTATCATCTATAGATTATAAATAATCTATAATTTTATGGTTTATATTTAAAAAGTGTATTAAATTATGCATCTATATTTATTAAATTTATAGAAATGATGCCTCTAGATTAAAAAAATGAAAGGTTGGATGTGTCTATATTAATAAAATTTGTTGATAAAAAGTCTATTCAAAATTCATGTCTAGATTTTCATTTAAGTTGATGATTATAATTACAAGTTTCTAATGTTGATAAATTAGCTTTAAAATAATTTAAAATTTATGGAAAATATCTTGATTTTTTTAATATTTAAAAAATTTATAATACATAAGAAAATAGCCTTGTTTGAATTTTTATTAAATTATTTTTATCCATATTAATAACTAAATTATGGTATATGATCATTTGGAAAATATAACTAGTGATGGCATAGGCTTATTTAATAAAGAACAAGTTTGGTGAAAAGTTTTAAAATCCATTAAAGAATTATTCCCAAAGGAAAAGACATAAAGAGCCACTCTAATAAAAACAAGCCATTGTCATAATGCATGATTTTTGAACATAGAGATGGAAAAATCATAGGATCACTATTAATTGTATTATAGATCCACCATCATAAATCCAAGATAAGTGAAATATTTAAGAGTGATGATAAGTGACTTAGTGACATTTTAATTAAAATTTGGATCCAAATTAACATTATGGAGTTTATTTTCCTTAAATGTGAAGCACTAGTGACCCCATTTCATAAGTATGTTTATTAATAAGAAGAGAGTGAAAATACATAGAGAAAGAAGACACTTATTTAAATTCAAGAGTAAAATTTAGCACATATTTTCATAAAGTTCATGTTTTCACAAAATTCACAACTTTTCATCCATATAAGTGGCACCAAATTCCAAGCCTTAAGATTCTTCATATTCCTCAAACCAAGAATTCATAGATACTTTCACCAAATTCCAAGCCTTAAGATTCCTCATATTCTTCAAACCATGAATTCATAGATACTTTCACCAAATATAGTAGCATAGATTAATTTAAATGAATGTTTTCATGAGGTCAAAGTTACACATACTCTCTTTTACACAATTAATGAAACCTAAGATAAAGAGGATTACAATGTAGACACAATATCAATAAAAAATGCTAGATTTCAAAAGGTGCTTGAAAACCCTGAGGTATTCCCATATATTGATATTTTTGGTAATGGTTTCATTTAGTGTCTACTCAGAGATGATACATTTCACTCTTTAAGGGCAATATGATCGAATAGTGTGTTGGTGTGGATTTTATATATTTTTGTAAACCCCTTGAGACAAAAATAAAATATGACCAAAAAAATTCCAAAAATTGCATGAAAATCCATAATATTTATTAATCCTTGAAAGTCTAAGTGAGTATTCATAGAGTGGAATAAAAAATAAGACATTGATTAGTATACCATCGAAACTTTTAATAAATAAGACATTGATTAGTATACCATTAAAACTTTTATGCATGGGGTTAGAATAGAGATGTTTTTACTCAACATGTTATGGGGTTAGAATAGAGATGCTTTTACTCAACATGTTAATGGCTTAAGGATTTCATTGATTTCCATGATCATAAATGATGATGAGATTCCAACACTTGGATAAATCATAACATTCAACTTGAACAAACATATTTTTTTTAGATAAGGGTAAAGGTTGGTTTATTGGCAGGGGTCTATACCCCGTTAGGAATAAAAGAAGTAAACAATTTTTATACAATGTCTTATATTGTGTACGTATTTTTTAAATAGTGAAATTTATCCATCCTAATTTTTAAATCGACATCATCCAAAAAAAACCCCAATTCATTTTATTTATCATAGGATCTATGTATATTAGTCATAAGATCATATAAGAATGATATGCAATTATTTTTACCTTACTATTTACTAAGACATCAATGAGAAACCTATGCCTCACATATCAAATTAAATGAGGGAAAGTATCGATAAAGTGGTAGCTTATTGATATTATGCATGCCATAATATACTAAGAGTAGGATCTAATTTGTGAATGGTGTGGTATGGATTTTGATGATGAGAAAAATGGCTCACATACCCTCACTGCCATTGCAATTGGGAAACCATAAATACCATAGGTTGGTATAATTCTCACAACAAAAACAAGGATTAAAGTTTGAGAATGAAACAATGGGGATTTTTTTTAATTGAAAAGTGAACGTATATTAATAAAAATTAATATGGTACAATGTTAGTCATATAAAAAATTTGAGTCCAAAGAGTCACACCTCGTAAGCAAAATTACATTGAGCCTGAAAAATCTCAGGAGATGAAAAATGAAGAATTTCAATTCACTTAAAAACATTTCCAAATATTTGAAATTTATTACAAGTATTTGTACAAGATTTATATCATCTCAACCCTACATATGATAGGAAAGTGAAAGACAATTTGAAGGGAGAAGACCACTACACCTCATCAGTTCCTTCTCTAGTAGTTTTAGCTCAATCTTATGTAGAGTTGATGAGTTTAGATCTAGATAGTCCAAAAGAGGAGGAGCCTACAAAGGAGTAAAAGCATTGTAATTTGGCATAGTTTTATATGGAGAAGTGACGTGTTTTCTTTAAAAAAAAGAGTTTGCATAGTTTTGAGTGATGATAAGTGATATGTTGGTTTATAATTTTACAATTATGTAATTATATGAAATGTAAGAATTTTAGTATATAATAAAAAATGAAAAAATAAATTATTTATATTTTTATTTTTTATTTTTGTGTAAGGCAAAAATTGATTAGTGTAACAAAGGATATTGAGAGAAAATTTTATGCACTCATGTTTGATAGTGAAAAATAATTATTAAAATAAAAGTTTTTTGAGAATATAATGTAGTTGTTATTTTGTAGTACAAAATATATATTTTTTATTTTAGAATAATATAATTATTTTTTAAACTTTTTTTATAAATCAATAGGTAGCAATTTTTTTTTGCTAATGGTATCTCATAATTTAAAGTATTATAATTATTAAAAAAATATAAAATTGTGTCAAAGTTACATTTTTATATAATAAATAATTTTTAAAAATTTAATATTTATATTTTTAATTGTGTAATAAAAAATTAGTAAAATATAAAAAATAATATTAATTATATAAAAATTTAAAAATTAAAAAAATCATTATAAAAAATAAATATATTTTCAAAAATTGTGAACCAATGGCTAAAATGTCCATAATTTTTTTCTAAATAATAAATATATTTTTCAAATAGCTAAAGTGGCACGTAAGTGGCTAAAAAGGTTAAATTAGATTTAAATAACATTTGAGGAAAGTTTGTGTTGTCAAATGTCATTAGACATTTACAAAAATAACATTGGAATATTGGCATTAAAAATATTATAGCTCTAACTTCTTTGTCATGGCCGTATTTTTTTTAATTTTAAATTCAAAAAACAAACACTCTTTTTATTTTTCTGCTAATTCTTCTTATTTTATTGATTCTTGTACGGTTTCCAAATAAATTGTATTTTTTAAGTAAGTTGGTTTTAATTCCATCATTTATTGCCAATGAATGTCCATTTCTTGTTTTCATTATCATCTGCAAACTATAAATAGTTTATAATTTTATGATTTATATTAAAAATGTATATTAAATGATGTAATTTTTTTGTATATTAAAAATTTATAACTCACGAGAAAATAGTCTTATTTTATTTTTTATCAAATTATTTTTATCCATACTAATTAATAAATGATAATATATGGTCATTTGAAAATATAATTAGTGATAGCATAAATTTATCTAATAAAAAATAAATTTGATGAAAAGTTTTAAAACCTATTAATAAATTTGATGAAAAGTTTTAAAACCTATTAAAGAATGAGTCCCAAAATTTTTTACCTTAATATGAACCTATTATAATTTTCAATTTATATTTAAAATATAAATATATATATATATATATATATATATATATATATATATATATATGATTTTTACCCATTTTTATTATAAATATGTAAACAATTAATTATGAGATTATTTAGATAAATATGTAAACAATTAATTATGAGATTATTTTAAATAATCTAAATAGTAATCATGTTATTAACATTAATATATAAGATATGCTAAAATAAATTTGTTATAATGTTATTTTCATACATCAAAATATCTAATGGTTGTGTGAGATAGGTGTAGATGTTGAGTATAAAAGCACTGTTAAAAAGTGAAGTGATGAATAGTGTTATTTATGTGTTATTAATAGTCATTAAATACACTCTAATGGTTAGTTATGAGATAATGTGATATATGTATTAAATCTATAAACAAGAGTTGAAACCATTAAATCTACAAATGATTTAGGAATATGTGTATATATTGATATAATTTTTTTATTCATTTATATATTTATTGCAACTCGATAATATCTTTATCTTTATATATATAATATGAGTTATAAGGAATTTGAGTTATGAGAGATTTGTGTGGCTGTAATCCTTATTTATTTTTACTGTAATGATAATTGTATATATTTCTTATTAATTAAGGTATGTTATATTCATTTATATTATATGGTAATTATTTTCTATTTTTTTAAACTTGATTTGTGCATTGAATTCAAGGCATTTAATGCTATTAATGTTATTGATCCAAGTTTTATTCATTGATCGATACAAATTCACAATGGAAACTAATTTTATTATTAAAATTTTAGTGTTTTACCTTATTTTGGATTAATTTTCAACCTTAATAAAATATGAATTATGTGTATTATTTAAATTGTTTATGTATTGTAATGAAGTATAACTCTGATTGTAAAAGGTAAATTTTGATTTGATAATTGTAGTTTATAAATATGGAAAGCACTAAGAGGGATAATATATATAGCTTGTTACTTTAATGTGTAGGTTTGATATGGAAGGTAGGTTTTAGGAAAGGTATAAAATTGGGTTATGAGTCACTCAGATAAAGAACTAGAATTTAGGGCACATTTAGACAGTTACATTAGTCTCTAGTCAGTACCATCTAATTCTAATGACTGAACTTGATAATTTTATTTATATCAAGGTTTTATCTCTATTATAGTATAGTGCACTAAACTTTCTTCTATTATGTCTATTTTTTTAATCCCAATGTTTAACTATGCATGTAATACCCATAAATATGTATACTTCTCTTGAAACCTTAAGTCCACTTTTGATACTAGGTTTGGCCTAAAAAAGGGAGAAGAAAGGTAAGTTGAAATAAATCCAACCACTCATTGAATGACTGAGTGTTTCTTACATATGCAATAATCTGATGGGGGGTGTCAAATTGCATGTATATCTCCCCATTTGGTGTGTGTGTGTGTGTGTGAAATAGTGCTCGTTCAATGTATGGAACATATGACCTAGATTTTGAAACTTTGCAAATGAAAAATTTGACTTAGATTTGAGGTGATTCAAAACTAGCTAAGACTTTCCCCTTGTGATTGACTAGTAACTTGGAAAGAATATCATAGTCCCTTTGAATGTGAAAGTGTTTGAGTGATCTTGATAGGGGCTTGTTAGATGGGGAATAGACTTAAACATACCTTTTTCATAATATGAGACACTTTGGGTACTTTCTCATGCCATTGACATGTGAAATGTATGAGCCAACCCTTAGGAATTAGTTGAATTTTTCTTTTTCATTGCTTATCATGGGAAAAACCATTAGGTTTGGATGTTACTATAATTTTGGTACCATGTGAGTCTGAAATTTTTGTTTACGATATAAAAATGTTGATATGGAGATGTCTGAGTGTGATAACTAATTAGTTTGGTACATACTTGGGAGTTATTAAATGTTATTTATAGAAACTAGATAGTATCAAACCTATTGAAATCATGTGGTTGTGAGAGAATGGAGAATAAACATTACATAAATAAGCATAAGTCATGTCGAGTGAAGGTAGGTTAAAATAGATATTTCTAAGTGTCTAATACAATACAAATACTATAATAAAAGGCTAAATATATGTACCTTATTATATACAACACACATTGCCTTTGCAAAAAGGATATTAATGTGCAATTTGTTCTAATAAAAAAATGCATTAAATATATAACAATCAATTTCCATGAAATGAAATCTAAAAGTGATTTAATTAAAACTTGAAACTTAAGAGAAAGGATGGAATACAATGTAAGTGTTGATTTGTTTCCTTATAAATTTTTAGATATGATGTTTCCTTGTTGAGCATTGGAGAATAATGCTTGCTTTTTGAATTAATTGGAGAATGGTTCCTCTTATTGAACCATTTGGAGAATTGGGGAACATTAAATCCCTATTTGTATAACTAAGGCAAGGCCATGGGTTGGAAGGATAAATGCCTTAATCCTCATGAATAGGGAGTGGTGTCAAGGTTGTTGAGTGTCATTAAACCTCAACCATGTTAACTCATGCAAATATTAATGCAATTAATCTTTTAATCCCAAGATGCTAAGGTGGGAGCCACATATGATCTTGCTTTGATTAATTTCAAGTTTGCTAAGGATTCTTCAACCTCAACCACATTACCTCAATAAAAATGAATCAACTAAAATGGATTTATAGATTTAATGATGCTTACTTCTAAGTATAATCAAATATGTTTATAAAGTTTAAAATTGTAATAATACGTGTCTTGATGAACCAGATTCATGTCCCATAAATTAGTTCCAAATAATAAACTATAATAGTGAGAACACGACTTGTGCTCATGCCTCTAATCTATTTTTTTGGGTGCCAACATGATATATAATATAGTAGGGTTTGTCATTATAGTTCTTGTCTAGTGTCTTTTTGTCTATTTTTTATTGTTTCTAGTGGGATCCTTCATTGAAACTTGGTAGATCTATGTATGTTTTGATTGACTCTTTGCGAGAAGCTAGTTTTGGTTGTCTCATGTTTTGGGGATTTTTCCTTGTGTTTGGTCATATTGTAAAGGTTATGGGATCCTTTATAACCCATTTATTTACTATAATCCAAAAAAATTCTATGCATCTATATTTTATTTATGCTATATCTAGGAATATATATCTTATGATCCTATAAATGTGTACATATATATTTCATATGCCCCTAAATGTGTATAAATACACAAATATTTGAAAATTTATAACTATTATCCCAAAAAAATGAATGAACATGCATGGCATATGTCTAAAAAATCTATCTAAAATCTAAAAATATTTATCCTAATCTGATCTATGAACCACTTTGAAATCTCTATATTTTATCTTTTATCCTAAAATATAACTTTTCTACTCATAGAGGCTTAATTATTTATGATAATCCCACTAATATGCCCCCATTTTTAGGTGAGGGATGTAATATGAAATTTAATCATATCAAAATAAAATATTTAATTGTATCATGTTATGTAAAAATATGTAATCATGTATAATCATGTCAACATGTGGATAATAAGTCATTATAGTATTGAATATGTCATCAAGGCATGTATGAGACATAGAATGCAAGGCATAAATGTGTCAAGTCAAGATAGATATAATAATTATGTGTGTAAAAGGAACCAAAACTAAATAAGACTACATATTAAATAGGTGTGTGATGTAAATCATGGAACCACACACATGAGGAGGTGTGTGACATGGATCATTACACCTAAAAACCAAACTTAACAAGATCGAAAAAGAATAACATGGCCATGACACACATAATAAAAACACATGAAATAACACTCAACCTCACATAAAAGGCCAAGGGTTGCATACAAGGAAAAATGAATGTCGCAAAAAATAAAGTTAGTGTTGCATACAAGGGACATGAAAATGTCACAACAAATAAGGAGGGGGAAAATGGAAAGTAAGTTGTTGCACACATAAGGCCAAGGGGAAATACAAGAAATTATTAGACTATATTAGAATTCACAACATAAATTAAACATATAAAATGTCACACTAGTCCACATTATCAATGTATATCAAAATCATAACATAAGAAAATAACATATCCATGTTGCATTATATAAAATATGAGAAATAGAGAGATGTGGAAGAAATAAATGTAACTCAACAAGGTAAAGAGTGAGGTCATACAAGGATATAACCTATAATATTTTGACCTATGGAATAATATGCCCCTAGTATTGGTATGGCCTCCAGGTATATGAAATTCTAAAATCTATGTATCCATGTATAATTTTTATGTCCAGCATCACACTCGTATACTGTGAAATCCATGTGCATATGAATAAAGATATGTAACCTACCAGTAATTAGCTAATTACATATATGAAAAACATAAATATGAATCAATTCATTCTTAAAAAATTGATTTTTGATTTTTTGAATATATGAATGGATTTTTATTTTTGAATTTTATTTATTTATTTGTATTTTTAAAATATTTAGAAGTATTTTATCACAAGTCATCCCAATCATGAAAGGGCCCTATTTCACATAGGGTATCATAAACCTTTACACTCTTTTGAAATTTGTGTAAATACATTTCATATTCTTCAACTGTATATAATGTTTCATATTACATCTTTGTAGTTATCTTTCAATATTTTGCTTTTTGATTGTCATTATTACCATCATGTCAAATTATGACTATAGCCTACATGAAATATATCCATTCTTGTCCTGCTTAAATAATTATTTATTTTGGAGAGGATGTCACCCATATGAATTTATTGAAAACATGTGGTCAATAAGAAATCGATAGAGTAATACATCCACGAAACTTTTTACTATATGGATTGTGTTGTAATTTATAAATGCCATATCCCAACTATTGTAAAAATACAATGCTATACATATTTTTGAGTTATTATTCATAAATATGAATATGTTTTTGATAATAACCTTATATATATGTTTTAATAGTTAAAATATATTTTCTTGGATGATTATGACCTATACATGTTGTATTTGTGTGTTGAGTTCTATTAGAACTAGTGATGAGTTCTCCTATTGCAGTGTGATAATATTAATGATTCATCCATTATTTTATTCTTGAATTTTGTTTTAAAATTCTATACAATTATCTATTATGTGCCTAGTGATTATATACTAATCATAATATATTGTGCGCTCCTGATATGGTAAATGTCTCATAGCTTTGTGTCTAGTAATCGATGTGAAGTCAACTAGGTTTCTATTTAATCATTTTTAATTTTAATGTGGCATCAGGTGTTGTCATAAAAAATTCCACATTTTTCACTAAATTTTTATCATAACCTTTTATATTTTGAAATGTTTAATTTCTCTTGTGCCTGAGTCATGCTTGAATTTATAAAGGTTTTATTTGATGGTAGCCTTAACATATGATAATCATGGTGTGAAATGATATTGTAAATGTTATTTGAATTTTCATTATAATTATGATCTAACATTATTTACTTTCCTTTCCCCCCTATATATTGTGCTTGAGTAAAAAAAATTGAATTATCAATACTCTTTGTACATGGATTAACTTGATGTTCTCCAACTCCAATAGGTGTAAACATATTGTTAGACATGTACTCATTTGAATCAAAAGGATTTAAATTTTTCTTGTGTAAGTTATCATATGTGTTATATTGCATATTATTGTCATCATCATCACTATTGTAATATTTTTTTATTGTGTAATGGGGATCCTCTAAATTGACAACCAAAAGAAGATCTAGAATTGTTTTTTCTCTATATTAGCTTATGGTTCTTGATGTGTTTTTGCATTAAGTGTCATGTGATTGCCTTATTTATTTGAATTTACTTGATTCACCCACATCATATATATACATATAATCTAATGGGATTGGTTGTCATGGAATAAAATAATCCTCAAAATGTAATTGAATCTAATTAATACATTGCATCATTTTACATTATCTAAAAGGATATTCATCTATAGAAAATGTATACAAATAGACATCAAGTATGAATTTAACACATTTTTGAAATTAAAATGGTATTTATTCCATGTTATCTATCCAAGATCACCCCAGAAGTATGTTTTAGTGTAACTAATTAGGCATGACCTGAAATATAGTAAACACTGTCTTGGGTACTAGTTGTACATCCAATGATATTGACCCAAGTACCTAATTTGGAATGATATCAAATCCTCTTGTTTTTTGATATTATTTTTTGGATAACATCCATATTGATACCCAATTATTATAAAAAACTTATGTTTAAGATATATACATTCTTGAGGTCATTATCTACAAACACACATTTGATTTCTTTTATTTGAACTTGAACCTCAATACATAATGGGATATTTTTTTCTATTGTATGTTGTGTAGGTAAGTCTCACTTCTCAAATATAATGACTTTTTATTTGTCATTTAATGTATTCATGATATAATCAAAATATGTCGATTATGCATTACTAGGGAGAGTTGTCTCACTTAATACTTCATATAATACATGCTTGTAAATAATTTATTTCTTTAGTAATTTAAGGATATAAATATTATAATTTATATTATTTAGTTAATAAATTATGCCATACCCTCTAGGTTTATCAGTTTGATTTATGTGAGGTAGAGGGAGTTGAGGAAAATGTTGACTACTTCCATTTTGGCACACATGGTGGGGCATCCTACCTCTTCTATTAGTGATAACATGGAATATGAAAAAAATATAATCAATGGAAGAATAATGAGGTTTGGATGGTATCTATTAAAACTTTGAAGTCTAGGGAAAGGAGCAACAAAAGGATTCATGCATGTTAGGAGGTACCTGACTCTGTCTAATGATAGCTTGAACTACAGGGTCTATAATTTTATGAGGATGAGTATTAGAGGTGGTATGAAATAAAATATAGTCAAAATTTCAAGGTATATGAATAAAAAATAAGTCATCTGAGTTTTCTATTGTTGATTAGTGCCCGAAGGAAATTCAAAATATGCTATGCAGTAATGTTCTTCCTATAAGGGTGAATCAAGGTAAGGTGGACCAATGTGTGAAATAAGATGAGTTTTAACTTTATTCATTAGATAAGTGATGTACATTTGCATCATTATACAAATGATAGGAAATAGACACATAAGAAAAACCACAAGACTTTGTACCAAAAAGTAGATGTCTTCCATCATGATAATCATGATGAAAGGTTGAGAATTGAAATTGAGAAAATTCTAAAAATAAGAAGGGAAACCTACAGGTACTCTAGGGTTTTGATCAATAGGTTTGAATTAAGTTGGGCTCACCAAATGATTTAGATATTATGACTTAGTGTATGCAAATCCTAGGTTTTAAAAGGGATTGAGTACAATAAATTAGGTGATAAATATATAATAAATACAACCACTAATTTGTATAAGAATTGATCTAATTGATTATTATAAAAATATTAATTAATGACACAAGTATGTACTTAGCTATAAATTGACTGAGAAAGATGATTTGGAGGCTAAAAAGTGATATAGAATCTTATCAAGGTGTCATAAATAGTATCTAAGTGTCATAATTCCTATTGGAGAGTAGTGTAGTTCCCTAGACAGTTTCTCTTAGGCTAACCCACTACCAAGCATGATAATGATTGTGTTTATTTAGTATTTGATATATTATAAAAGATGGAAATTCTAATACCATATAAGAAATAAATTTTAGCTCTAGAAATAACTCAACTATAATTTAGCATGTCTGTATCCACTTTAGAATCCAAGAAACTATACTTTCTGATAGAGATACAAGGTTTTTGATAAATTTATATAATGGACTATGATAGACAAAAAGTTGAAAAAGTTAACAAAATTCTATTCATATACTGATGGATAGATGGAAGTAGTAAATAGGATGGTAGTGCACCTTCTTAGAGTGTAAACTTTAAAGAATCAATTTTCTTATGATGAAATCTTGTCTTTCATTCAATATATCTACACCATAGCATTTCACATCTCTACCACACACAACCTTTTTCATGTTTTTTTAGGTTTCCAACCTATATAACCCATCGATATATCTTATCTTATTCTATCATAAAAAAACATATAATTAAGCTCAAAATGAGATTGAAAAAGTTGTTCAATTCATTGAGCACATTCAATAAGTGCAGACCATTATAAAATAGACTAATTATAATTAAAATAAGATTCATGATAATCATCATACCCCTCTCACATTTTAGTTTTGTTATTGAGTCTAGCTACACCTATGAAGAAAATATTGCTAGGACCCTACCACAATATTTTTACACTTTGGTATGATCCCCACATGATCACCAAGAAAGCAGGGGATAAATATTTTAAACATAATATTACTTATTACCTTATTTTACATGCATTTTTGAGTTCAAAAGTTTTTCTCCATTAATTTCCATCTCTTTTGGATACTTCATATGTTGTAGAGAGCCTTCAAAATATTGAGATTAATCTAAAATATAGTGTCTCGATAGAATTAGATCAAAGTCATTGACACCTAAGTCACACACACATGCCAAAAAAAAACCATTTATTATATATTTTCAAATAAGGTTAAGTTACTTCCTAGTTAAAATGGTTTATATAAGTGTATGTTGCTAATTTATCTCCTCATATTTTACTACAATTTCATATAGTGTGATGTAGGAGCATCCTTCTTGGATGACATGTTTTTTGCTTGTTTGAACAAATTTTAGTTTGATCAAGTTTTTTATGTTAAATTAGGTGTTTGAGATGTTTTAAGAGTCATATAAAAAACATTTTAATGTTTTCCAAGTGTTTATGAGTGCTAGAGTAGGTTATAATTTCAAATTGGCACTTTCTTGCCAATTTTCACAATTCAATTTTTTGAATTTTGCAAGCATGGATTATGAATTTTGTAAACATTACAGGGGTCATGAAGGTGTAAAATGATTAGGGAAGATTAATAAATACAACATGGGTATATATAAATTGGCATAGGTCACATATGTACATAAACTAAATCTTTATATTTATGTCAAGGTGTAAACTTTTTTACAAGTGACCATTGGAAGTCAAGAGTTAAAGTATTTATAATTTTTATAAAATTTGTAAATTTTGGTTGTTGAAATGGTTTTTGTTGGGATTAATTTGAGGTAGAGATCCATGATCCAAGAAATCAATGAATTAAATGCTTCATTTTTTCAAAAGTGGATTTTAGTCTCTATTTTCTTACCTGTGTGCAAAGTAGAATTATTATAGTTATTTAATGTAAAAAAGACTCAAAAGGAACGTGTTTCAGAGATTCAATTTATTTTTTTAATTTTTTAATTATTTTTTGAGGATTTTAAGTTTATTTTTTAATTAATCTCAATGTATTTTGGCATGAGTTCAACACTATAGGCCTATTTGCTCTGTACATTGTATTGGGTAAGATAGAATGCATTCTGTGTATAAGAAAGAATTGTATGGAAGTTTGAGTAAAGACACAAATTGTTATTTATACATTAATTGGGATGATTTATAAGCATCCTATCTATTTACATTTATATAATCATAAATTACTTGTGGTAGTGGCTCAAAATCTTATGACATTCTGAGTTTACACACACACACTGTCGAGTTAAGAACTTGAGACAAATACTAAATAGAGGCATGAATATGGGATTATTTTTCTTGAAATAGATATTTTGTAACTTTATATATCCTAAAAAACCTTTATATATATTTGAAACTATTTTGGAATAAAATACCTCAAGACTTTCATTCTTAAACCCTATAGACTGTAATTGTGTGCATAATAAGAGAAAGAGCATGAATTAGTTATGGAACAAAGGTATTAAGGAAGAAGTATAATGAATGGAAAATGTTTTTGAGGTTTATAAAATACCATACCAGCCTTAATATAATATTTAAACCCTTTTTGTAATCTTAAATATCAAAAAACTTGCTCTCGGGTCCCTATAGACAAGTATAACCCTAAACTAGGGTTTTGGAAGAAAAATGCATTTGTAAGGAGTTTATATTGATGTAAATTATTAAAATTTTGTATTTTGATATAATATCATGTGTTAAAATATCTTGTCTATGTTTTGACTTTATTCCATATGAATACACATAGTGGAAGAGGACTGTGTGTGGCTAGAGGTGGATAGGCCTAATTAGGCATAAACAAAAACCTAAAAGAGGCTAACAAAGTGTCTTCCAAGTAAATTTGGGTGTTGAAAATTCATATATAAGTGTAAAAGGATATATAATATTAATAAATTTCCAATTTTTTTCAAAACTAATTTTTATCAAACCATACAAGAGAAAATAATCCAAAAAAGGCTACAACCTAGTCTACCAAGGTGAGAGAAGTAGTGTATGATGTGAGAGATGCATTGAGGGGATTTGTGAGTTGGATAAGGAGAATAAAAATATCAGTATGAGAATGATAAATAGTATAATAAAATATAAAAAAATAATGATCCATTAATTCATTGAATGAGATAGTAAGCCAATGACCCTTTTTTGAAGAGGTGTATAGAAATAAGAGACAAGTGGTGAGTTTGTTTGTGTTTATCCTCTGCATCACAGTGGGGTAAACTTATCATTAGAGAGAGGTGACTAATATATGATAATTTGGGTCACTAATTTTAACCATAATTCATCATAGTTTCTCATTCATCTTTTTTTTTATGACAAAAAAATGAAATGTCTAAATACCATTAATTAACTAAATCAATAAATACTACACAAATCAAATTATCACTAAGATTTATTTTTTTATTTATCTCTAAGTATAAAATCATTTTACTATAAACTTGAATATTCATTTTCTTCTTACCATCTTTTTGGACATGATATCCAAATTTTATTCTTGTACTCTAGTGATCCATCTTCCCCATGTTGAACCAAGCTCTTCCTGTGTTAGAATAGATTTGACGACTAGATCTAGAAAAATCACAACCATGTGATAATTTAATATAGAAAATTTGAAGTGTTTTATGACCTTGAACATAATATAAGTAATTTTATCCATAAGAGAGAATTATATTTAATTATCCTTCAATCCATAACTCATGAAGGAGATTGGAGATTAAATAACTTCCTTATTTTTCTGCACCAAGATGGATGAAAAAGTATACTTTAAAGAATAAAAATATGAAATCAAACCTTTCTAAAAATATGGGCATGCTAATTCCAAATAATTAGTGATAACATCCTCAATTCAACCAAATGCCTTCTTTCCCTCATCATTTTATTTGAAATCATTCTTTCCTTGTATCATTTGAGTGATATGCCTGGTTAGCTCAAAAAAATCAGGGATGAACCTTCTTAGAAAATTTACTTTGCATAAAAATGAATGTGTAATATATTTACTAGTAGGTAGAGACAACTCCTATATTGCCTTAATCCTTTCATGATAAATCTTGGTACATTTTTTGGACACTACATGTCTTAGGAGTTTTCCTTTTATGACTACAAAGATGGATTTATATGGGTTCAACAAGATACCATGAGATATGCATCTCTCAAAGACCATATTAAAATGTTCATAGTGATTTTCCATCCTTTTGGATAAGAAAATGAGATCATCAAGGTATTTCACTATAATTTTATTCTTTAAATCACTAAAATCTAGATCCATTGCTCTCTCAAAAGTGGCTACAACATTGATGAGTCTAAAGGGCATCATCCTATAAACAAACGTACCCCATGGATGGTGAATTTTTTTTAATTATAGTATTTACACACTATTTAAACTTGATTATATATGTAAAACCCATCCAACATAGATCTTATAACCACTTTCAAAATATGGTCCATTATTGGCAATAGGTAATTGTCTTTGAGTGAGGCTTGATTTAAATTGCAAAAAATCAACATAGATTCTAACCTATACATTATCATTTATTACTAGCATGATGTGTTCCACCCATATGGAGTGATGAATCATAAAGATGAATTTGGCATAGAAAGTTTTCTTAATTTATTCATAAATAGTATCTACTATACTTGGGATATAGTGCATCAAATTCTACATGAAATGATTGATACCCTACTTCAAAGGGATGTTATTTACATATATTTTGGTCATAAGAATTTAATATCAACATAAAATCACATAAAAATATTTCTATACAACTTGAAAAGGGATATGAACCTTTTTCTCTCTTCCTTAGAATATCATTCCCAATATTCACATATCATAGTTATTCTTTAATGCCTATATTTACTTAATTTTTATTCAACAGATTCCTTAGGTTATTCTTGAATATTATTTTATATGTACCAATATTTTTTATCAAATAACTCTTTGAGAGATACCAAACCCTTTAATTTTTTTCCTTTGGGTTGGATGACCTTGTTGTCATTTGATTTTATTTCCTCAACTTCAAATAGTCCATAAGTTTTTCATTCATAATCTTTATTTATTGTGTTGAGGATTATCTATATGCTAATGAAATACCTTTAAAATACAATTTTATATAATTTTTCACTTATTCTAATAAAATAATGATTTGATCATCATCAATAAACACATGCCAATGTCTAGATTTATCTAGAACATTTGGCCAATATAATAATTCAATAGTATATTTATCCTTATCTAACACTCAATGAGGGATTAACAAGGTGTATATATGGAAAAAAATCTGATATGGTATTTTAACCTCTTTTAATAGTAACAATATAGAAGATTGTGAAAACTTCAATACAATCCTAAACCCTATTTATATAGTGCCTTAATCTATTATTCTTCACCTATTACTATTTTCATACCTATTTCACTAGTAGCTCAACATATCTTTGAGCTCAAATATTTTGAATTCCCATTTCTTCTATGAATTGTATCCCCAAGAG
Source organism: Torreya grandis (assembly GCA_037957365.1). Classification (NCBI taxonomy): domain Eukaryota; kingdom Viridiplantae; phylum Streptophyta; class Pinopsida; order Cupressales; family Taxaceae; genus Torreya; species Torreya grandis. The sequence continues at coordinate 854,750 of JARHVA010001216.1, read as the reverse complement.
TAATTCTTTTTATTTAGTGATGTTATTGGTACATTAGAATTGGAGATTATATGGAAAAGGTAACAAGTCATTTTGAGTAGAAATCATAATTACCCTAGCACCTAAACCTTTAGATAACAAACAAATTAAGTCCCATGTATCATTCATGTCATCTTTAATGAGTTTAGATAGTTATAGATATCTTTTATTCAACATCATATATGTACCATAACTTGTTTCCTTATACATATATCTACCTAAGTATATTTTAATTTTTACACTAAACATTTTTTTGTTCAGGTAGAAACTTTTCCTTAACTTCAATTATGGTAATTATAGCATGATTCAAATCCATCTAAACTTTTCCCTTGATATATTTATAAAAATTTATTCTCAATAGCATCCCGTAACTTGGAGGAATATATTATACCAAGATAGTCATCTTGACCCTTTTCTATGGAAAGGTTATTAAAGCCACTTGTAATATTTTTATCTCCCCAATGAGAGGAACTTGTTTTGATTTTATGGGAAAAATGGATGAAATTTTTAGTACATTTGAACCCATAGAATGTCCTAAATTTTTAGGCATCACACTATTTGAAGCTCCAAATTCAATGATACAATTATTTAACTAAAACCCTCCAATGAAGAGGGATACATAGAAGAGATCAAGCTATTTTTCAGTTTGAACAGAGCTAGCCTTATGATTTTGAGAGGTAGAATCCATATGGATAGAAATAAATACTTAAGGAGGTACTCCAGAGGAACTAGGACCATCTCCTTAGATAATTATAATAAAATTATAGGGCTCACCTAGATTAGACCTGATATATTCCACTTGAGTGATCTAAATCTTTATTTTGTTCATATGATCAATGATGTCAAAGGAATACTGGGAAACAAACTCTAAAGTTTTATAATTTAAAAATATTATTTGGATAATAAATTGTTCCTATTTTCTTAGTTGAATTATATTTATAAAAATCCAAGAATACCATGCCCCTATTGAGAATAATGTTTGGAGAGGTTGATTTTGGAACTTCTTGAGCTCTCTTTCTCATTTTTCTTATTTTATTCATTAATATTTTTGGTGGCCTTAAATTTTTGATTATATCTATTGTGAATACCACATAATAATGACTATTTATATCACCCACTATGTCATCATACTTGTAATTGGATTCATATTCTAAATAACCCATAGTGGAGTCACCATCGGGTTCTTATATTTCAGGTTTAGGCATGCCTAAAACACCTTCTTATGTTGGTTCTACCATGGTACATAACTATAAATTTTTTGGATTATCTAGAGATTTGATACCATCATTATCATTATCAACATGCCAAGAACATGAAACATTAACTTATGCACAAGCTTATTCAATAGTGATTTTTGGAGTAGGAGCTGGAATGTGAGGATGAGCATTATTGTATGGAAAAAAAATTATACGGCCCATCTTGATATTGTTTATCTTGATGTGTATAGGGTGTTATTTCTACAAATCCAATAAATCATTTTCTAACTTTTGAACTAGTGGATTTGGGGTATTTTGTACTTTTATTTTGAACACAAAATTTTCAATCTTCCTATCCATGATCATATAATATTTTATTTATATGGGCTGAATTTGGGCTTGTTCCAAATTTGGTAGACAATTATTTTATAGGAAGAATATTACTTTAGGTGTTTATGTAGTCGTAAAGAAGAACTTTTTACTTTCCATGGTGGGCATAGAATTCTAAGGGATTTTTTCGTATGAACTTTTAAAAATTAGGTATGAAATATCTCATTGATTCATGAGGTTATTTTTTCATGTATTCTAGTTGAGCCAAGAGTGTATGTTAGTCTTCAAATAGTTTGAATATTTATTCAAACTTGGTTCTCATTGCAATTTAATATAGGATATAACTAGGTTATAGATGATGGAACCATGTTTTTCTTCCATCTATTAAGGTCTACACAAATAATATGAATGACACATCTTCATGATCCATGCCCATAATGATACAAGTAGAGAAAAATTCCTTTATATTCTTGTCTAGGTGTTGTTTACCATCACTGGTAAACTTAATGGATTTTTTTCCTTGAACCTTGGTGTAACTCATAAATTTGGGCACTTAACACCAATGTTCCAATTTATTGACTCCAAGGTACTTGTAAAATTTCCATGTTGTGTAAATTTATGGAATTTTAAGAAACGATGTTAGGTAGAGACAAAAAACATTAGTGTTGTACCAATGCTTCTTATCCTTCCCAAGGAAATTTTGAAGCTGAAATTTTATTATAACTCTAAGAATGGGTTTAAAAAAACTCTATTCTTTTTAGACCTTGTGAATATGTTTTAGCCAAATTGACAAAAGGATTGACAAAAACTATATAAAATTACTTTTATCTATCAATCACCTAATAGGTGTGATACCAACAATAACCTTATGGCCTCATATGAATTATTTAGTAATGGATTTGGTGGGTAGTGTGAGAGTACCTTAACTGTGCCCCATGATAGGTACCAAAAAATGTTGGGAAAATATTTGGGTCTGATGAAAAATATATTATTGTTGTATGAGCGAAGGGTATAAATTCCCTCCTCTATTCTAAGGAGAAGTTCCATTTTTTGAACACAGGAGAAATAGAAACAAAAGTATTTACAATATTTAAAAGTAGAATCTAATATGGAGTTTTATTACCCTCTACCTTAAAAATAATAATGAAAAAGATAGAAGATGAAGGGTCACACATGAACAATAAAACACAAATTTTGTCTCTTGCAAGAGAAGAAATTAATTAAAATAAATTTGACATTTTCACAATAAAAAATGTATTCAATGATATTTAAGAAACTCAAATTAAACATAAGAATAATGAATGTCTACAAAGAGAAACCATAAGATGAAAATTTATGTGATTTAGTTTTTATTCCCCAATGGAATAATAAACATAAAGTTTCTTTCTCTTTTCCTTTCAAGAAAAATTACAATGAGAATAACACAACCCTTGCACAATAGCCAATTCTCATATTTATAGCTTTAGGAAGGAATGGTTATAATCTTCACATTATCATCATTTTCCTATTATAATTTAACATTTACATCTATTTTTTTTTTAAATTATAAAATAAAATTTATGACTTTTTAATATTACAATGGGGAAAGAAACTAGAAAAAACACTGCTTAGGAGTATTTCCATAAGAAAGGATATGTACTTGATGGAACTGATTGTTGTGAATATTGTTAACCTATAGCCTTATATTTGTCTTTAGATGCCTTGAATATCCATAATTTCTTCACAAATTCACCAATTAATTTTTTATTTGGGAATGACTATGTTCTTATACCGTATCATCTATATATTTGATGTCATCATCATGACATTAGGATTATTTGAGAAATCTAAAAACTATGAATGTATGAACATTGAATAATTTCATAAAAGGTATATTGAAATATCCCTCTATAAATACTTATTCTTTCATCATCATTCCAAAATATTATTTTATCACATTCATTGGGTGTTGCCCTGAACCACCTTCTTTAGTTAGGTCATAATGTAGACTCCACACATTTGAATAGGAATAACAAATCATTTAATCTTTAATTTTTGATTGCTTCCTAAAATCTTAAATTAATTTGTTTAGTTTATAAATCTTTTTAAGAATAATTTTGAGCCAATCATAAGAGAGATAATTTTTTCTCTTGTCGAACACTCCCCTTTGACAAGCAAGTCAACATCTATGGATAACATTTCCTCTATATATTTTTTCACATTTTACCACATTGTGAGATCATTTTGATGAATTCAATTTTTTTATCCAATTTATTCTACATTTATTCAATATTTTCAAGCATCATTTCCATTTCTTTGATATACTTCAGTCTATCCACAAACAACTAATTCACCTTAGCTTCCAAATAATTTCAATAGTTATTGAATTTATTTATGGTGGAAATATAATACTTTATGATTCCTAATATTTTATTTAGATCATAGACTTAAGAAGTCATCTAGGCTCCTACTAAGATTTAAATATAGTTCATGTAACTAGTAAGTTGTCAAATTTGATCTTTCAACTGCTCCTAAGTTAGTTCATCTTGTTCAAACCTATTGATTATCTAATCGGTACTCTCCCTAAGAGTGTATAAATAATTATCATGATTATCTACACCCAATATGATTCTATTCATGTTATAATAATATATGGTCTTCTCCTTTTCATTTTTCTCCACATTTGGCTCAACAATTTACACAAATTGAGCCCCATAAGAATCAAAGACTAACCTGGAAGTAGTCTTAGATTTATTTGGTGGAGGTGTAACCAAAAAAATTTATAGAACATCAAAGTATATAAATTATGTATCTACCACCTTCTTATTATTTTTCATTATTGGTTTCATCTATTGAAAATAGGCATCACTAATACTAACCACATGTGCACTTGAATCAACTAAAGTTGAATGTGGTGTAGGCTGCCTTGGTGGTGTAGAATGTAGAGGAGGAAATTTTTGAGGTGATTATGGAACTAGTGGTGATGCATAAATATTAAATACTGACCCTTAAGTGGTTAATATAAGATATAATTGATTTAGTCCTTGAATAAATGTAATATCCTATTATGTAGTATCATCAATTATTAGTTGGGTATCATATTTTTAAGGAGAAGTTAGTAATGGATTCATAGGTCTTTTAATTTTTACTATGATGGAGAGACATTCACCATATGTATTTATTAAAATATTAGATAGATTTATATACTTTCCATCATTGTATCCACCTAAAGGGTTTGTTGGGTGAGATATTATAACAAAGTTTCCAATACTTGCTAAAGACCTTGACATTAACGTAGGAGCTTGCTTCTATGGAGCTAAAAGACCTTGATTTTATTGAAACATTAACTCCTATAGAATCTATAAAATTAGAAATAAAACAATTCATTGATCTATCAATTACTATCTTGATACAAAATTTTAGGTCAATTAACTCTTATGTAGACCAATTTATGATAAGAAATGGTAAGGCTATAACTCTTTTAGTATAATAAGGATCAACCAATTCATTTCCATCATCTCTCATTACTTTAGGTACCTATTAGTATTGAAAGATTAGATCTAATCTAGACTCAACTGACCCAAATCTTACTTTTGTACCTCATATTCATAAACAAAGTCTACCCAAAGTGTTCCAAATGAGGTATGTGGGCATATGTGGAACCTATTCCAAGATAAGCCTTGGCATAACCTTTTCAATTAAAGGAAGACATGCTCCTATGAGAATTAAAAGTGAATCAAACCCTTGAAGTATTAATATTTTTGGAATTGATTGCATTTATTTAAGTGTAATGGCCCAATGTGATTAGGAAAATTACACTAGCAACATGAATTTTCTTACACCTATTATGGAATTTTACAAGTTTTGTACATATTTCAATTAGAATGAATTTATCACTTATCAAACTTAGGATCATAATGTGGAAACATTAAAATAATCTTATTCTAAGGTAGGTGAACTTCTATAATTAAATGAATTATCTTCCATATTGAGATACATGATTCATTCCCTAATCATAGCTCCCCAATCCTCCCTTGATGCTTGTACAACTCTAATGATGAGTACATTGTTGAACCATATAAAGTGTGTATTTATTTATTTTAGAATAAATATGGATAGAATCCTTGTACCATGGTCATGGGAGTAACATTAGAAATTTAGTGAGACTAGGGTAAATTCACTTAAAATCTATAAAATATACTAGATAATAAGTCATTTAAAATGTCTTAGTGACACTTAAATTGCTAAGTTATTGATGTAATTCATCACTGATGATGATTATTCAGTCAATGAAATTTTTACCACTAAAAACTATGCTCATATCCCAAAATATCCAATGGTGTAATTCTATCATGGTCATGTTCCCTACTATCCTATTAAAAAGAGTGATCATTTATTATAATTCTTGTTTGAAATATGATATATAAAAGTTATTTAGGAGTTTCAATAGGCCTTTTATCTTTTGCTTCAATCACTCATTATTCATTCTTTTTATATGTTTATTTAGATTGTTTTCCCAAAAGGTATACCTAGACTTTATGTAAATCTTTGCATAGGTATCCTTTTGAGGTATCATGAGATCCTTCCCATGGCATCACATCAAGATTAATTATTGAAGCACCACTTGTAGATTGGATTTCTCTAGTATATGGATAGTAGTATTGGGCACATGTAAACACCAAATATAAAAATTGCATTAGGTTGGTAAAAATAACCACTTTTGAATGTATCTCATTGATAGGAGGACAACCACAACATTAGGATATTCTATGTTTATTTTGTTGTAGAAATATTCTAGATTGGCATGCCCAATTTATGAGTCACTGATATCTAGAAATCAATTTCCAAGATAGACATGGGCTCATAACCCATGTATTTTAACTTCATTTTGGCTACTTTGGTAGCATAAAAATCTACTTCAGTAAGAGAACAAATATTTCTACATGATTTTGGTGGTCATTAGAAAATGTATATGTGGTTGTGAAGAGTATGCCATATTAGTCACTAAAAAAATTAATTCACCTTCATATTATTCACCAAGAGGCTACATGATTTGGGTATAACTCTAGTTTATCTAGGGTATGTCAATCTTCCCTCGATATGAAATCACTTGAAATGGGCTCTGCATCCTCTAAATATTTTACCAATGCAAAGTGATCAAAGAGATGAAGATTTTGACTATACTTTATTTATGTTTTGATTCTTCAGATGTAAATGGTGTAAGGGAAGAATAATTAGACCTCCTTGGCCCAGGAACCAGGATTATTGTAGCTCAACAGATATATTTTTATCTATTGGTACAATGGTTTGAGTTTATATATTTACCATGGGATTATCAACATGCTTGGGACACTGGTGTACATTTCAAGCATGTATGAGACATCCTAGTGACTATATTGCCCTGGTACCTTTGGCATGCTTGACATAACATCATGAGTTATCCCAATCAGGACTAGATTCACATCTAGTGTGCCTGAGAGGTGAGTATTTATTGACCTTCTAGGCATGCAAGGTGTAGAAAACATGTTATTTAATTTTTATGAAATGTCTAAGTTCAAAACACATTTTATTTGATAACTATGACTAACAAATGAACACTCCAATTTCTTACCAAATTTTTGGAAATTTTGGGGACAACAAATTTTAAAGGATTTTTTTTCTTCTAGAGACATGAAGAACTATTTTCTTGACATGATAATATTCCAGTCCTCTTTTGTTTGATCTACATTGTTGATATTGATTAACAAATTTATTAACACTAATTATTATGTGGTACACTCTTATTGGAAGAAATTTACGTCTAATATAATTGTGTCATATGTTTGCCATAGTGTATAAAAAATGACTTTATCACATACATTGGTATGCCATTTATCGTGGGAAGTAATCCTAGGTCACAAATAATTATAATTTATAAAACACCAAAATATTTATTATTAATATGAGTGAATGCCTCATGCAATCATCTATTTATATTGTTAATAATTTTTGAGCCTATGATTATCATTTTATCAATGAGAAAATATAAAATGTGTATAATTTATTCTTGGAAAATTTATAATACTTTTCCCTTAAGTGCCTTCATTAATGGATAGGAATTTGAATGCCTAAATGTATACTTGACTCATTTATATCAAATATTACTAACTACACTAGTTGAAGAAAAGAGATATAGGAGACACATATTTCTATTTGTGAGCTCATTTAGTCCATGTTTGATGATACAAATGAAGTATAATTTACATGCATCCTATTTTCCATGAACAATCACCTTGAGTAGTCAAGCCATTATCATTTTATGGGCATGGTCTACAACATGTTTAAAGGCATTTTTTTTTACTAAATAACACTTTTGGCAATAGTTGGTTATTGATCACTCATAAATTAGAATTTGTGTGACTATGCACTAGGAATCTATAAATTGTGGAGTTTTGGTGTTTATATTGATTAATACCTTAGCATAGTTCCAATTGTGGTTGTTATCAAAGTCAGAGAGGCCAAACATGTTAATCTCAGTTATTATTTTGGTGCCTAATGTGGGAATATGGGACAAGAGTTCCCATTATTGTAGTTTGATTTTTATTTGTGTATCTTCTCATTCATTACTACCATAAATACATTCTTTATCACTATTTTTCAAATTTTATGGTTGTTTTCTCCATATTCCATGGATAGTAAGAAGTTCTAATTTGTTCCCAATGTGTAATAATTTTTTGTCTAGTTAAATTAATGTCCACTAAAATATTTTAGAATGGTTTCTAAATTAAAATATTCACCCAATAGAATGCTTTGTATGATGGTGATCAATAGGAGGAATAAAAGAGAAACAAGGGAATATGTGAACGATTTCTTGAACCTTTCTCTCTCCACTAATTATTTTTCCTTTGTGTGTTGGAATACCAAGTTATTTTAGCTTCATTAAATTAAAATATGTTTATAAAATAAGGGCGAATCATATATGCATAAATGAAGGATGGTATTGAGATTTCCTTAGTTATGCCTTGGAAAACATGTTTCAAAAATTATTTACAAACATATAGGGTAATAAATGTATGACTATATATTGTTATAAATATATTTTGTAATATATGGCACATACCATGTGCACCTATATGTCGTGGTCAATAATAGTTTTGGCTAGGAACTTGTTGTATGCAACCATGGTACAAATTTCAATTGAAAATATAGATAATATTCTAGTTAGAAAATGGTGGTAGCTTTTATATTTATTTATAACTTTTATTGCATAATTTTTTATATATTTGAGCACGGTGTAGCATGAAATAACTATTTGGAAATCAACGTCTGCACATCATATTGAAAGTATGGTTTACATTGTGGATGTTTACTCTTTCATCATTATAAGGTGGAATGCAAGTTTTGTGGCCTTCATTGTTAATGAACATGTTTAGTGTGGCTTGTAATAGCCATAGGGATTTATATAGGAATTGTAGAGTAGTGTCATATTTACATAAACATGCCGACTCACTGCATTCGATGTGATGTTGAACCCAACTTATAAGTTCTTCATAGTATTTTTTGACCATCGGTAGTAATTATTTCATTCTTTGTGAGAAAGCATGGATCTTGAATATTGAAATGGTGGATCTTGTCATTTATTTTATCCATACAACATTGGTATTAATGTGATCTAACAATGCCTTATCATAATTAATTAAAAATGGTTTTTCTAGTCTAATGTGTCCATGTTAGGGAAACATTCTAACCATAAAATCCATGGATATGTCTAGATCCTTTGTGTTTCAATTTGTACATGTTATATATATATATATATATATATATATATATATATATATATATATATATATATATATATATATATATAGTTAAAGGATTGTTTGTGTGTGTTGATACTATTGAAAGATATTTTGAGTATCAATACCTGGACCAATAATACCATCTTGTGCAAGAGTGAAGATGGAAACATTCATGGCTACCACTATGGTGAGAAGCACAACCATTCCTCTATAGAGATCAATAACACCATCCTATGCAATAGTGCATCTAAGGGTATCCTTGGCTCCTTTGAATTAATTTGGTTTTATGCATTTCTCAAAGGTTGTAAAAAATTATGTTAAGAATATATTATTAAAAACATTAATCTGTGTTTAATTTTATTTTTTAAGATGAAAATTAGAAGCATTTTACTAATAAAAGATGCATGTAACATAAAATATTCCTAATTACATATTCTTGCCCCTTGTTATCATTTGAATATATAACAAAAAAACTCTACTCCAAATAATCAAGTATACTTTTTTTTAATTTTTTTAATCATATTAAATTAGTAACGTGAAAAATATATTGATCATTATTTCAAAAAATTTAATAAAAATAAAAACTCAAAGAAAAAGAATTATATATTTAAAATTAAATAAAATTTAGTTCACTTAATTCTAATACTTAATAAAACTTAGAAATAATATACAATGGTCACTTTTGAAAATAAAAAATAAAAAAATAGATTTCATAAAAAGGTTAACATTATATGTTATATGGGATAGTAGTAGCATTCAATAAATTAATTGTATATTGATTGCATAATTACGAGCTTTGTAGTTGTATGTAAGAAATTATTAATATTAAAAATGTTTATTTTATCATAGTTATTGTATGCGGTTATTTATATGTTAAATTTATTACTATAAATTAATATCTTATTTTTATTAAAATGTTTATTTTATAGTTATAAATTAAAAAATAAAATTATTATATAAAAATTAGATATGAATGGAACTAATAAACTTGACAAAATAAAATTAATGTATAAAAATTCATACTTAATTATTTAAAAAAATTATTATATATTAATAAACCAATAATATATATAAATACTCTAGATAATATCCTAAAAAACTAAATCTTAATTATCAATTTAAATCAATGTAATAGATAATTATTCTATATAAGTATATACCTCCAACATTATTTTATGAATGATGATGACTCCCAACATTCTCCTACCTATAGCAGTTTCAAATGATGACTCCCCCACCTGATGTAGATCCCAGTTAATTGGGAGTTACTTTCCTCCTCTATATCCCCTATTGCCATAGTCGTTGCCTTCAAAGAAATCCTTGACTCTTATTATAGAGTCATCATTGTTGGGTCTAGTGAATGGTTGGCTTGGTTCCACAATCTCCATAGGGAAAGGTTCAACCATCTCTCACCCTTGTCTGATCGGCTCTGGACCTCAAGTTTTGATTAAATGGATAATGATGGTTCCCCACCCCCTCTATAGTTGGAAAATGAATCTTCTCCATCCTTTTAGGATTTACACTTAGCTCTATTATGAAGGGCAATCTATCTACTACCCTGGATTAACATGGTGTCTTTAAGCCCAAGCCTCTATTATTTCCTTCTATTCATATCCACCAGAAGTAACTCAAATATAATCCCCTTTTGGGAAAAAAGACTCTAGAAAATTTCATGGCCTCAAACCCTAGCAGTTGCACCCAACCTAGTTGGGATGTTATGGCTTTAGAGGTAGAGGTTAAAAGTAGAACAACATCTTTCATTAATGTCGTCTCTCATGTAGCTCCTAAAACTAATTCTAAACTCCTTATCCTAACCTCTAAAGTCCCTATGGTACACTTTAGCGAAGAAGAAACTACAGATGTTCTAAAATCAAATGAGTATTTTTCCATCAAGGGTCTAATCTACAAATTTTTTGGTTTACTAGCCAAAGCTTTAGGAGCTCAACAGGTGGATTTTGTAGGAATGGAAACCCCTTCTCTTAGGTAAACTCAATATTTACCCTTGTGTTAAAGGCTATTTTATTATCATTGTCCATAATATCAAGGATAGGGAAGCGATCAGATATCAAGCTTGAAGTGTGAATCATAACCCCTTGCTAGTGAGATCTTGGTCTCCCAATTTCAATCCCCTCAATGAACCCATGCATATTAAACCCATCAGGGTTCATCTACCAAATCTTCCATTTCATTTTTGGATGGAATCTAGCCTAAAGGCTATTGTTAGTTATTTAGGGGATTATCTATGTATACATCCAGATACCAATCATCTCTCTCTCACTACCTTTGCTAAGATTTTAGTAAATATTGATACTTCCAAGAATCTTCCCAAAAAAATCATCTTGAAGGTTGGAGATCGTAACTGGTCTTAAGCCATTGACTATGAAGGCCTACCATTTCACTTCCACAACTATTTTACCATTAGACATTTGACCAAGAACTATAACATCCTTAATAAAAATAAAGACTCCTCTTGGTGGAAAGACTTCATCCCCAAAATTCTCTTAGTGTTGGCTGCAGATGAAGAATGGGACTCTGACAGGTAAGATTTTGCCTCTCCATCTGAAGATCTTACTTCCTCTACTTCAAACAAGGACTTCAAAGATGTTGTTCATTATAAAGATGAACTACTGGTTGAACTTATCTCCCTAAGGAAGACTGGGCCAACCCCAGTTTCTTCCTTGAAGGATATCCCAGCATTGATAGCTCCCAGGGTAGACTCTCCTCTAGGACTATCAACAAAAGATAAACATCAGCATTGTGCCCCAGATATGGATGCCTCCTTAGGCATTCAACCTAAAAACAAGGAAGGTTGGTTAATGGTTCAGAAGAAGAAAGGTAAAAAAAGCTAATCTCTAGCATTCCTATATGTCCCTTCATTTAGGAGTACCCCGTAAAAAAGGGGTTAGGCCCCCTAGATAAGTTTGGCAGAAAATTCACAGAAGTTTCTTGGTTTTTACTTGGTCCCTGTTGTTTTTTTTAGTTTTTTGGTGACATTTCATGTTGGGTGTGGAACTTGTTGCCTTTTTTTTCTATTGTTGATAGAGGTATCCTATGTGAACTTTAACGCTTGATCTTTTGCTTTCTTCATTGTACAAGGTTGTAGGGCCTTTCAATCCTGTATTTTTTACCTATAAAATAAAATTTTTATAAATGATGACCAAGAGTCTTTATAAATATTATTTCCTTGAAAACCCAATGGATACATTTTAAAAATTTAGCTAAATGAGGAATTGATATTTGATCATTGACCATGAGTCTTAGAAATCATTAAAGGGGGTTATTTTTATTACTCTTTTTTAAATTTAAGATTTTAAATTAATACATTGCTTCTATAATTGCTATTTTTAACTGAAAATATTATTTTGAACACTAAAGATATGGACATTGAAGATATGGGAATATGCTCAATTAACTAAATTCTATGTTAAAATTTTATTTTTAAAAAAAATTGTATATATTAAAAAATTAAATAAATGTTTTAATAAATTTTTTATATAATTAAATATAAAATAATATTATATTGAAATTTATTTTTTAAATTGCAGTAAACTAATTTTTCTTTCGATTCAAAAAGCCTCATCATTACCATTTATATGATATATATTTTGCATTCATAAACTAGACAATAAAAAAAAAAATCACCTAAAAATATTGGAAATACAATTAAAAATATGAACACATAAGAATATTATTAAATATTGAAATATGAAAAATAAAACTTTAAAGTATCATTTAAAATTTATAATTTAAAACATTCATTTAATATAAATAAAATTATATTTGAAATAAATAAATATAGATAAAATATTTTGAGCTTAAATCTTTCCACAAAACCTAAAAAGATGTGATCGCATCAATAATCTTCAATATTATAACTATGAGGTAATTATATTTGAAAATAACTTCAAATATAATTTTATTTATATTAAATAAAATAGTTAAAAAACTAAAATTTAGCTACATCTACAAATCTTGAACATAACTCAATAAAACATAAGTCACATGCAATCTTGAACATAACTCAATAAAACATAAGATGCACTTTACTTAATACCTAGATTTAAAAAAGTAGACGCTATGGGGTTACAACTGAGAGTTTAAATTACTATCACATTAAGATGTCACGGTGAAAGAAAATTTAAACAAAATGTATAAGAAGATCTCAAATATATGTTAGAACATTTAATGTCTTAGAGTGGTACTATTATAGATTTTTAGTATATTTTAAGGTAATTACATACAAATGATTTATAATTCAGATTGAAAAATTTCATGTAAATAAATAATAAAATATATTTGTTTATTTATCATTGTTTAAAATATTTGTAGGAAAAGTTGTACCCCTTAGTTATAACAGTCACCTCCCCTCAAATTCATTATAAATAAGATTTTTACCCCTATTATTTTACACATTTGATATATTCAATAAATTCTATGATCAGATAAGTTAATATTTATGTGTGACAAACAAATTACAAGGGTTTTGTGAAGACTTGTTGAGAAAAAGGGAGTTGAAGAAGATTGTCTTAGACAAATAAGTTTCTTATATATGAATACATCACTTTGTGGGTTTTCTAACTCCCCTAAGGTTTTTTCATGTTAAATATATGTGTCAATCTTTGTCATTTTCTAATAATTTATTATCTAGATCTATCATGTGTGTATTCTTCATATTGTATATATTATATGAAATCAATCATAGTACCAGAGCATGGGATACAAAGTTGAACTGGCAAGACCGTGTTGAATTATTGATCTACAGAGCTTTCATTATTACTAATATTAGTAATTTTTAAATCAGTCTTAGCTCTCTATTATATGATATAGAAGGTGGGAGGAATTGTTTTGATCCGTCTCTCTATTGTTTGATCACCTAAATCTAAATTCAAGCATTGAAGACCTCAATCAACAACCAAATATCAATTTTTTCATCCAAAAATTAGCCCTTAAATAACTTATACGACCCATGGTATAGCTCTCTGAGGCATTTTAAAGTTGTAAAAATAAAAAAAATTAATCCTAGTTGCTTCTGATTCCAAGCTTTGAATCTTGAGTTATCAAAACATTGGTTTTTGACCTTTTAGAATCATTTGAAAAGCTTGTAAAAGTTACCTACAACTTCTAGTAGTTTTTTAATCTCCAATAACATCTATGTACCAATGCAACAACAAATACAAATTCATATATGAGTCTTTGAGTAGAAAAATCTAATTGTGATTGTAAGATACTCTTGTATTAATAAGATACTTATCTTCTGACTTATGAAAGGATGCTTGCAAATTTTTAGATCTTGAGAAGGCTTCTTCCAACCTGTAATTTCACCCCTGCATTCTCCTTAGTGACATAATCACTTATGGAAGCTATAAGAGTGAGTATAAAATTTAAAAATAATTTATTTTTTAATTCAAATTTTCATGTAGATACGTGGCCCCCACTTGTTTTTCTTCTAATAAATTTGCACTAGAATTTTAAATAAAGTAATATTTTATTAAAAAATAAAAAAGGGTTCAAATATGAATTAATACATGTATAAATTCTTCTAGTCTCTTGGAAGGGTTGGTGGTTGATATTTTTTTAAAAACTTGTAATTAGAGTGGTCTAGTGTTTAAAACCTTATTAAATAACTTTGTTTTGATCAAATTTTGAATTAGTCAAATTTATTTTCAAAATTAATTAATTATAATTTTTTTTGGCTTGCATGCATAATAACTCGTGTAAAATTTTAGTATAAATTTGACTTTTATTTTTTAACTTTTGACCTAGATAATATTCTGTCAAGTATAGTCATGTGACTAGTCATTTCCTAGGTTTTGTATATTCTGAATGTATTAGTGTAGTCCATTTAATTTTTTAAATCTCCCTATTATATTTTTACATCATTGTTAATAATTATTCTTATATTATTGTAGTTTTGTGACACTTTATTTTATCATAATCTTTCATAAATTTTACTTTGTTTATTATTAATTTGAACAACTATTATTTATTTATATTATAAATTTGTTTTACTATCAAATAAATTATAAAATCAAAGTAAAAATGTTTATTTTTATTTAGATTTGTAGTGTCATTCTTAAAGGAAAGCATTGGCTTCGCCTAATTTTGTGCTAGATAAATTTCAAATGTTTAATGGGTCTAATTATAATATATGAAAAATTTATCTTAAAGTAGATTTATGGCCTAAAATTAATGAAATATTTTTTTTGGGATATAAATACCCATAAAGATGACATGTTACACCTAAGCTTTCAAATACATTTCAATAAAAATTGTAAGAATCCATGTCGATTATCCTATAAAGAGTTAAGAATGAATTCTTACTCTATATCAGCAATCAAGAATCTCCTAGCGATACCTAAAACCTTCTTGAATCCATGCATGGGGCACTCATCTCTCTAAGATTATTAAGTTAACTTTTGAATTGCTTACTACACCTATGAAAGGTGATAAAAATTTTGTTACCTTTCTTGCTAAAATTAAGAATAGTAATACTTGGTTAGATGGATGTAACTATAATCTAATTCAAGATCAATTATTATAGTTAATTATACTATTAAATATTCGTGAATTTTTTTAATAATTTTAATTCAATTTTGAATTTAAAATACCAAACAGTGCAAGATCTTTCTGACTTCACTACCCTATTAGCTCTAATGATTCAATAAGATCAAGTGATGTCTAATTTTAATTCTAAGGAGAATGTCACTCAAGCACTTCTCTCTCTCAATTCTATTTATAAGAATAATAGAATTCAAAAATCTAACCTAATTATGCTAATGGTAAAAATAGAAATAAAAAATCTTACAATAAAAATTGTACACTTAAGTTTAATGAGAATTGTAATCTATGTGATAAATTTGATCATAGAAAGAAAAATTGTTATAAAATAAAATTAAAACTAATAATACAACCTCTAAAAATAATAAAAGAAATAAATATAATCAAAACTATTAGAAAAACTAGAATTAGAACATTAAACATGAACATAATTCTAATTTTATTACTTTATATGTAGCCTTGTTTGCTTCTAATGATCTAATGAATGGATTTTAAATAGAGGTTAATTATACCATATAAATTTCTTATCTCATATTTATTTGATACTAGATATATTTTTGAAAAAATTACTTATAAGATAATTCATTTTTAAAAGTAATTAAGAAAGGAAAGACATAATTTGTAAGTGTTGTTATTAATGATATTTTTTTGTGTATCTAAACTTTAAAAAAAAAAATTATCTTCTTTTTAACTTACGAATAATAAATTTATTGTAACTTTTCTTAAAGATAATTTATCTGTTGGAGATCCATTTGGTTATTTGATTGATAAAGGCGTTTAAAATAATGGTATATACAATTTTTCTACTTTTTCTACATATGATATTTCATTGCATAATAAAAATGAATCTCAATTATGACATGAAAGATTATGACATGTTAATTTTATAATTTTACATGATATGTATTCTCATAATATAGTTGTTGGTATTCCTTATATCTTTTCTCATCAAAAAAATTGAGAATGTTGCTTACATGGTAAGCAACATACTAATTCCTTTCACAAGAATTGTGATGTGAATCATCATATCCTCTACAAATGTTCTTATATTTTTATTGTTAGAGCATTTAACGATTAAGTGGTGATTCATTCACCCTTAGTTTACCTTGAAAATTAAATAAATAATAATAATAATTTTTATTTACACAAAATAAAAACCTTATGAAAATAAATAATTAAATTATATTTGTTTAATAATTATCAATATAATTAAATATTTATCGGGGAAAAGATGGAACTATTGGTTACAATGGTCACCTCCCCTTGTGAATATTATAAATAGGGTTTACCCTTATTAGAAATTCATATCTTAAACATGATGATTATTATTTCTCATGAGTTTTTGTGAAGAATATATTTGAAGAGTAAAATTGAGAATATTTTATGTATTAGGGAATTATTTCTACATTGAATAATCATTGTGGGTTTTTTTCTTCTATTAAATATTTTCATACCTAATCTTTGTGTTACATTGTTCAATTGATCAATGTTCCTTATGTTTTGTTATTCATTTACACTTCTAGATCCCATGTATGAATATTGCATATATATATATATATATATATATATATATATATATATATATATATATATATATATAAAAGATCTTTTCATAGAATCAGAGCCTATGGAATGTAGAAGCTTGCCAAGAAAATTATATTATATTAAATATAAATATTTTATATATTAATTTATTAAAGTATTTTTATTCAAATTCTAGGATGTCATTGACTTGGTATGGTTTTGGAGAGGAAGAAATCTGTTTGAATCTAGAAGGAAGCCACATCTGGTGAATTAAGCATCCTAAATTCAAAACAAACCAATCCAAAACTCATTCAATACTATATATATATATATATATAATTCCTTCCTTTCTCCATATGGCCCATGTCTGGTGAAGAAATTTAAAATATATATTTTTTTTCAATCATTTTCAGGCATTGTTGTTACTAAATAGTAATCTCATTCCTATTTAAGGAGGTTGAGATATTTTTTAGACCCTGATAATCTTTCATAAATCCTCCATAAATTTTTTTGGGCATCTCCAATGCACCAATATGGCCTGAAGGAGAAATTAAATTAGAAAAAAAAATTAATTTCTTTATGTTCATGTGTTTTTTAGATCTAAAATTTCTTTATGTATATAAGCCTCCTAGAAACATCTCTAGAGCTTGAGATTTTTTTTTCAAAAACTTAGAATATATTTTTTGGGGCACCATTATGCACTCTTGAAGCTTGGAAAAATTCATTTCTCAACAAAAATTTAATTTTTAAGTTTCCTTCATCTTCAGTAAGAAAAATCAGGGGAATTGATAAGTTTTATAGGTCTGTAAAGGAGAATCATAACCAACAATCTATAGGTATGGAATTTCATTAAGTTTGAAATATTAATTAAAAAATAATTTAATTTTTAATTCAAAATTGTCCATGCTAGCCACCCATGGGTCCACTTTGGGGATAGCCAATTTATTAGAAAAATTAAAATAAGTAATATTTATTTACTATTTGTTTTAAATGCATAGTAAATATTTATTAATAAATTTTTTATTATTAAAATCAAATAAAAAAGGGTATAAATATAACATAGTGCATGTTAAATAATAACATGATTGTTAAATGCACTTGTGGACCTTATTTTGCTAAAAAATTGTAGTTTTGGTGGTCCAGTGTTTAAAAACCCAAAAAATAAATTATTTTTAAATTTGATTAAATTTAATTTAATTTGAATTCCATTTTTTGGTTTGTGTGCAAATTTTTTCATGTGTTTAAAACCTTATTGACATGTCAACTTTTGTTTGACTTTTGATCTATTGAATGTTTTGACAAGCATAATCATATAATTAGTCAATATATAGGTTTTGGCACCTTTCAGACACATCTACATGGTCCATTTTATGTTTTGAAACTTTCTATTATAGTTTTTATAACTTCTTTAATAATAATATCTTGATGGTCATTCTGAGTGTGACTCTTTTGACACCTAGTTTAGTGCAATTTTAAATAAGTTTTTTACATTATTTAACATCTAGATTATGTAATTAGGTATAGTTGCACTTATGATTTATTTTATTTTATAAAAATATTATAAAAAATCATTAAAAAAATATTATTTTATTAAAAAAAATGGATCTATAAGGATGTTATGCATCATAATATTATATTATATTAAAAACATTTTTACATAGAAAAGGTCCAAAGACCAAGAGTTACAAATACAAGCAGCTCAAAATTGACTCAAAAATTTTCAAATATATAATAGATCCATAATTAAAAGTCAAAAAACTAGAAAAGACATAACTTAAGGATTCATAACATTGAGGTCAACCACCTTAAATCTATGAAATCCTATAGATTCATCATCACTAGCATTGAGATTATCATCATCAATAACAAAAAGAATAGGGGGTTGAAAGTGAAGTAAAAATATCCAATCATTAAAAACATCATTAATCATTTCCTTTCTACCATTACCAAGTTGATTTTTACGATCTTATAGAGAATAATCAAGAGATTCATAATTTTTATTCTAAATAATGAGAATAAAATCCTGATAAAAATAATTAACATATGGCTTTTCCAAGATGTCAACCTAAGAAAAAAGCCCTCCAACCTCCACTCAATTAGGGATTCCTCAACATCACCACTATGATGTTTGAAAGACCTTGATAAGCCTCCTACATTAATATCACCATGGATAGGTTATTCCCACATCTGAATAGGAAGAAGTAGCTCAGAGTTCCTTGGAGTCGATGCCATCACTCGAACCTGAAAGCAAATAAATCAAAAGAGAATGCCAAAGCAATTCATAGTAGTAGAGATAAAAACCAAAGTCACAAAATCCATCATAATTTTGGGAGTCCTTGCAACTAGAAGAGAATAAATAATAGTTCACATATCCAAGACCTATTATTTTATTAAAATTATTTTTATATTAAATGTATTTTTATGACACTTGTGACACCCTATTTTGCCATAATCTTTCGCATTTTTTTTTCTTTGTCTAGCATTAAATTAAAAAATTATTATATGTTTTTAATTTTAAATTTTTTGTACCATCAAATTACGTTAAAATTCAAACTAAAAGGTTTCATTTTTAAGCATTTGTTTATTGACCTATTTAAAGGGAAGCTATGGCTTTGCCTCATTTTTTCTTAGATAAATATCAAATGCTTAATGGAAATAACTATAATAGATGGAAAATTCATGTTAAGGTAAATTTATGGTTTAAAAATTATAGAATATTATCATTGGGATTAATTTTTTTTTTTTTAATGACATGTGACCCCTGAGCTTTCTAATGCATTTCAATAGAAATCATAAGAAGCTATGTCTATTATCTTTGCAGAGTGTTAAGAATAAATTCCTTCTCTACATTGATAATCAAGAGTTTCCTATCAATGCTAGGAAACTCATTTAATCCATGCATGAGAACACTCATCTCTTGAATATTATTAAGTTAATATTTGAATTACTAACTACACCTGTGAAAGGTAATGAAAAACTTGTGAATTTTCTTACTAAAATTAAAAACCTTAAAGCTTAATTAGATGGATGCAATTATAAATTGATTCATAATCAATTTATTTAAATTCTATTATTTAATTAAATATTCATGAAAAGTTTAAAAAATTTATTTCAATTTTGAATTCTAAGTATCAAACTAAGCAAAATATACTTGACCTTACCACCTTGTCTGCTCTCTTGATTCAAGAAGAGCAAGTTATGACCAATTTTTATTCTAAAGAGAATGTCACTCAAGCACTTATAATCTTATTTATATTATTTTTGATAACAATAAAAACTATAAATCTAACCCTAACTATACTTTTAGCCCAAATAGGAATAATAAATCTAGTAATAAAGATATAATTAAAAATAAATCTTCTAAAAATAACAAAGGGAAGAAATCTAATCAAAATAAATAGAAGAATCAAAACCCAAATCAGACTAACAATCAGGATCAAAATGTTATTACTTTATATATTATTTTACTTATTTCAAATGAAAATAAATTGATTTTGGATAGGAATGCATCATACCATTTGACTTTCTTATCTAATATTTTGTGTGATTTTAGATATATCTCTAAAAGAATATACTTAGAAGATAATTCATTTTTAGAAACAATTAAATAAGAAAAAACAAAGTTTTTAAATGTTACCATAAATGATATTTTCTATGTAGCTAAGCTTAAAAATAATTTGCTATCTTGTTCTCAACTTACAAATTATAATTTCTTTATAATATTACTTAAAGATAGTTGATCCATTAGAAATCAATATTATTCTTTGATTATTTTTATTTGATTGGGTAGAACATTGTTGAAACTAGAGCTATGAACTAGGGAGGTGAGGGTTTTGATAGTTAGGCCCACATCTAGGTACAATAAAGAGGGTAAAAAGGATCCCCCTAACAACCAAGTGCAATAAAGAGGGTTTAAAGGCTCCCTCAACTTTTAATAAGTAAAGTAAAGGTACCCACAACCTTGATGAGACAAGAGGGTTTTAAGGATCCTACAACCTAGAAAAACTGAACAAGAAATGACTAGAAAGTTTGGAGGCTCTCACAACCTTGATAAACATGAGGGTTTTAAGGATTTACACAACCAAGAGTTTTAAGAGTCCCACAACCTATAGTACACAAAGATGTTATGAAATAGAGAATTTTGATGGGATATCATCCTTCATCATGTCTTCCTTGGGGATACTATAGAATTGAAGTTAAATTGAAGAAGGAACTCTTCTACCTCCTGGGTCATCCACACAACTAAGTCACATCAATTGGATTAATCTTCTCACTAAATCCACAACCTTTACAAAGCATAAAAATGGGGTTTTAAGGCTCATGTAACCATTGAACATGAAACATGAAGCTTTTAGGTAATCACAATCGAGGCTTTTGAGGATCTTGTAACCTTGAGTACATGAAGGTGATACAAAATAGTGAATTTGAAAGGGTTGAAACCCTTCATCATGTCATTCCTAAGGATACTACCAAATAGAAGACCTTCTAGAGAAGGTCTTCTGCCACTTGATTTTTCCACCTAACCTCTACATAGCCAAATCACAATGAGTGGGATTTTCCTCCCACTAAGATTCATAACTTTTACAAAGCATAACAAGGGGGTTTTGAGGTTTTCACAACCATTAAACATTAAACATGAGGGTTTTAAGGTACCCAAAAATGGGGTTTTTAATGGTCCCACAACCTTGAGTATTAAAAGATGAAACAAAATAGTGAATCTCAAAGCACTGACATCCTTCATCATGTCTTTCCTGAGGACACTGTAGGATAGAAGACCATCCAAAGAAGGTCTTCTACCCCCTGGGTCTTCCACCCAACCTCCACACTACCAAATCAAAGTGAATGGGATTATCCTCCCACTATGATTCAAAAAATTTATAAAGAATTTTTCTACCCTCCATCTATAGTCCTTTTGTGCTTTAGGAGTGAAAGCATGACTAAATAAAACCATAGCCCCTAAAAAGGCTTCATTCATAACCAGTTTGATTCTGTGAGTTCCTGTAGCTTGATGGAACCAAGGGTAGACTCCTCTAACATCCAATCTTAAATAGAAAAAGGAGGATATAGAAAAGTAGGGTCCTCTTAAGGCTAGTAAAAGTCCTTCTATAGAGTTTGGAACTTCAAAAAAGACCAAAGTTACCACACCTAGATAAGATAAAATAAAATTTTCATTTTCCAAGAAAAAAAGAGGGGTTAAATCATGACTTCCTCTAATATCCATGCCCCTCAAAAAACTAGGGGAGTTCCTCTAATACCCATATTTCTCCAAAATATAAACTTGGGATGGGATCCTCCATCATCCACCCCATCAAAGGACCACAAATGAATAGACATGATAAAAAAGACCAATAAGCTAGTGGATGACCAATGACCTCCCATATTTTTATTGTTATTATGTCCATTCAAATATCCAAACCAAACCCTACCAAGAAACTTGATGCCAACATCACACCATAAAAAAACACCAAGGCCAAGTTAAAGGGTAGGAATATAACAAGGTCAAAATACCACATGTAGCATAGGACACCATATGTTCTCCATTCTACTTGATTTATGAAATAAAAGGTATAAGCCCTCAAAAGTAAATTTTTTGGCCATAAATCCTTGGAATGTCCACCATTATGCTCACTAGAATATTGGTCATACTTTTCCAACACCTAGCATGCTACCATCCAAGGGAGAGATAAAGGAGATTAAACAACTAACCTTGAGTACCATTTACTACCTTTAGCCCAAGAATAGATGCATTTGAGTTCCTCTCATTCTAAGTTTAGTGTGGGTCTGCATTTTTATCCTCAATATCTTCTTAGCTTTGTTCCATAGACACCAAATCTGATAACAAATGACCATTTACACTCTACAACCCCATCCCCTGACCCCTATGTTCTTGGTCATCATCTTCCTTACCATATTTACCTCCACCCTCCTCACATGAACCTTCTTTCTCACTACCTTATTTAAAATTTCCTCCTATTACAAGCAACATGGTTCTTGTTGGTTGGTATTAGATTACATAAGAAACTTTTTCTTGGATGTGGAATGAGAAGTTGAGCAGATAAACCTCATGATCCTATCACTTGTCAATTACAAGATTAAAGTGTGAATCTAATGATATTAAGGAACATGCCTAGAAATAGGTCTAAAACTACAAGTGAAGGTCATCCCCCATAGGTTATTAAGTTAATAAATATGGTTTTTGAAGCTTAGATGTGTAATGGTAAACTTTTAATGTCTCTTAGTGTCATTTTGAAGAGATAAAGATGACTATCACATTTTTATAAAAACTAGACTATCTTATCATGCCATGTAGAAATGAACAGATTAGTTTGGTTATGTATGTGATAAGTGTACTTGGGAAGTCAACCAAAGTTGAAGGATTACATTAAAATTATGTATTTTGTGCCATGAATATCCCTTGTAAGTTTAGTGTCTTGGTGTATTTCCTATCTCAAGATATAAGCCTTCAAAAATGATATAACAATGTGGGACATACCAGAGGACATAAAATTAAAGCCATAGGAAATATCCATTTAGATTCAAAAAATATTTGGTAAAATAAAAATTAAATGCAAGGTTGTCAAGTATCAAAGCCTATTTGATCAGATCAAGGATTGATGACACATTGGTGATATCAAGGTCAATAAGTCAAGATTGATCTATGGCACATGTTGAATCATGCAAATGAATATCTATCAATGAGCACAATTTCAATAAGTTAGAGGATCCTAAGAATGAACTTGGTGGTGATAAGTGTCACAATCATGGTGAATTAATATCATATGTAGATCAAAGATCGATGATCGGTATTAAAGGTCAAAGCTAAGAGACTCCTAAGGAGATCGACAAAGTAAGTTCGATCAAGTTTTAAGGGGTGAGATAAAGAAACATGTATAAAGCAATAAAAATCATGATTTTAATTGAATAAGTACCATGCCAAATAGGTGTCACATAGGTGAACACATCAGATCAAAGGATTTTTTGGACCTATGGGTTACCAAAACAAATACTACAAATTCATATGTTGTCATTAAAGATCAATGATATGCAAAGGTCTACTCAGTTAGGTTATGAAATCTATCTTGGGTTTTGAACATGTGTCTTATTTATGATCAAGAGACTAAGTAGCATGTGCATCTTCACAAAAAATATGACTATATGAAAACTAATAAGGGAATTGGTTTTCATATTCAGTGGACCTATGTTCAAGGTTTGGAGTAAAGGTAGAGTTATGATTGTGAAAGGAGTGTCAGAAGGGACACCAAATGAATGAGTTCAAGTGACTATTTGATAGTGTAAAGAATATATCAAGATGAATTTTGGTGGTTGGAGATTGCAGGTGGAACATTCAATATAAGTTTCAAAGTCTTTAGAGACTTTCCCATTTAATGGATCATGATTCAACACCTTTAACAAGTTCTTGTCTTCTAGTGTGTTTTAAACCAATGAAAAGGTTTCAAGGCTATTTGAAGTTAATGAAGGTTATTTTTTTAAGGTAGTATTAGTGATAATTGATCAAAATGTGGGTGAGAATTCATGGAGGGTGGTTGTAGTTCATTTATTGAATTCTGATTATGTTCTTCTCCTCTCTCTCTTCTCCTTTTCTCCTATATCTCACATTTCTCCCCCATTTTGTAAAAAAAGATACTCGTATTTGACAAGAAAAAACCCTATCAAAATTTATATGAAATACCTTTTCAAGCAATAAATATCATTTTTGCCTATCTCTTATCTTTAAATTGTGTTTAGCAAGCATTTGCATGATGGCCTTGTGAATGAGTTTCTTCCATGTCCATTATCCTGATTTTTTGCCTATTTTCAGGTGTTTTCAAGTTAGTTGTAGGTCTAAACTTGAGATCCTTATTCCATTAATGGATGATTGGTGTGAATAGTAGAATTATTTTTTGCTTCATTCATTACTTAGTGAGCTTAGTTTAAAAAATACTTATGCAAATTAGCTAGTTTGTGAGATGGTGTGAGAAAGTATTGTCTTATGCTTCATTAGTGTTTATTTAATGCTTATGTGAGTGTCAATAAATTTGGTGGATCACCTAATTTATCTCTCTTAGTTACCCTATACCCCCTCTCTATCCCTTTTCCAAGCAGAAACATTAGTTTAGGTAATCTACCAAGAGGAAGCTGAGGTTACTCCAGGTTACTCCAATATTATGGATGAGAATGGGAAGGCCTAAATAAATCTCCCATAAGGGTGTAATTCTATGTCACAACAATTTTTGGCATGCCTAGTGGGACCACTTTCAAAGGATTAGTCAAGTTTGATACTAGTTTGATCAATTTGTAGTGGTTATAAATTTCATCTTCAATATCTAGAGACTCCAAAGAACACTCAACATTATGGTGGTAGAGAAGTAACTATCTTTCATGCCAAAAGTGACTATAAAATTGGATTCTAGAGGTATTCCTTTCAAAATTTTTGAATTACCTTTAAATTCATTAAAAAGGTTAAGAATTGTTGACACTCGTCCCTACAAAGAAAAATTTCCTCCTAAACTAGTTTCCAAGTTTACCTCTACAAGAAGATCTTTGTTGGGTTATTTCACTACCATGGCAACCCCTAGAGCTTTTCCTTTTATGGATTTCAATGGTCATAGTCTTTTAGATCTCTAAAAGTATGACCCTATCCTTGTGGTTTCTCTTAAAAGTGTTCCTTACTTCATGGGAGACCAATCTACAACCCCTTCTAATCAACTCAAAGATATATCCAACTTCTACAATATTCATGATATCAATGAGGAAAAGGTGGCCATCAGGTTGCTGGCCATATCTTTCAAGGATAAAGCCTTAGACTGGTATGAAAACCTTACTATTAACTCCATCACATCATGGGATCAATTAGGTGACATTTTGTGAAAAAGGTTTGAATATAAGAGTAAACACTTATCACTTGTATAAAAGTTAACCATAATCAAAAGGGCTCATCATGAGGTTATGCAATATTTCAATACCAGATTTCAAAAGACATGGAACAAAATTATAATCTATATCAAGCCTACTCTAATATGCTTTCCTTTACTATTTAAAAGCTCTCAATAGTGATATTGTAATAATGATTTAGTTTATGGGAGGAAACACACTACCATATGCTTATGAAGTGGTAATCAAAGCAGAGAATAGTCTAGTAAAAATTGACAAGCTTACACTTAGGCCACCAATTCCTTTATTTTCTAAGATTCAACCACCTCCTATTTTTATTTCTCCCCTTGCTTCCATTCTTCTTATTCCAACACTTATTACCATACCTACACCAAATCAGGAAAAGGCTTCAACTAGTCAATCTAGTGATTCCCAAGAGTACAAGAACTTCCAAGAGCTTAAGAGCATGTTTCAATCCTTTGTAAATGAATTAGTGAATCTGAAGAGGTAGTAAGATTAGTTTATTAGGCCTTATTAATCTCCATATTAGCCTCATTAGTAGTCTTAACAAGAAAATAAGCCACCCTATAAAAAAAATTCTAAGGAAAAGGATAAGGGTAGCCTAGTTATAATAGACAAAGAAATTATATTTTGAATGCTAAAATCACTTCCAACACTTTATTACTTACTCAGAATAATATTTCCCAATAATGTGAGGGTACCATGCCTTTAAATTAGTCATTGAGTCAATCCATTGTCCCAAACATTGAGTTCAATCAGGTTTTCAATGATTAATGGTAGTAGGTTGCTAGCTATGGATACAATCAAGCTCTTATGGCTCAAAACATAGAAATACCTATGATGACAAAATCAAAAGAGCCCTAATAAGTACAAAGGCCTAATGAAGTACCAAACTATTTGGGTGATACAATGGTTAACTATGAGTAGGAAGAGTGATATGCACTCAATCAACATGTTAGTTCTAGCCAAGCATATATTCTAGTGGTAGCTAGTACAAGGTTCAAAATAAGGAACATAGATGGTAACTAGGATGAAGTCAAAAATACTCCTACTATTAATCAATTACTATCAAAACCAAGTTAACCTACTACTAATCCAAGTGAACCTATTGCTACTCCAAAAGTTCCAATAGTTCAAAATAATAAGAACTAAGGGAATGCCTATGTGCCCCAAAACTCAGAAGTTAAAAATATGGTTGTGGCTCTCAAATCACAACCAAAATTTGGTGGTTTACACATCAATATTTTTGAATAAATGAATAATTCCAATGTGAGTGTGCCAATTTGGGGCATTCTTTCCATGCCTGGTTAGGTGGATATCCTTCAAGAAGGTTTGTCAAAGATCAATGTTTTTGAGAAGCCACCAAGTAAATAAACTATGGTTCTCACCAATGTAATTAAGGGACCTAATGAAGGGAAATCAAATAATGTGGTCAAACCTCCTCCCTTCTAATTTCTATAATCATTGGTGATTCTTTAGTACATAACTACATGGTAGACAATGAAGAAAACACTTTAGTGATGCTAATTTAAATAGTAGATCAACTTGGTTTGAAGTATGAACCCAAATTTAAGGGAGTTTTTTTATCTTGATGGATCTTTAACTAAACCATTTGGCATTATCAAAGGTCTAAAATTGACCCCACATATTTATCCTAGTGTTTTACTGGCTCAAGATGTGTTGATTTTAGATGTGCCTCCTTGTTTTGATCTATGCTTATCTAGAGACTTCACAAAATAATTAGGGGTTATATAGCAATAGATTGGTCCTATATGGATTTTAGGACAAGTTATAAGGCCAAGGTGTCTATAAAAATTGATATTATTACACAATTTCATATTGAGCCTTATGGTCTAGATAGCCCAAACATCAATTATACCATTCTTGCTGAAGATGAACACCTGGTTGGGAAAGAACTAGAAACTCATCGTAAATGCATACCAAATATGTGCTTGGATGAGTTATGGAGTAGAAATTAGTTAATTTACCATTTGGAAGGTGTTGAGGAAAGAGACATGGGAGTCTACTACTTGCATGAGGAGAATGAGTCCATATTATCCCTCACTAGAACATTACAAGATACTAGTGGTTTGTGGAAATTATTCTTTGATGGATCAAGGAGCAAACATGGGGTAAGTGCAGGTGAAATGCTAGTATCTCCCTCCAATGATAAGTCATTTTCTTATAACAAGTTCCAATTCAATTGCTCTTAAAATGTAATTGAGTATGAGGACCTTGTCCATGGCCTTCAATGGGCTAGTAAGAAAAGAATAAAGTAGTTACAAATATGTGGGGATAGTGAGTTAATAGTGCATCAGGTCTGAGGCCAAAACACCACAAAGAATCCCTTAATGAAATCCTACAAATATAGAGTATGGGACATACTTGAGGAATTTGAGGCCTTTAACATCCAAGTAGTTCCAAGGAACCAAAATCAATATGTTAATAGGTTAGCAACTATGGGAGCTCAGTTTGACATCCCAAATGAGTTTAAAAAGTTGAAAGTATAGCCATATGTTAAAGTGGTGGTAAGACCATCAGTGCCATAGACTGAATCTCATTGGTAGGTCTTTGATAGTGACAAGTAAATTATTTGTTTCTTGTAGTAGGAGGTAGAGTTTTCTTCAATAAAACAAGGCATATTTTAACATCAGTATGAGGATCAAAATTTTCATATGAGGTCTAACAAACTTATTAAAGGTCTGGTCACCATTAAATTTTTTTTTATGAAGGAGACCATATGAGGAAAGACAAGACAGTGATGTCAAATGATGAGGAGAACTATGAAAGGGTTCTTATCCTCAAATACAAGTTCCTCAAGGTTGGAAAGGTAGACATTGAGGTCTAAAATCATGCTTTCATTAAAATTTAGAAAGGATATTCAAACATCTTTGCTTGGGAATATAGTGACCTGAGAGACTTTGATCCCAAGATAGCCCAACACACTATAGAATTGAAAGCTAATGCCAAGCTTGTTAGGTAGAATCAAAGGCATATCAACCCCAAAATGTAAGAGCTAATGAGGAAAGAATTGAATAAATTTATTGAATCCAATGTCATCTTTCCCATCAAGCACTCTTCATGGGTAGACAATATGGTACATATGAGGAAGAAGAATGGTGAAATCTAGTTGTGTGTTGACTTTAGGGATTTAAATAGGGTCTCTTTGAAAGATAATTAACCTTTACCATCCATTTAGACACTCCTTCAAATGTTTTATAGTTTAGAATGATTTAACCTTTACCATCCATTTAAATACTCCTTCAAATGGTTTATAGTTTAGAATGGTTCTCTCTTATGGATGGGTATTCGAGACACAACTAGGTGATGGTAAGAAAATAAGACCAATACAAGACTACCTTCACCACAAAGTGGGGCACATATGCTTACTAGAAGATACCTTTTGGATTTTCAAATGCTGGGGATAATTTCCAAAGAGCCATGGACATGTATTTCCAAGGCTTGCTAAATTATATGGTGCTTGTCTACTTGGATGACATAACAATTTTCTCTCAGAAGGCTAGTGATCACCTGGATCACCTAAGATTGATCTTTGAAATATGATATCTTATTGAATCCCAATAAATGTGTGTTTGTTATTTATGAGGGCAAACTATTGGGACATATTATATCAAAATAGGGATTAGCTATTAATCCTAATAGAATAGGTTCCATCTTGGCATTATAATTACCCAAACATAAGAAGGGACTCCAGAGTTTCTTTGAAAAAATAAACTTCATGAGAAGTTTTATACCTAGTTTTGCAAACTTGGTCAAACCCATCACTACCATGATGAAGAAGAACCAAGGTTTCACTTGGTTAGGGGAAGATAAAGCAACATTTTAGGTTATCAAGAAAGCCATTGCCTAAGCACCCACACTAATGAATCATGATTTCTCAAGAGATTTCATATTATATACCTTTGCTAGGACTGACAATATATCAACTATGCTAATGCAAAAAAATGGTGAAGGACTTGATCAGCCAATTGCTTTTTTTAGTCAAGGACTTGAAAGATATGAAGTAAGGTACACTTTTTTAGAAAATCAAGTCCTTAAAACATTAAGAAGCCTAAAAAAGTTTAGACCAATGTTATCCAATAGAAAAATCTATCTTATGGTGTCTCATCCTGAAGTGAAGGACATCCTTCTTAACAAATACTTGAAAGAAAAGAGGGATAGTTGGGTTACCAAGCTCATGGAGTATCACATGGAGATCAAGGTCACTAAGATAGTGAGAGGAAAAGGCTTATGTGAGTATATGGTTGATGACCTTCATGAAGATAAATAAGTTATTTTGGTGATACAAGATAACTCACAAACAAATGCACCTCCACCTCACACTAGTTGGCTCCAGGATATGACACATTTATTGATAATAGGTAAATGCCCTTAAGGTATGGATAGATCAAAGATAAGGTGTTTTAAACTTTAGTCCATACCTTATGCATAGGTTTATGGGGTTATATTTTAAAAATATCTCAATGGAGTGATTTTAAGGTGTATGGATGATGACCAAGTGACAAGGCTCCTAGAAAAATTTCATGATGGATATGTAAGAGGGCATTTTGATCCAAGGACTATAATGGAAAAAGTGATGAGAGCTGGCTATTATTGGCCCAACCTCTTCAAGGATGCCTATGCATGGGTGATAAAATGTCAAAAGTGTTCTCTTTACAGGTAAGCAAAGATTGGCAGCCCTTCATGTAATGAGATTTAGACTTCATAGGAATGATCAATCCACCTTCTAGTGGAGGACACAAATGGGTACTCACTACTACTAATTACTTCAAAAAGTGGGTGGAAGTAATTGACCTAAAATAAGCCAATGAAACAAAAGTGTTGGACTTCTATGATAGTATATTAATGAGGTTTAGTGTACCAACAACAATAATTTTAGATAATGCCTTAGAATTTATTGGCATGAGGACAAGTGAGTGGGTACTTCAACTGGGTATATAAATTAGTACATCCTCAAATTACTACCTCCAAGGAAATGGACTAAAAAAGTAAATAAACAAAAAAATTGATAAGGATAATCAAGAGGACTATGGAAGAAAATCAAAGTGTGGCACACAAAATTAAGGACAACTTTATGGGATGATAGAGTGACTCCCAAAGTTGCTATTGGCAACTCACAATTTATCCTTATAAATGGGATGGAAGCCAAGCTTCCCATATCTCTTGAGTTACCTACCTTGGAGTTAGCCCATCATCTTGATTTGATGGAGAGTGAACCTATGAGCATGAGGATTTCATAGGTCATGGAGCTTGAAGAAGCAAGGGACCTTACAATGAAGACACTAGAATCACATCAAGCTCAAGTCAAGAAATCCTTTGACAAGAGATCCATAAAAAAGGACTTCAAATAAGGGGATCTATTCCTCAAGTAGGATTCAAATAAGGCCAAGCTAGGCAACCATACCATTTTTGATAGCTTGTGGAATATCACTTACTTGATCCATAAATACAAACAACATAATACTTTTCAGCTTGCCTATCTAGATGGAGAGGTATTACCCATCCCAGTAAATGGGATTCATTTACAACCTTGATATTAGAAGGGTTTTCAACCATGGTATATATTATACATGATAGTATTAGTTTTGCATGTCTTCCTCTAAGTGCCTTGTGCACATCCTTTTTAGTTATGTGTTTTCCTTCCCTAAGTGCCTTGGGCATAGGGTTGGTTTTGTTTTTTGTTGTCCTTATTTATTCAAGAGGGGTTTTTAGAAAGGGATAAATTTTTATTAGTTTTATATCAGCTGGGAAGAAAGACTTATGACCCTGTACATATAATGGACTAGACAAAGAAACTAATATGTTACATAGTAGGCATGCAATTTGGAGAGGTCACCATAAATGTTGGCCAAGATTGACCTACATAAGAAAATTTTGCCTAGATGTGGAGTGAGAAGCTAAGGAAATTAATAGTTGAGTGAGTGATCTAATTTGAGAGGAAAAAATAAACCTCATGGCCCTATCACTTTTCACTTACAAACTTTTGAACACTTTAAACAAGCTTAAAGTGTGAATTTGGTGATATTAAGGAACATGCCTAGAAACAGGTCTAAAACTATAAGTGAAAGTCATCCCTCATAGGTTATTATAGTAATAAAGATGTTTTTTGAATATCATAGGTGTCTTGGTAAATTTCCAATGCCTCCTAGCATCCTTTTGAAGAGATAAAGATGATTGACACAAGCCTAAAAGAACTAGAATGTCTTAGCACATCATACAAAAATAAACAGGTCAGTGTGGTTGTGCATTTGATAAGTGTACTTGGGAAGTCAACCAAAGTTGAAGGATTACATGAAAATGATGTGTTTTATACCATGAATTTCCCCATGTAAGCTTGGTGTCTTGGTGTGTTTCATATCTCAAGATATAAGCCTTAAACAATGATCTAACAGTGTGGGACGTGTGAGGGACGTAAAATTAAAGCCATAGGAAATAGTCATTTGGATTCAAAAAATCTTAAGAAAGATATAAATTTAATAAAAGGCTTCCAAGTGTTAAAATATCACTCAATCTATTGAAATATCTATGACACACGGGTGATAACAAGGTCAATAAGTCAAGATAAATCTACGATGCACATTCAATTGTGCAAATGCAGATCTAACGGTGAGCACGAGGTCACTAGATCAAAGGATCCTAAGAATGAATGTGGTGGTGATATGTGTCAAAATAATAGTGATTTTGTGGATCAATAGTTCATGTTTGATCATATAAATCAAATATTGATGATGTGCATTCAACTATTCAGATCAAGATCGATAGTGTGAATCAGGTCAACAAGTCAATGAGCCTAGATTGCACACAAGGCCTCCACATGTCATAAGAGCATTAACCAATGGATGCTGATAGTAGGGTCCAAAAAAATCATGTAGTGATATCAAGTTCCACATTCTCATATGTATATCAAAGATCAATGATCAAATTTAAAGGTCAAAGCTAGAAGACTCTTGAAGAGATCGATAGAGCAAGTTTAATCAAGTTCTAGGGGGTAAAATGAAAACATATGTTCTAAGTGACAATAACCATTATTTTAATTAAATAAGAAAATTTTCATGGAGGTGACACATAGGTATACATGTTAGATCAAAATATTTTGTGAACCCATGGGTTACCAAAAAAATGTTATAAACTTGTATGCCACCATTAAAGCTTAGCACTATGCAAAGGTTTGCTCAATTAGGTTATGAGGTCTATCTTGGGTTTTAAATGTACATCTTTTTTATAATCAAGATAATAAGTAAACTATGCATCTTCATAGAAAATATGACTATATGAAAACCAATAAGGGAATTGGTTTTTATCTACAATGGACCTATGTTCAAGGTTTGGAGTAAAGGCAGAGTTGTGATTGTGAAAGGAGTGTCAGAAGGGACACTAGATGAATGAGTTGGAGAGTGTAGGTAGAGAATTCAATACAAGATGAAGTTTGGTGGTTGGAGAGTGTAGGTAGAGCATTCAATACAAGTTTTAAAGTCTTTGGAGACTTTCCCATTTTAATGGATCATGACTCAGCACCTTCAACAAGTTTTTGTCTTCTAGTGTGTTTCTAATCCAATGAGAAGGTTTGAAGGATATTTGGAATTGATGAAGGTTAATTTGTTAAGGAATGATTAATTCTAATTGATCAAAACGTGGGTGAGAATTCATGGAGGGTGATTTCAGTTCATTTATTGAAATATGATTGTGTTTCTCTTCTCTCTCTTCTCCTTTTCTCCTATATCTTCCATTTCTCCCCTATTTAAAAAAAAGAGACTCTCATTTGATAAGGAAAATACCTATCAAAATTTGTATGAAAGAAATTTTGAAACAATAAAGATCATTTTTCACCTATCTCTTGCCTCTAAATTGTGTTTAACAAGCTTGTACATGATGGACTTGTGAAGGAGTTTCTTCCATGTCCATTTTCCTTCTTTATTGCCTATTTTTAGGTGTTTCCAAGTTAGTTTTAGGTCTTAAATTAAGCTCCTTCTACCATTAATGGATGTTCGGTGTGAATCTTAGAATTCATCTTTGCTTCATTAACTGCTTAGTGAGCTTAGTTTATGAAATACTCATGCATTAACTAGTTTATGAGATTGTGTGAGAAAGGATTGTCTTATGCTTCATCAATGTTTACTTCATGTTTATGTTAGTGTCAATAAATTTTATGGATCCACCCATTTATCTCTCTTAGTTACCCTATAACCCCTCACTATTCTTTTTCCAAGTAGAAACATTAGTTTAGATGAGCTACTAAGAGGAAGTTGAACTTATCCAAAGGCTCAACCTCACTACAGGATACCCATAGCCTAAGGTTGATCCAATATTATGGTTGGGAGTGGGAGGTGCTGAGTAAATCTCCCATAAGCATGAAATTCTATGCCACAATAGTTATTTGATTATTGAAGGTGTTCAAAATAATAGTTTATACATTTTCTATCCTTCTTCTGCATGTTTTATTTCATTACATAGTAAGAGTGAATCTCAATTATGGCATGAAAGATTAGAATATAATGTTTTATGATACAGGGTGTAGGGTTTAGGATCAAATCATGAAGTTAATTGAGCATAATTTGAGTTTATTCAACCTATTTTTACCACATAATATGTTTTTGGGTGTGATTATCACCCATGTCATCAAAAATCGAGTGATAAAGAATAATACAAATAATAACCTAAAAAAGAGATATATATCTGGTAAATATGTGTTATAAGTTTACATGATATGTCTACAAATAATATATTTTTTAGACTTCCTTCTATCCCCTCTCAAAATAAAATTTGTGAGGGTTTTTTATGTGGTAAGAAACATACTAACCCCTTTTCACAAGAATCATGATGCGAATTTCTCACATCCTTTAGAATTGACCTATAATGATGTTTTAAGAAATATTAAAGTTATATATATTAATATCTATTTTTATACTTTTACTTTTATTAATGATTACATTAAAATTATCTAGTATTTTTTCATTAAAAATAAGTTTGATGTGTTGTTTAAATTCAAAGAATTTAAAATTAGTGTTGAAAATGCACTTGATTTTTTATAAAAATATTAAGAATTCATAATGGTGGTAAATAGGTTAGTAAATAATTTGATTATTTTTACTTTAATTATGGTATTCAAAGGTAATTAAAAACTCTCCATTCTCCTCAGAAAAATAGTATTGATGAAAGGAAAAACAACACCATTATTGAGATGGCTAGAACAACATTGCATTTTGAAAATGTTCTTTATAATTTTCATGGATCAAAGCCATCAATAATTCTGTGCATATTCTGAATAAAATCCTCACTTAATAGTTTCATTTTTTACATAAAAATACATGTATGCACATAACATTTCATTTAATTTGATAAAACTATTTTTCTATTACTTTAGAGATACTAATTATGTTGATAGTGTCTCATCTACATTGTATTTGTTAGTAAAATAATTTAGAATTTATTCTTAAAAATAACATATTACAATTATATTCAAAATATATATTTGTCTTAGATGATAATCAAAAAATATATATATATATTATGATCATTTTCAATTTAGTTAGCATTGAAATACATTATATTCATAACATCATGCTTAATTTGACAAAATGATCATGTTTTAGTTGTATTTTGATTTAACTATTTTAGGAACATTATATTTTTATTCCTATTTTAGTTAAGGGTCTAGATTAATAAATCAGTAAATAATATTACAATAATTATAGTCCTAATTTATGTAATTTATCTATCTTTTTTTACCTTTCTAAAAATAGCAATAAATTAGGAGAATTATAACTTAGCTTAAAACAGGCTCAAATGATTATTGCAAGGATTGAAACTAGTTGTGTAAGACTAGGATAGTGTTAAAAATTAGAATCTGAATTTCATTGGGTGAAAGGATAGGACCACCAAAAACATGACATTTTAGGGTTTGAAATTTTTTTATCTTCTATCATTGTTGTCTAAATTACTCACATAGCCCTAATTTTTATAGGTTCTTTGCATTGTTCTTGTGTGAGCCTACCTATAAAATTTAGAGTGTTGAATGTTAACAGATCTTGATATAATTTTTTTAAATCTTCAAACCCTAATACTCCATCATGCATGATAAACAGGATTCAAATCATTTGAAAAGGGGGGTTAGTGTATGTAAGATGCATTGAACATGTCATCCATACCTCTTGTGTGGGAAAATTTCCTACGTACCAATACTTTGAAGAGGGATCAAGACATATGTATTTCTCCCACCTAATGTGGTTTATGTAATAGTGTGATGCAGATGCAAAAATGCCAAATTGAGAGTGCTTGAGGTGGCTAAGGAATGGTATGTGGGTTTGAATATGTTTGCAATTGTGTTGGGTGACTATATGAAGAGAATAGGAAAGTTTGCCTTGGTAGTTTGCTTGTATTATTTCTTTCTTTCTAAGATTTGTCACCTTTCCCTTGTATATGAACTTTGAATGGGCTTTTCTAGGGAACAATTGGTCATGGGTTAGATGTATTCATATTAGGTTGACATAATAAAGGATAGTAATCAGAGGAAATTGACTATTTGGGATCAAAGTGTGAGTGGATAGGAGTATAAAAAATGAGACACCATAGGGTTTGGTACTATAGTCTAGTTATGACACTCCTATCTTACAAGCTTGGGACTTAAGGTATATGATTGGCCTAGGAAATAGAGTCTGACTGAGCTAGAATCAGGTTTTAGGACTCTATAGATGATTGATAATGAGTAAAAAGGTGTTTATAAGGGTCACAAGAGCATGCAAGGACATATGGATAGGGTGTCACAAGCCACACTCAAACTACTAATTTTGGCATTTTATATGACTACATTTACCCCCACTTTATTCTAATGATGTAATAAAGCAAAATACTAGGATAAAGAAAAAGTAGAAAATGTACATGAACTTACCTATAAGGGTGAAGCCCATGAATTTATGTGATGTTAAGTGTGTATAGAGAGAGCACATCATGAAGTGTGAATTTTGTTATGATTTTGAGTGATGTTGAGTGATGGTAAGTGATATTATACAAAGAGTAATATCATGAATGTAGCTGAGTGTTCAATTCCTCAAGACTGGTTGAAGAATACAAAGGTTATCCCTTTAGATCCATCATCACCAACTAAGTGAAGCTATGTGATCATGCTTGTGTTAATCAGTGTTTGGATTGTGTGTCCAATCCCTCTAAGTAGGTGGCTAAGGAATACAAAGGCTAGCTATTCCTTTGGCTCCATTATTGCCCACTAAGTGAAGCTATGAACTAATACCGATATGAATGTGTGTCATATGATATGGCTTATAAAGCCCATGAATGCTTTTTAATATGATAATATAGTGTGGATAACCAAATGTGTGTTGAGAACTAGGCCAATCTTGGCCACTCTGAAAGGTGGATATTAGGCTTGTATGAAAGCCACTCCAAAACTGGGAACTAGGCTTATATGAAAGCCACTCTAAAATGATTTCAACCACCTACAGATGGAATAAGGCATGTGACTATTGAGAATACCTAGGTAATATACTAAACTTGGAAAGAAAAGAAGGAAAATGTGCCACACACATTGGTCCCAATCACTAATGTCTATAACATGGATTTTGATCTAGAAGTTGTACCAACTTCCCTATCTAAAACCAAAAGTGAGAGCCATCATGTCATGTATCATGCTCCCTATATCTAGATTCTTAGAGAAAAACTATATTGAAGTTGTTGATTCTAAACTATACTATAGCTAAAAAACTATAATTGAACTTACCTTTCTATCTATTTTTAGAAAATATAGTTTTTTTTGCTATTTGGATAAGAGTACCAAAAATAAGACACTTTGTTGTCTGATGTTTTAGTCCAAGTATTTCACTCTTATATTTTGTTGTTTATAATCACTGTTTTATGTTTGTCATTATTTTTCTAGTCTATTCTACCTAGTTTGAGTTCTAGTTACTGTTCTGAGTGTTATAAGAATTGATTTTTGACTAGTAAAAGGCTTTGATCTCTCTGATAAAAAAACCTAATTATTTCCCCCTCTTCTGAGGGTAGGAATGAAGATCCTATAATGAATGGCCTTAGAAGACATATCTTTGCAAGTGTGTTATGTTAAAAAATACATGTTATAGCAATGATAATAAAAAGGATGTCTCAAGATATAACATAGTTTATATTGAAGATTTTTAGATCAACAGGGGTATGCCTAGATAGATATAACAATGTAATAGCATGTGAAGTATACTAAATCAAAACTAGAAATGCTAGTTGTTAGTTGTCAAGGAGAGATGTATTATGATGTCGATCATGGCATCCAAGAAATCAAGATAATGCATGATGTGGATCGTGGCATTGAAAACAATGAGAAGCAAATAAGCAATAAGCATGTAATGCAAGAAGAAAAAAGCACACAAATGTGGCTAAGGGGCCAAGTGAATAAGGGACATGGGCACATGTCACTCAAATTATAAAGAAAGCATACAAGGCATGTTCAAATTCCTACATACACATATAATTGAAAACAAGCAAGGTGGCACAAGGGCCACAAGTACATAAAAGAGTACAAGAAAAGGACATTGAAAAATATCCTAAGGCACACATAAGTATAAAATCAAAGGATAATGGT
This sequence comes from Torreya grandis, assembly GCA_037957365.1. Classification (NCBI taxonomy): domain Eukaryota; kingdom Viridiplantae; phylum Streptophyta; class Pinopsida; order Cupressales; family Taxaceae; genus Torreya; species Torreya grandis. The sequence goes on along the minus strand of JARHVA010001216.1, from coordinate 815,874 downwards.
AAATGTCCTAAGGCACACATAAGAGATAAAACATGAAGTGAGAAATGAAATCAAATCTATCTATTCAAAGAAAGAAAGGAAGGAATGTAAAGGCTGTAAGTACAATCACATCTAACTAATCAAATCAACAAGTAAAATTATGCAAAACATGGAGTACAAGACTAGGTAGATGCTAAGAAATACATTAGTGTTGATAGAATAATCTATGTAATTTAGTAAGTAATGTACATCAACATGATAAGTAGTGTGTGGTGTAGGAATGACATAACCTAGATGGTGTAGTCATGTAGAAGATGCCCTTGGTGGGTAGATATGTCAATATATGTCTCAAATGTATGAAGTAGGATGCCCCCTTAATGGGTAAAATGAAGCATTCAAGGATCTAGGTATCACTACACACACTCAAAGGAGATCAAGTGAAGCATGGTAATATAAATAAATTGATAAACAATAGCATACAATAGGAAAATGTAAGTCTAGCATGGTAGTAGAAATGTAAAGCATGGATAATACATACAGTTGAAATGTTTTTGGTATTTTTGACATATTTGAATGTTTTTGTATTTTGACATGTTATATTATTTTTGGTATTTTGAAATATTATATTGTTTTAGGTATTTTGAAATTAAGCTATGTATAATTAAGCAAAATGAAACTATGTACAAGTAAGCTGAGAAATTATGTATAAGTAAAAAGAAGCTATATACAAGTAAGTTGAAATTTTTTGATACTAATCGATGAGTTTTAGAAGAGACTCCTTGTCATGGTATCCTATATCAAACAAAGAAATCATGCATGATTTTGAAGCATGAGGGAATGAATTTGAATATGATTCTGAATATTCAAATTCATTATCGGTATCTTGGAAATAATAATAACCTGTATGTTCCACTCATCACTATCATTTTGATTTTGAACCAATGGAATGTTAGTGTTGACTTTTATTAATCTAGATATTTTTCTTTGATAAATTATGTCTGTGAATGATTTTTCTTAGTATTTTCAATAAATCCCAAACCTTGGTGATAAACATTATCAACTACTAGAATATGAGTAGTGATGCCTTAAGCATTCTTGCCCAACCCTTGACCTTGATAATCAAACAATTGTAGATATTTTTGACCAAACCCATACTACTTTGAAAGTTGAGACTCATTTTAGGGAGGTATATTTTCATCTTTTTCATGCTTTACCTATGTTTTTGGTATTATTTCTTGCTCTGATTTTGCTTTTTGATCCTTTTATTATTTTGAGTTATGCTTTGGTAACCATTTTTGTACTATTTTTGAATTTGACCCTTTGTGAATGTGTTCCTATGTCACTTTAGTTTGCTTGAATGATTTACCTCATATAGGTTACTCTTTATCAATTATCTATGGTATATGTTTTTTAATACCAAACATGAACATGTGTAATGCCTATGCATTCTATGATATGCATAATAATATCTAGATCTTCTCACTAGATGTAGAGGATGTAGTTTGATCAACTTAGATTTAATCATTTCTCTTAGTACCTCACTTGAACTCTTATTTTATCTTTTAATTCTTTTTGAATCACTAATTTTAGAGTTACTTTGTTTTGATTTCTTATTTTGAAATGTAACATTGCTTGCAACCAATTGACTAGGTGAAGGTGCATATACATGATTGGCAATAGGGTGCCTTTGAGGATTTTGTATTATAATCTAATTTTCAAAATTTGTGATATTTACATGTAATATCTAATTCTATTTTTGTAAATCTAAAATGAAATTTCTCATACTAGCGATTTAATCCCTTAGAGTCTCACAAGTGCAAATCCTAGTTGCTTTTGATTGAACATGTAAGCACATATGTTGAAGAGGATTTGAAAAAGATATAGGTTTAATGTATACATTAGGAATAACAGTATAGGATTCCTCACCTTTTAGAGGAATTATAGCATGGACCTGGTTAGAGGGAAAGTAGATATCACCCTCTTGGGGTAGAGGAGGAGAAGGAAATTCTTTCCTGTGCATAAGATATGACATTGAAACTTGACAGGTGGTTGGTAGATTATGTAATGGATCCTCTAAGTATGTAAGGATTTTATTATTAATTTAATTACACATAATAGAGAGATATAATGTTAAATAAGTAATGAAATATGACATATATTTAAATTGGTCTTAAAATAACATGCACATATGTATTTATGTCATTTTTGATTTCATGCCAAATGAAAGGAAACAAACATGCAAGAGAAATTTAAATTTTTTGTATAAGTAAATCATGATTAATAAAATTGGAATATTCAATCCAATGTGTAAAAAATCATAATTTTAATTTCAAAACCCTTGGCTAGGGTTTGAAAATACTGGGACATAATATAGGCAACTAGGGTTTGAAAGAAATAATTTCTAAAATTAATATGGTAAATTTTAAAATTTTAAATGTTAAATTTTTATTTTAATATGCAAGAAAAATATTAGAAAAATTAGAAAGTAATTTTTTCTAGGGTTTTTGTGTGTAAACAAAGTAAGTCAAGTTCACCAAATGATTTAACTATTTTAGGAATATTAGAGTTTTATTTCTAATTTAGTCAAGGGTCTAGATTAATAAATCAGTAAATAATATTTAAATAGTTATAGTCTTGATTTGTATAATTTATCTATCATTTTTTACCTTTTTAAAAATATCATTAAATTAGGAGAATTATAAATTAGCTTAAAATAGGCTAAAATGGCTATTGCAGGGTCTGAAACTAGCTGTACAGGACTGAGACAGTGTCACAAATCAAAATCTATATTTATTTTAGTGAAAGGATAGGACCACTAAAAATAAGACACTTTGAGGTCTGTCTCTATTGTCCTCTTCTTCCATTATTGTCCAAACTATTCATAAAGACCTATTTTTTTGGGTTCTTTGTGTTGTTCCCATATGAGCCTGCCTATGAAATTTTGAGTGTTGAATGTTGACAGAGATTACTGTAAAGTTATTTTAATCTTCAAACCCTAACCCTCCATTATGCTTAATAAACATGATTTTAATCACTTGAAAAGGGGGAGTTAGTGTATGTAAGATGCACTAAACATGTGATCCACACCCCTTATGTGGGCATGCTACCTACATACCAATACTTTGAAGAGGGATCAAGCCATATGTAGTTCTCCTACCTAATGTGCTTTCTGAAATAGTGTGATGTAGATGTAAAAATACTAAATTGAGAGTGCTTGAGGTGGATAGGGATTGGTATGAGGTTTTGATTATGTTTGTAGTTGTGTTGGGTGACTATATATAGAGAATAAGAAAGTTTGCCTTAGTAGTTTGCTTGTATTCTTGTTTGATTTGTAAGATTTGTCACCTCCCCCTTGTAAATGAATTTTGAATGGGATTTTATAGGGAATATTTGGTCATGGGTTAGATGTATTCATGCTAGGATGGCATAATGAAGGATAGGAATTGAATGAAATTAACTATTTGGGCTCAAAGTGTGATTGGATCGGAGCACAAAAAATGGGACACCCTAGGGTTTGAATCTATAGTCCAAGTATGGTGTTCCTATCCTATAGTCTCAAGACCTAAGGGGATAGGACTGGCCTGAGAAATAGAGTTTGGCTGACATGGAATTAGGTTTTAGGAGTCTACGGATGACTGGTAATGAGTAAAAAGGTGTCTAAAAGGGTCACAAGAGCATGCAAGAAGGACCTATGGATAGGGTGTCACTAGCCACACTCAAACTATCAATTTTAACATTTTACATGACTACACATTTGGTAAGAAGATCATTCTTAGTGAGTTTGGATCTTTTATGTTTCAATTTATTATATATTCTCTTTTGATTGTTTTATCATTTGATTGTTTATGATATCATCCTTATATGCTTTGTTTGATAATAAGATATGTTATGAAATGCAAAGTGTAAATGGAGTTTGTATTCTTGGATCTTCATAATTTACTTTAATAACCTTTATATATATATATATATATATATAATTATTTGGTTAAGTTTCATATCTATTTTATTAGATGATGGCATTTCATGCTAAAATTATCCATATTTGATGTATGAAAGGTTATACATCAATTTTTAGTTTAAGCTTATTAAAATTTAAAAAGGTTTTTGATAAAATTCAAATGATAAAATGAGTTATTTCTAATAGGATATGTAATGTTTGGTTAAAATTAGTATCATATTATTATTAAATTATTGTACGTGCATTACATGATAGTTAGGGGTGCTCATCTTATCAATATTAAAGACATATAATAATAAATTATATATAATAGTTTATGTTTTTTTGACTAAGTTTGTAGTAAAAGTAGAAAACTTGTTTGCCTAAAATATGACATGATTACTTTAAAATATATTTTACCATTGTTGGGTATTGTCATTGATGTCAGAAGGTGCATCTCGTGAAGGTTGATGTCAAAGGTGACTAAGAATAGTTGATAGTGTGTAATGTGACAAGGGTTATTGAAAAATTGTTGTCATGAGAGAAAAATAAATAGATAATTTGAAGGCAATTAATCTATTATGGTTGCATGAAGGTACATGTCATTGATGTCAAAGTGCATAGGAAGCCTAGTCATAATATAAAGAGGTATGTGTATGAAAATGAATGAACACATGTCTATGAAGGTTTTATGGCACTATTTGACATGTAAGTAACATTTATGAGAGTTTTAGGGTCAGCCTAAATGAGTAGGAATTTTAGTCTATATCTATACCTAGACCTCTCTTAGACCCTACCTAGCCTAATAAGGTATGAAGATCATATTTCAAGGTAATTATGATATGTGATCATATAAATAGGTGAGATAAGTTTTCTAGGCATGTTCACAAATTTTGAGGTCATGATTTGAAGGAAGTTTCATGAATCAGTGTTTTAGGCCTTCTCAAGTTCATTGAATGAGGTCTAAAGACTCAAGAAGCACTTTCAGATGTTTGTTGGCAAATGTAACCTATGAATGGGAATATGATATATTTAGGATAGATGGGTAAGGGTCTTAGATAAGATCTTCAAACATTAGTTTTGGATGCAGTCCTTTATGAAAAATCACTAACACCAAAAATTGTGTTAGACCTTCCTAAAACCTTAATAAGGACACAATATGAAGATATTGTTCAAAACATATTAGTATCAATTTAAATGTATAGATAAATTATTATATCATGTATTCAACTCTCCTAGGTACCTCCAGGTGGTGGTGGTTAGTCAGATAAGAAAGAAAATACATAGATACATGCTTATTTGTCAAGAAGTTATTATAGCTATCAAAAGTTGTATTGGTCAAGAAAATAAAATAGATGGTAGAAGAAGCTTTAGAATCATTTTAAATGTCCATGATGATTTATGGATAGGTTATATCTTTCAAGTTTTCTAATTTGGTCATCCAAGTTATCCATTCATAGACATACCTAATGGTGTGAATATTTAAAAACCCAGGTAGAGATGAAGAGATAGATTTGAGGGTTTAAGGTTGATATATTGGTGTAATAAAGTACATGAAGAATTTATTCATGAATTTTAAGTCATGTTAATTCTTTGGATAAGATTTGGAGGTCAGTGTATATGGTGAAAAACTTGCTCACACAATGACTTATCTGGTTTAGATAAGACTGTGTGATATAAGGTCAATTAATTGGTCTGAAAGACCAATTTTGCCATTAAACCATATGATTTTTATATCTAATGATGGTATATATATATATATATATATAATAGGATCATATAAATTCATCATGGGTTATTAAAAGTGTCTACATAAGTTTTTGAGGTTTAACTCATCATGACTGGTTTTTTAGATGAATCGACAGTTCTAAGTAAGCAAGTTTTAAAGATGTTCTTGAGTCTTTATCTCATGACTGTAAGTGTTCCAAGAATTTGGTGATGAGGTCATGGATAAAATATATACATGTTTATTTTTTTTTGGGTTTAATAGCATAAAGTTTTTTAAACTTCATTTTTTTAAGAGAGATTTTTGAGGTACACAGGCCTAATAGGATAGTTCATCCTAAATGAGCTTTCATGGTGTGAATTAAGGACACATGTCTAATAAATAATGGAAGAGGTAATTAGAGTTCATTTTATAAGTGATTTAATGGGTTTTTATTGTTAGATAAGGCCATATGGGCCCAAGAGGATCATGTTTTGGAGCTAAGAGGATAGACCTAATGCAATTAGGTCTCCATGAGACCTAAATGAGAAATGAGGCATAATTGATTTTTGTAGACCATAAGGGGTTCAAAGTCATTTAAACCATTTTTATAAGATTTTATAAGATCTATTGTATGCCCCACCTAAGAGGTTAAAGGTGTGTGGCTGATCAAGTGGTGTGTGACCATGTGTCTAGTATATATACAAGGTAATTTAGGATTATTTAAAAATATGCAATATAATTGATTAAAATCTTGCATGGTTGAGAAAAATGAGGTATTAAAATGAGAACATAACAAAAGAGAAGAGGTGTGGTGATCAAAATTCATGAAGTGTCTGAGTTTGTGTTGAGTCACTTAGGGAGTTGGTGCTTCCTTGTAAGTAGGTGCTTGTTAAAGCTAATTCAAGTGGGTGTTTGACTTCATTGAGGTTGGTGCTCTAAGTTGAGTTGGTGCTAAAAAAAAATTATTATAATTTTATATAAATTTAGTCCATTTGTAGAGATCACAGTGGGTTTTCTTCCCCTAATGTTTTTCCACTCATATATGTGTTTTCATGTGTTATGCTCATGTGAATGGTTCTTTATGCATTACTATATCATTGTATTGCTTTCATGGTTCAAGAAATGATTAATTATAATTGATAGAAAGTTTTAAACATTGATTCACCCCCCTCTCAGTGATTGGGATTCCAACAACCATATAAAAACATATGTCATATTTTTATGTATATAGTTATTATGATGCTTATCATAGTATGTTATAATGAATCTATTTTTGGATATGCATTTAAGTTTTGTGTAGGTGAACAATACCAACATTTTTTACATATTTAAGTTCATGTGTATTTTATTCGAGAGAAAGTCCTCAATAGTGATATTAATATGTAGTTTTATCCTATGGATAAACAAGTGGTATATATCTTCATAAAACCACTTGGTGCTACCAAGTTTTGTTAGTTTCATGTAATGTTGGGCTTCTCAGAGTTACCATTGAGGGAGAATGTGCATGAAAATTCCACTTCTTAAGGGACATGTGTTTCTTGTCTTTCTATATACTTCTTCTCATAATTGTAAACTCATGTGAAAGTTATGTGATTTGATTAAAATTTGTGTGTAAGTTTTACTTTTACACCCCAATAAATTAAAAGTATACTTTATAATAGAGATCCTTATTTATAAAAGGCTCCAAATATGCTTAATGATTATTCATGAGAAACTATGGGATGTAATGTCATGATCATGCTAGCCTAAATTTATTTTCAAGTAGTTTATGTATTATAATTTCTTTTGTTTTAAAAGGTGGTGTTTGGCATGATGAAAGTTTTTAAATCCTTCAATTGTGTAAATAGTATAACTCCTTTTTAAGGTGACTATAACATCTATCTCCACTTAGCATTAAGGGAGAGTGTTAGAGAATTTAAATGTCTAAGTGGTGATTTATTCACCCTTAGTTTTCCTTGAGAAATAAATAAATAATAAACATTTATCATTTATTTACACAAGGTGAAAACCTTATGAAAATAAATAATTAAATTATATTTTATTTAATAATTATCAATGTAATTAAATGTTTATCGAAGAAAAGATGGGACCATTGGTCACAACGATCACCTTCCCTTGTGAATATTATAAATAGGGTTTATCCCTATTGTAAATTCATATCTTGAACATGGTGATTATTATTTCTCATGAGATTTTGTAAATAATATATTTTAGGATTGAGATTGAGAATGTTTTATGTATTGGAGAATTTTTTCTACATTGAATAATCACTATGAGTTTTTTTTACCTCCAATGGATGTTTTCACACCTAATAACTATGTCACACTATTCAATTAATTTTTTCTCATTATGCTTTAGTATTCATTTACACTTCTAAATATCATGTGTGAATCTTGCATATAATAATAATAATAATAATAATAATAATAATAATAATAACTATTATTATTATTATTATCACTTATGGGTTGAAGCCATAAATAATATTGTGTATATTCTAAATAGAGTCCCTACTAAATTTTTGCATCTTTTTACTTTTTTATAAATGTGGTTTAAAAATAAACAAGTGTGGCTCATCTTAGGATCTTTGATAGTCCTATTTATATTTTTGTTTCTAAATTAAAAAAGAAAGAAACTTGATTCTAGCTCATATTCTTGCAATTTTATATGTTATTAAGGTAAAATTAAATGATTAAGAATGTATGATATGTCTAAAATATAAATAATTGAGAAAAGGAATGTTGTTATTCTCAAAAAATAATTTTTTGAGTCCTCTATGGAACCTCCTCAATGTTATTCATTTAATGAACCTAGCTCTCCTATTTTTCCTTATGAAGAATCAAATGTCTTAGAGGAAGTTGATCTATCTTTGGATAACTTAAAGTTAGAGGAACCCCATGAATTTCATGTTCATACTAAAACACCTAAATGGGAAGAATCCCTAATCTGGTCTTCTAGTCTTGCTAATATTAATAAACTAACTAGGAGTCATCATTATCATCATTATTTAATGACTATGTATTAATGTGATCCTCAATATTTTTTGGAAGGTATTCAGGATGATAGATGGAATGTTGTTATGCAAGATGAGTATAATACCTTGATTAAAAATTATACTTGGGATCTTGTCCCACCTCCTTATAAAAGTCATATTGTTGGTTGTAAGTGGATCTATAAAATCAAATGCAATTTAATTGGTAAAATTGACAAATTTAAAGTAATACTAGTCACTCATGGGTTTATTCAAAAACCCAAGATTGACTATGTTGAAACCTTTGCTTAAGTAGTAAAAATGAGTACTATTAGATTAATATGTTTTATTATAAGCCTACATCTATTCCTTTTGAAGTTGGTGTTAAGCTTGATCCAAAGCCTACATGTAAAAAATATAATCCCACATTTTACAGATAACTTATTAGTAGTTTGATTTATCTTACCATTACTAGGTTAGATATTTCATATGATGTAAGTGTTACTTCTAGATTTATGTAGGATCCATATTTGAATCATTAGAAATTAGTTAGATGTATTCTTCATTATATCAAATGAACTATAAATTTTAATTTATTTTACTCTTAGGAATCCCTTGATAATACTAAATTATATGATTATTTTAATGTTGACCATGCTAGTGATACTATATATCATAAATATACCTTTGAATATGTGTTTAAGTTTGGTGTAGGTGCTATCACTTGAAGCAGTAAAAATCAACTCATTATCTCTATCTCTTTTACTAAAATAGAGTAAATAAGTGTTGTAGAAGCTAATAAATAATCCATGTCATTATAAAGGTTATTAGAATAACCTTATTTGGATGCTTCTTATAGTACCATCCTTCATTATGTTAACCAAAGTTGTATAGCTATGGAAAAAATACTAATGTAGCACCAAATAACTAAATATACTGAAGTTTATGTGTATTTTATCCAAGATAAAGTTTTCAATGATGATATTGATCAAATTTATGTCGTATGGATGAAAAACTGGTAGATATAGTCATAAAACCACTCAATGCTAGTAAATTTTGTCATTTTATTATAATGTTGGTCCTCTTAGAGTTGTAATTGAGAGATATTGTGCATGACAATATCACTTCCTAATGACCATGTGTTTATTCTTCCTCTCTATCCTTATTCTCATTGTAAAACATTTTAATACATCATGTTATGTGGTTTTAGTAAACTTTATGTGAAATTTATACTTGTGTACCCAATACATAAAAATCATACTTTGTAATGGAGGTCCTTATGTTATAAAAGATTCCAAGTATGTTTGGTGGATTATTCATGAGAAAATGTGAAATGTAGTCTCAAGATCATGCTAGCCTATACTTACTTTAAAAATTAGTTTATAGATTATAATTTATTTTGTTTGAAAATGTGATGTTTGGTATGATGAAGGTTTTTGAATCCTTCAAATTATACATAGTATAATTCCTTTAATAAGGTGACTATGACATTTATCTTCATTTAACATTAAAGGGGAGTGCTAGAACATTTAATTTCTAAGTGGTTCTATTATAGGCCCTTAGTATATTTTAAGGTAATTAAATAATAATGAGCTATTATTTATTTTTGGGTGAAGAAGGGTGAATAACAAGACCTAATAAAATCATAATGTATATTTGATAGTCACATGTGCATACCACACTATTTTGTCTTTTGTATAATTTGGTGTATGAATTCAATCTTTGAAGTGTCATTTCTTTTTGGCATAGTAAAATTTTGGAAGATGAAGACATAATGCTTTATAAAATCACTATAAATAACACTCAGTTGTAATTAAGAATGGTTCCACATGTGATAGAGATTAATATAATATTTTAAATGATTTTCTTATGTATCTTTTATTTATTTTTTGTGTGCACTAAGTACTATGAATGTGTTAATTTGTTATTCGTATAACTTATGTCGATTGTTCTACATGTATTAATTTTTCATGTCTTCATATAATGAGATCGACTTGGTCTACTAATGGCTAGATTTGATCTGAATTACCATCAGTTTTTTTTGTTATTAACTACATAAATTATCTCTATAACTAGTATGTTTTGAAGTTTTCTAGGAAACTCTACTAACAATGGTGAAGTGAGTATGTAAATTTTTTTGAAACATATTGAGATGGTTGCTAGGGTAGAGATATTTAAAAATATGGTTAGATGAGAGAATCCAAACCTTTGTAGAGGAAGAAGAAAGAAGATTTAAAGTGGTTGTAAAAGAGATCATTCAAGAACATATATACAAAGAGATTTATGAAATCTTTTGGTGTAAATTACCTAGATTGTTATTTACATTATTGTCAAGATTGGAGTATTATCATTTCCAGTCAAAAATGATAGTGTATAATCTAAACAAAAGAAAAGTTAGATAGATTTCAAAGTCTAAATACTAATTGGACCCATGCTATGGACTACTATAACCTAACCACAATTGATGATTATATCATGAAACTTATTGTACAAGTTTATTTGGCCTTTGAAGTTGTATTAGACCTATTTATCAAAGGAATCCATGATAAGTTCCTTCAATGACTACTTATATTGATCAAAATGTTGGTTGTATAAAAGGCCATGGTGCCTACTCCTGCTAACATGGAATAGTTGCTTTGTACATCATGGGGGTGCATATAATATATAATATAATGATGCATAAATGAGTAAATAAACTTGAACCTAAACTTAGAATATGGAGGACAAGAAGAGCTAGAGTGAGAATAAAAATTTGGGATTAGAAAGAGAATTGTGACAATAGAGAATATGAAACAAAGTGAGTAATATAGATTTAACTATGAATAGGAGTAGGAATAGATTAGATGATGTTGGAGATGGAAAAGTGTAGAGAGAGGTTGTGAAATATGTTAGAAGAAAAGAGTGTGGAGAGTATGCAGAAGGGCCTAATGAAGAGGAAGAAAGAACTAGAAATAGTATAGATATGGACCTCATAGAGCAGGAAGAAAAAAATATGTTAATGAGAAAATAATTAGAATATATAAATAGATCACATTTAAAAAAGGAATATTATATGGACTTGAGAAGGAATATTCTAAGGAAAAAACTATGTTATAATGTAGAACTATCACAGGGTCAATTTCAAAGTTAGAATAATTTCAAAATAGATATAATTCACTTCAAGATTATGTATCCCCTAGCCCAATTTATCATTTGAGTGAAGTATTTTAGGAGAAGAAGCAATACAAGTTGGTTTGATTCCTTTACAGATAAGTTTGGTAAGCTAAGTATGAAAAAACATAAGTGATAGATAAGAAGAGGATATAAGAGTCACAATTTCTTCTTAAGACACCTAGAAAGACTAGTATGCAAAAGTCCCTAAAATGATATAATAGTACATAGATACTTGTAGTGATAGTCACCAATGCATAAACACATATAGTCACATTCACTAGTGTGTAGAAACTAGTTTTATCAACCTTAAGTGTGACAACTCTATCACTCGATGAAGGCATTTTTATTTCTTTGATGTAATATGATGGGTTTATAGACCATGATTAGTAATTTTTAACTAGTGATATGAAATGGTAGGTTAAGAGAGTAACATCTAATGATGTAAAGAAGTGTGAAATCATAGGCATTTTATCAGGTTGAGCCTTAGAGCTCATTTGTAAAAGAAATGGTAATACTCTTAATCTTGAAATAGTTAAAGATATGTTATTTGTGTAGTTTAAGGTTAATAAATTCACAAGTCAGACTATTCAAGATCTGAAGGATACTAAACAAAAGTCTAAGGAATCAGTCAGAGACTATGATTGTATATTTTTTGATGTCATGAATAAGATTGATTTCATCATAGAGGACAAGGATAAGGTTTTTTGGTAGGGATGTGACCAATAATTAGATTTTTTGTTGCATAGTTTCAATTATTAACTAAGGCTAATGCCTTATCTAATGCTCTAAAATTTGAGAAAATTAAGGATTGTGCAACATTCTAGTAGCTAGTTCCAAATTAGAAGAAAAATTAAATGTTTTTATGATAGGAATGGATGAGATACATAAGAATAATAAGCATAAATTGAACATATAATGTATAAAATGTGGTAAATAATTCCATCACAAGAATGACTATCTAAAACTGAAAACAAAGTTTTGTGAAAATTGTAGAGTAGTTGGACATGTTATTTTAAAGTGTCATATTTTATAACAATATATCTAGAAATTATAGAGTATGTACCAAACTTTTTTAAAATCTAAAAATCATGATGAGATGATTTGTATATCTCTATAAGAGATAAATAAATATATTATGAAGAATATCTTTGTATTTATTGTGTATTAGTTACCAACTGTGAAACAAGGTATCTCAGGCTCAAGTGTGGACATGATAAATATGACACAAGGTAGTCCTTAGTGGATGCCTTCATTATTGTAATAAAAACACTAGTGTTTGATTGGTTTGACACATCTACTCAACAAAACTAGTATTAATCTTCTTATAATAATTTTATTCTACAAAAACACCAATCTAATTGGGCTCCAAGTTCGCCTCAACACCAATATGAAGCTATGATGCACATTGAAATTAGAAAGGAGGATACACTAGATAATAATAAATAATATGGGGAGAAAAATAAAATATATGTTCATATAGAGGAGTTTATATAGGAGGATATAAATTAGGGTATTGATAAGGATGTAACAATGATAATCGGCAAGCCTACCCACCTATACAATGTTATTTGTGTGCAGAATACAATCACTATACAAAGAATTACCCCACCAATCCATAGAGATATAACTATTGTGTGTACTATAGAGTTAAATGCCAACATTAAATGAAATATTATCTAGTGCTAGAGAATCCAAGGAAGGATAAGTTAGTATGCAATGTGAATATTATCAATACACAACCTAAGGAGAATGCATTCATCCAAGCAGTTACCAAAAAATAGTATGCAAAATAAAGATTGATGCCTTTGGAAATACCAGTAGATCAAGGGATTATAAAAATTTAAATTGATAAATATCATGATCCTATAATGGATAATAATTTAATGTATCAAAAAATTTAAGTTATACAAAATATAGAACAGTAAAATTCTTCAAAAGGAGATACAACAACCATTGATATATAAATGTATGGATAAATCATGCACATAATAAGGTAGGAAGGAGTTGTAAATACTTTAGAATACTTGATGAAGTTAATCAATACATTGCATAATGAGGATATATATTAGAATATTACTAACCTCTTGCATAATCTATTGGAGTGTGTCTAGTGAGATCAACATCATACCGATAAGGTTGTTTGGTATGTGAAAACTAAGAAGCATTGGGATGTTGATTCCTGCATGGATATTGAACTTGTAGGTTATGATATTCCTAATGAATTATTTAAATTTGAGAGTAATATTAATATTATTCCTAGATTTAATTGGAGAGCTATTGAGCTATAGTCCTATCTCCCTTAGTATCAACAAGTGAATAGAACCAATTGGTCACCTCAAAGATATGGAGATTAGAGTTACCTAGCTAAGTCTATGTGGTGATTTTAAAGTCCATGACATGAAAATAGTTTAGACTCATTACCCTAAATTAATTTGTAAGAAATGGGCTTATGATGGTCAAATGACTATTAATACAAAGCACAATCAACTAGAGGCCCATCAAGGGGATAAGATAGTTATCATCCATTTATATAAATCAAAGTAGAAGCCTTATGTCATTCTAAATAAACTAGAGTCATTGTATGACTGTGGTGATGATAGTTGGTTTAAATTCAACACATATACAATAAAAAATGTATTGTGATCTAAAAAATTTCAATCTTTAAATCCATATATAGAATTGCCACCAACAATAAAGTAACCATTTTACAAGTCGGTAATAAAAAATGTCTAGTGCCATAGTTTCAAATTGAATTTTATGCATCTCCATCAGTGTAATATCCTACTAGGTCAGAGGTGGACTTCCTATATAATACAAGTGTAACAATGATGGATTATTTATAACCTACTCCAAAGGATGTTTTACCTTGGAAAATAATATCTTTTATAAATGGTTATTTAGACACTCATATGTTGAACTAGGCTAGGGGAGATCATGAGATACAACCTCTATGCATGGTGTTTTCTAATGAATGCAATTTACCTCAATAATTTATGATATAGGACCTTAATACATTCATTTTTAGGATATAATACATGTACTAGACATGGATCAAAGAGTCATTGTACTCAGTTATACACTAAAAGTAACTATTGTGACTTGGTGGGTAGTGCATACAGATCCAACAATACACTGGGAGAAAGTATGTGAGTTTTTACATGTGTGGTTTTAGTTAGTATTTACTGTGAAATCATAATGGTCATTATTTCAATAAGGCCAATGTCTCAAGCGACACATTCATTAATATGTAGATATATAGTTTGCATAATGAGTGGATCCAAGGTATTGGGTCCATATTTTTATTCATACACTAGTGCCACTACCAATGACTTGGTACATGCATCAAGAGTCCAATAGAGGGACCAAAGATTAGGCATAAGTGAAATAAGACTTCATTTAGAATTTTGTGTTTGAGGATGATAATCTATTAGTGTAAAATGAATTATAGAAACTTAAAATATTTCTAGGTCATGGATGAGCAAAATATTTGGGAGCTACAACATAGTCATCATCACAATAGGAAACAAATCATGATTTGAATATGCCACTTCATAATTATAAGGCCAATCAACAAGAATAAGCTCATATTATGACTTTTAATAGTATAATAGATGATTTGATAGAATCCAATGATAGTGATGAAGATATAGATTTAGAATGCCTCTTTGAATTAGAATGGGAATCTAAGCCAACACTAGCCCAAAGTATAGAACAAGTTGAAAAGGAAAATTTTTGAAACATAAACACTATGGAGTGGGAAGGGGAGTGCATGCTGTGAGAGGCTCCACCTAGTGGATCAAATAAAGTGTATCAATAACACCTAACAAATTGAAGAAAACATTAGAATAGATTTGGTTCCTAAGCTTGTGGCTGTGGGAGACTACAGGGGGTAGGATCAGATCTCAAAGGAATTATAACTATTACAAGACTATCAAGATGTTTTTTGACCAAATTATCTAAATTAAAAGGTGTGGATCTATTTTTGGGGGAGATGTGCATAGAGTGGAAAAATTACAATCGACCTATTAAAAAGTGCCCATATAAGCTAAATCCCAACATGAAGATAAAAATAAAGGATGAACTAGATCAAATTCTAGAAGATAGAATCATTTATCTAGTTGAAAAGGTAGACTAGGTGATTCTTATGATAATAAAACCAAAGAAGTCTATGGAGATTCAAGTTTATGGAGACTAAAGTACACTCAATGATTCTTGCATCAATGATCCATTTATAATATTATTCACAGATGAATTCCTTGAGTGAGTCATAGGTTATGAAATATACTCATTCATAGATAGATTTAATGAGTACATCAGATTATGATCATAAAATAAGACCAAGCTAAGACAACTTTTTCAACTAAATGGGGATCATTCACATATAAGGTAATGCCCTTTGGTTCAAATAATGCACCAATAATTTTCTCTAGAGTTTTAACAACTTTAATTAAATATTCATTCATTATTTCCTAGAAGTCTATTTGAATTAATGATTTTCATTTTCCTTGTTTAAAGAGCATCTATCAAAACTATGATTACTGCTATAACAATGTAGATCTCTATGTAATGATTTGAATTTAAATAAATGCTTATTTTAAAAAAAAAATTATGTTCTTTTGGTCCATGTTGTATGTACTGATGGCATTTTGGTTAACCAATCTAAGATTATTGTAATAGTGAGGATTCCACCCCCAATCAACTCTATAGAAGTGTGCACCTTTCTGGATCATACAAGATACTATAGAAAATTTATCAAAGGATGCATAGCTATATCTACACCAATGAAAAAGATGTGCAAATATACAAAGTTTGAGTGGACCTCAGAGTGCTAAACAATATTTATTGATCTCAAACAAAGTTTGGTAATAGTGCCTATTTTACTTTTTCTTGATTAGAAGAAGCCATTCCATGTACATGTGGATGTTTTTGGTATAATAGTAAGGGTTGTATTAGTGTAGATAGGGGATGGTGGGTTGGATCACCCCATACATTTTACCAATATGGATATATCATTATTAGAGAAGACTATATAACTATATAAAAAGAGGTTTTCACTATGGTATTTACATTTCAAAATTTTCAACACTATCTATTGGCCGCACCTTTTGAGTTTTTCATAGACCACTAGGCATTATGATCCTTGGTTAACAAGTCAATATTAGGAGGACGGATCTCTAGGTGGATAATTTTGTTTCAAGAGTTTTAATTTTAAATCAATGTAGATCCAGGTCAAGAAAATGTCAGATCATTTCATCTGAGCAAGCTATAAAATGGTGAGGAATCATAATAAATAGAAGATGAGTCCCTAGATGCGCACTTGCTTAGGGTTGATACAATCCTAGATAATATAGAATACATTGTAAACTTATTAGATCAAGGAATTTTCCCTACACATTATATGGAAAGGGATAAAAAGTAAATGGTCAAGCAAATTATCCCATATAGTCTTATCAAGGTATTTTTGTATAAGATTGGGAAAGATGATTTGTTGTGTAGAGTAGCATTGGAGAATGAATGACCACAACTTATTAAATAAATAGAATATGGAATTACAAGGGGTCACCTTGTAGACAAATCCACTACAAAGAAAATATTATAGAGTGGTATTTAGTGGTTAACCTTATTTTAGGATGTGCATAGGCTAGCTAAGCATTATGATGTGTGTCATCGAATGGGAAGCTAAATAAATGAAATGAGATACCTTTGGTTCTAATGCCTGTATCACAACTATTTAAATAATGGGGAATTGATTATTATAGACCTATAATTTCCTTGATAAAATAAAGTAATGTGTTGTACATTATTACTGTAATGGATTACTTCATTAAGTGGATAGAAGCTACTATAACCCTAGTTTGTGGTGTGAAGGATGCTACCATAATTTTATATGAATATATTATTACAATATTCGAATGTTCAATCAATCTATAAAATGGAAAAATAACATATTTACTTGATAACATTATCAAGACTCTTACTGAGGATTTTATGATCTCGCACCAAAAAAGAACAAATTATCACCCTTAAGTAAATGGATAAGTTGAAGTGTCAAACAAAGTATTGAGAAAAAACTAACAATAATATGTAATGTGTAATGAGATGATTAGGAGGATCACATTCCTATGATTCTTTGGGTGTCTAAAAAAAATTTAAAGCATGTGATAGGTTTCACTCCATTTCATCTCATTTATGGTTTTGAGGTAGTAATGTCTATGGAGTACATGTTTTTGAGTCTATGCATTATAATGGTTATAAGTCTAAGTGATCAAGACTCTCTAAAGTAATGATTAATGGACTTAGAATGGATAAAAGTCAACAAAGGGTATGGTGGACATAAGAGATCCACAACTTAAGCTAGAAGGTATGGCATGATCACAACTTGCAATCTAAATAATTTCAACCAGAACAAGAAATATTTTTGTATGATAGTAAGTTTAAGGCATTCCTAAAAAAACTATACATCAGATGGAAGGGACCCTAAATTATTCATGAATTCTCACAATAGGGTATCATTGTGTTAAAATATTTATTAGGAATCATATTACCAAGATGTGTTAATGGTTATAGGCTTAAGCCTTACCATCATTAGTCTCTATCATTATTTTCTAAAGATGAGAGAAGGTGCTAAGTAGCACCATGTAGTTAGTAATTTTATTTAATATTATTATTTATATTTATTTTGTTAGGGTTATTGTGTTTTCATAGTGCAATATTTGGATCACAACACATTAGAATAGAGTTGGAATAGATAACATCATAGACTATGATTGATTCATAGAAAGATATTGAGGGAAGGACAAAAGATAATAACTACATGGTAGTCATCAAATAAGTTTGAGAAGATGGTGTTGATAGGATAGGTAAAATGAAAGGATAGGCAATGGTAATTCAAGACCAATAATGATAAGTCACTTAAGTAGATTTATCTTTCCCAAATTAGATTGCATGTCAAAATTATAGGTGGGTCACAAAATAAATGGGATATATGAAAGGACACTGAGTAACATCAACTACCTAAAAATGCATGTATCAAAGAACTTAGACAAAAAAAGGTATCCATCATATCAAATAATAGCTGATTGATATTAATTTTGGAGATAAATCATGCAAAATCAGTGCAACATATTTAAAATAATCATTTATATGGATTTGGGAACCAAAATATATATAACAAAGAGAATAGATAACACAAAGACATTATCTACTCCTACCAACAAGTGAACTCTATGATCTGATTTCAAACATTTTCCTATGTATAGATTGCATACCAGAACCAAAACATGTAAATTAAGTATTCAACCCAATACACAACAACAATAATGGAGAGAGTTCAATTATTGATTCCATTATTGGATGTTCAAAAATAATAAATGGGGATTGGCCTGGGCCTGATCAAACCAAATACTAGGATCTCAACCCATTTAACTTAATTGATGTAGTAAAATCCACTTTATTTATGTAGGAACCATAAGAAGTATCATAAATAGGAGACCTAGCTCTATAACATCCATTGTGAGGCTCAAATATGAAAATATTGATTAAACTACCTACATTTGGATAACTAAATGAGGTAATGCTCACTCTTCTTAGTAGGTATAAAAAAGGGGCTATACATATGTCCCAAGATATTACAATCTGGATCACTCCTTAGACCATGGCATGAGCAACGGGTTTCCAAACTTGTGGAAAATACCTCTTGCCTTACAAGTCCACCATTCTACCATTTAATTCTAATACCATGGATAAATACATGATAAGGGTAGGAAGAATCATACCCATTAATTCTATAGAAAATGCTTTAGTGTGCATCCTAGTGGAATTCATTACCAAATGGTTTTGACAAAAAATAAATAAGGAAAATTAAATGATAAAATGTGTGATCAACATTGCATATTGCATGATATGCATCTATAAAAACTTCAACCACCTTGAGTTTCTCGCATCTGAGTTAACCACCAACATTAAAAATATCCTTGTAGGCACCTCAAAAACATTCCAATATCAATTTTTTGGTTTTTATTCTTTATTTTACATAGTTTAAATCATCAATAGGATGGGTCAACCCTACTATATATTTCTAGGCTATTGTTATGTTCACAAATATTGCATGGACAAAATAGGGTAGTATTACAAGAAATTGGAGAGGTTCAATACATGGTGTTTGGAAGCCCTAAATATGATTTATTCATATGCTAGATTACCCTAAGATGTCATGCAATATTTGGGACAAAATTCTTTAGTGACAAAGTTACATAATGACATCTAGATCAAGGTACATGAATTACCAAAAGCAACTATGAATTCCATTCCATTTTTCATTACTATGTTGGATGTCGAGGTAGAAGTTTTGAGGCAAAATTGACTAGTTAAGAACTTAGCTCCACCACTATGGTCTATTCCCTTAGGTGTGTAGCCACCAATATAACCACAACCACAATAACAAGTGAAAATACATGACCACCACAACTAATAACAATTATAACATAACCAAATAAAGGGAAGATAAAATAACCAAAAATGTGAGCCTCACCACCATCATCAAAGAAGAGGACATGGTAGGAAAAACCCTAGTTAGAGAATATACATGTACCAATAATCACAACTTAATGTAACTTGTTAGATTTGGGAGTTGAAAATTGTGACATCTTGAAGTATATGCTAGAAGACATCGACAATGATGTGTATGATCATGAGGAAGATAAGGAATTATTATTTTATAAAGCAATGATCACCTACCAAGTGCACAATAATATAAGGTAAAACCTTTGTGTTGAACTCACTCAACCTCCCCCTCTATCATTGTTGACACTGTAGGGTAGGAAACAACTTGGTAAAAGTTGAAGGTCAAAATATTACATAGAAATCTAGCTATGGGATCCTCTAATGCACAACTAGAGGAATTTATAGTAAAATAAATCCATCCACCACCAATATTTTATATACCATGAATATATACCACCATTTCACCATCTAAAATTCTAAAATATAGAATGGTGTCCTTCTTAGACCCATAAAAGGTAAGTGAGGCACAACAAAAACAAGAGACATAGCAATAGATGTAGGGCCAAACTATGAATAGGTAAAAGTAGGGCCTCAATCCTACATCATATCATAATAATATAATTTCATTCATGGTATGGTTGTGGAATATTATACTTAAGAATACTCGTGATCACTCACAATGTTTGACTCCCTAACCCATATGTAAGAAACTATAGAAACTAGTGTATCACAATTGGAGTTGTAAAAAGAAGTTACATGAGAATAGGAGGATCCTACTAAATAAAAAAAAGGAGGTAGAGAGGATGGAAAGGAAGAGAGATAAAAATAGAGATAAAATAAGTAAAGTTAAAGGCAACTATGAAGGAAGAATAGTGTAAACAATAAGGAGTTATGCAAGAAGAGCAATTCCAATAACAAGTTATATAAGTAGAGTGCTAGAAACAAGCCAAAAAAATAAAGGATTAAAAAAAAAGAGCCAAATAAATAGAAGGTATAAATAAAAAATCTAAGGAATAATAGGCTCGTAGGGTTGATGCACAAATTTGGTGGACAAAAAATATGATATTCCCCTAACTTTTAATTTTTTATACAGAGGGTGTATGCCCTTTTTTTAAATTTTTCTAAGGCTCAGGCTTGTGCTTGAGCCTCAAGGATGTATGCCCTTTTAATTTTCTCATTTCATTTTTAATACAACTCAAACCCATGGCTTTGTCCTTATAATTTTTTTCCTCTTTGAATTTATCAAGTGTAGATTCATGTACATATTTTGGAGTTGCATCCTGCTAATGGGATTTGGTATTCAGGTTGCTATAGGTTAGGTATGTTGATTTTTAAATTTTCATTTTTCTATTTTTATTTTTATTTATTTATGCAAGGAGGGTTTTTAATTTAGGTTTGCATTATATTCTCTTGCATTACCTAAAAACAAATTGTATTTCTATTTAAATCTAAATATACAAGTTTGATGGATCCATTGCATGAAGAAAATGTTAGACAAAACCCTAAAAAAATTGATTTTTCACAATAATAAGTTCAATTTTATGAACAATATAATTCAAAACATCAATAATTATAAATAATCATCAATGGTTTTCATCACTCTTTAGTTGGTAGTGCATACATTTCACTTCCCAATACACTAGAGACTATTTTTAATGAAGTGAGAAATGTAACTTATAACTTGATGCAATGTTACATTGAAGAGAGGCCATGAAACAATTTTATTCTAAAAAATTGTCATGTGAATATGCTAAGTAAAAAAAAAAAAGATGAAGTTGTGTGCACTTTGTTTGTTAAGCCTAGAACCAATCAATCTCCACCAATGAATTTTAAACATATTAGTATTGATTGCTCTATTTATGAGGAAATAAAAAATAACGTTTAGGATAGGTGGTGGATGGTGTTTGATGAGCCTCCATGAAAAAATAATGAGGTTCTATTATAATTTTTAAGAAAATTATATTTTGAGTTTATGCTATGAGAAATTCCAAATTATTTTGACATGAAGGCCTCCCAAGGTAGGGGAGGTGGGTCTTCATTTGATAAACCTAGTGCTAGGTGAGACCAAAACTATCATAAACAAGATCAGATAAACAAAAGGATGATATCACATGCCTCTATTCCTAAGAATTTTCATCATAACATACAGATGGGTACCCTTGAGGTAGTTATGAGTCAAACAAATTATGATTGAGCATGATATGCATACATTGAAGACTTTTAGCTTAAAAGTGGTTCTAGTGGTGTTGATGGTAGTGGTATTGGTGGTAGTGGCAGTTGTAAACATATTAGTATTGATTGCTTTGTTTATGAGGAAATAAAAAATAATGTTTGGGACAGGTGGTGGATGGTGTTTGATGATCCTCCATGAAAAAATAATGAGGTTCTATTATAATTTTTAAGAAAATTAGATTTTGAGTTTATGCTATGATAAATTCCAAATTATTTTGACATGAAGGCCTCCCAAGGTAGGGGAGGTGGGTCTTCATTTGATAAACCTAGTGCTAGGTGAGACCAAAACTATCATAAACAAGATTAGATAAACAAAAGGACAATATCACATGCCTCTATTCCTAAAAAATTTCATCATAACATACAGATGGATACCCTTGAGGTAGTTATGAGTCTAAAACAAATTATGATCGAGAATGGTATACATACATTGAAGACTTTTATCTTAAAAGTGTATCTAGTGGTGTTGATGGTAGTGGTATTGGTGGTAGTGGTAGTGGTAGTGGCAGTAATGGTTTTGGTGGTGTTGGTATAGGTGCCAGTGTCCCTCTTCCTACTCATGTTATAGTTCTTGTGCATTATTGCACATCATGTGGGAGGAAGTGTACAAGACCTCTTATTCAGGTGCAATATACATAAAGTATATTTATGGAGACTAACATACCAGAGTGTATGTCACATGTACATGCTTCAACATCACATGAAACTAACATGTCAGACACTAACATTCTATAGTATATGACACCTATAGATACTTTAGCAATGTATGACACTAGCAGGCTAGAGATTATGCCATATGTACTAGTTTCACTAACTCCTATTAGGATATGCCAACCTATTGTACAAGAATATTGACTTTACCATGTATATTTGATATACATTTTTTATTTTAATTATAGTTTTTTTATGTTTGTAAAAGAATATTAAGTTTATTTTCTAGTATGTATTTACTTAATTAACTAACTTATTTTATTAAACTTGTTATTTTTTATTTGTATAGATGATTGTTGATATTTTTTAGCTCATCAGGCCTTGAATCTATTGTAGAGGCCACAATTGGCACTAGTGTACCCCATACATAGGTTTGGAAACTTTTGAATTGTATATTTATTCATGTATGTTTATTTCCTTTGAATAAAAAACTATGTTTTAAGATATATATTATAGTCATATAATTTTATCATGTTCATTGGATTCACACATTATTCATTTATTAAATTTATAGATGGTGAGGAATGTTATGGTCACCCCTCATAGACAAGAACAAGGTTTTGTTGATGTTGTGACTACATCAAAGGATCCATTATCTCCATAGTAGGTCATGATTAAGGGATGGAGATTGGTGAGAACACATAATAAAATTGTTTATAGTTTTAAGCAATGATATTCTATGTCATATTTACATAATTATATGCACAGCTAGATCTAACGATATATGTATGTTCCATAAGATTATCCATCATGGGTGTATATGTAGTCTCATATCCCTAGTCAACCATTTAGATAGAATACAATGATTATAAAATCATTTAACAAATTTTGTTCTGGAAAAATTTATCAAATTTTCAATATACAATTTTAATGCATTAATTTTTATGTTTTGTATGTTGTGCAAACATATCAATTTTTAATGTTTGTAGATGAAATAAGGGATGACTCACATATTATGAGGAGAGTCTTTCCTCATATTGAGGCATCTAATACCCCTAAATCTATGTATATGCCAACAATGTACGATTTATTTGAAGGCAATGAGGAGAAAGAGAGCTAGTTGTCGTGCTAGGGGTTTGGTTATAGGTACAATCAATTTTGTATGCTGATATGGTCCATATTGTATGCCTATATGGTACATTTTGTCTATGTATATGTTATGGTCTACATTTTTTCTTGATAAATGTCCTATTTTTTATGTTGAATTATGACATAGAAGTTTTAATGTATCACACACACACACACACAACAACAACAACAAAAAAAAAGTGTGTGTGTGTGTGTGTGTGTGTGTGTGTGTGTGTGTGTGTGTGTGTGTGTGTGTGTGTGTGTGTGTGTGTGTGTGTGTGTGTGTGTGTGTGTGTGTGTGTATATATATATATATATATATATATATATATAAGATTCCTTTACCTATGCATATTTTATATTTTGATCATTTAATGTTTACACATATTATTAGTTGATGATCATTTTTACTTCATAAAGGGTTAAAAAAATTCACATTATTCTCTAATTTAGGTGCTTCATCATTATGTATATTTTAATTTACATGTGATATTTACTATTTACTTATTTTATTTACATTTAGTTAAATATCAATTTGCAATTGTGATGTAAATAGACTTGTTATCAATTTCATGGGTATGTAAATATTATAATTTTTACTTGATCATAGTTTTTAGGAGTTCTAATGATACATGAGAAATTTATTATTTACTTGTTTTATTTACATATCAATTTTCAATTGCGATGTAAGTAGACTTGTGGTCAATTTCAGGGATGTAAATATTATATGTTGTACTTGATTATAGTTGTTAGGAGGTCTAGTGATGTAGGATAAATTTAATTATTTAATTTACATTTAATTATATATAAATTTGTAATTATGATGTAAGTGGACATGTGATCAATTTTAGGTATGTAAATATTATAAGTTATACTTGATTATAGTTGTTAGGAGGTCTAGTGATGATGCAGGAACATCCTACCAACATGTAATAAGGTCCTTGTTTTAGTGTTTTAGAGGTCCTATAATTTTCATTTACTCAATAGCATGCCTCACTTGTCCTTCAAAGAGTGAAATATAGATCCTAGATATCACTTTGGTGTTTTCCCACCAAAAGTTCAATTTGAATTTTCAAATATGAATATGTAAGGTTGTGGATAAATTGTAATGCTTTGTAAATTATTAAGAGTCTAATACCTTTATAATGGTTTTATACGTGTCTAAAGGGTTATAAATATCTTGAACATCATAGTTTTCCCTTGGGTCTTGAAGATCATAGTTGTCCATAGGGTCTAAATATAGTTTATTAGTCAATTTACTAAAGAAAACTCAAGCGAATAAAGAAGAATCTGAGACAAGTTTAACAAATTATTAATTTAGTTAGGTTAAAATGAAGAGATAAACATCCTTCCTAACTAAGGGGAGATGTAAAAGGATAAATTTAAGCTTAAGAAGGACAATAATCATCATTAACAGGGTTAGAGAGTGATGCACAATTTGCTAATTCACAACATGGGTTATAATGCAAAATTTCTTGTTATTAAAATACATATATTGATTGAATCTTGTGTAATCATTTTTTTCAATGCATGAATGGAGGTTATTTATCCAATTTTGGATTGTGTTTGTGCTCAAGTTGAATTTGTTTCATTAAAAACCTTGTATACCTTATTTTATGTGTGTATACAGTCTTTGTAGCTAATTAAAACTTGTATAAATTAATGCATGAGTTGAAATTGAGGATTAAAATAGTTAAAGGGGTATCCAAAGAATATATTACATGTTTTATATTGATCCAAACTGTGTTAGGATTCATAAATCATTGTTTATAAGCTCTCGGATTATGAGAAGACTGAGAAATCCTAGTCCTAGTGTTGAAAAGATAAAAAGGTCAATATATATCAATTTAACCTTAAAAAAATTGCCAAAATTGGTGTATAACTATCCAAAGGAGTTAAGAAAAGGATAAAATTAGTTTTAGATTAAATTATAATGTATAATAGCATTTATGACTGATTGTGTTTATGAAAACCCTCTAAAAAGGTGAAGTAAAGCTTGGAACACCTTTTTTATGCCTATGCAGACTTCTTAGGGGCATTATTTACATTTTAAAAGGAGTATTTTGTGTTTTGACCTATTCATAGCCATTAGGCCTACTAGGTTTAATAGGGTTTCATGTATAAAAAGACCTTTATTTTTATTTGTAACTAGTGAAAACCCTTTTATTTTGGTATGTAGCTTGTAGGTTGATTAATGAAAGTGTTAAAATTGGATTCAAGCCCTAAAACATCTTTTAGCTTATGTTATTTATGACTGAGTTTCAAACTACCTTTAGGTTTCTATTTTTTAAGACAATCAAGTATGGATTAGGGTGAAATTTCTTGTTAATGACGTAAAAAAATTATTTGGAGTATTTATTACCTTTTGTTACTATTGAATAACCTTGATAAATTGGATTTGAGGGTGTGTAAAGGTGGATTTAGTATTTTGACTTATTGAGTGATCTATTAGGCCTAGAAGCCTAAAACAAGGTTTTAGATTATTGAACCTAATCTCTTAAGAAACCAACAATTCAAATTAGTTTATTAATAATTTGAAATCAATACTATAATATTACATACTTACCAAGACCATATATATTGATTAAATGTTTTAAAATTAAAAAATAGTCATTTATACAAAGAAGAGTGTTTGAAAAAAATGGAGCTAAGAAAAACTTTCTTCTATAGATTAGAGTATATAACATTAAAGTATTATGGAAAATTTTGACTCATCATTTTTTATTTTATGATTTATTTATCATAAATTATAGCTCCCTTGATAATCTGGAATCTTTTCATGATAGTCTAATTGAAAATTCATAAGAAACTCATTGAAAATTAGACCTAAAAAGACTATATTCAAAGTGAAGGAGTAAGAAATACTAAAGGTCATCAAGTGATGCAAGAGCATCATCCATCAACATGTATATAGTGTGTTTTTGGTAATAAATAACCTATGATGGATTCAAGTTATTTGTAATACCTATATACCTTACCTTTCATGTTTCAAGTAGTTCAAAGCTTTAGATGAGCTGTCAGATCCTCCTCTAGATTCGGTCAAGCATTACAACATAAACATGAGGGATAGAGATGAGACATTAGCTCTTATATGTGAATTAATGAGTCCTCTAATAAATCCTAAGAGGATTATCTCTAAATTAATTTAGATGAGATGTGGAAATGAGGTTTCTATCATAGTCAAATATCTCAGAATAGGCAAAAAGTTGGTCAATAAGGGCCATATACTATGACTTGCTAGCCTAATCAATGAACCATCTATGTGAACACATCTGAATTGGTGTTTTAAGGCTAGAATAGTCATTTTCTGGTCTCAATCAAGTCCCATAAGTGAAGGTTGTAATTAATTGGATGCATCCCTTAAGAGAATTCACTCATCCCTGAGTGTGAAAAATGAGTGAACTTCCATTGTGCATTATAGGAGAACAATGAGGACTAGAGATGAGTTGTCAACTCTTAAACATGTACAGATGAGTCATCTATAAAATATCAAGAGTATTTTATCTAACTTGAGATGGATGAGAGGTGGAAAATAGGTTTCTCTCATGGCCAACTCTCGTAGAATGGACCAAATGTTGGTCAATGAGGACCATATATTGTGACTCATTAGCCCAATCAATGAACCATCTATTTAGACGCATCTATATGGGCATTTTAAGGCTAGAATGTCCATTATCAATTCTTGATGGGCCCTTAGAAGTAAATATTATAGTTTATTAGATGCATCTTTTAAGAGAATCCGCTCATCCTTGAGTGTACAAAATGAGCAAACTTCCATTGCACATTTCAAGAGAACCATGAGGGCTAGAGATGAGATGTTAGATCTTACACATGCATGCATAAGTCCTATAAGAAATCTTAGTAGGATTTTATCTAAATTGATATGGATGAGATGTGGCAAGGAGGTTTCTCTCATATTTAAATCTCTTAGGATGGACCAAAAATTGGTCAATGGGGGTCATATATTGTGACTCATTAGCCCAATTGATGAGCCATTTATGAAAACACATCTAGATGGGAATTTTAAGGCTAAAACATCCATTATCTAGTCTCAGTTGGGCCTAATGAGTGAAGGTTGAATCTGATCAGATGCATCCCTTAAGAGAATCCACTCGTCTTTGAGTGTGCAAAATGACCAAACTTTTGTCATGCATTGCAAGATAACTATAAGGGATAGAAATGAGATATCATCTCTTACATGTGAAAAAATGAGTCCTCTAATAAATAATAGGAGGATTTTATCTAACATGAGATGGATGACATGTAGTAATGAGGTTTCTCTCATGGCCAAATCTCTCAGAATGAGCCAAAAGTTGGTCAGCATGGGCCTATACTATGACTTGTTAACCTACTAGACAAAATGTTTACATGAACATATATAGATGGATATTGTAAGGTTATAATGGCCATCGTCTGATCTTAGTTGGGCCCCAAGAGTGAATGTTTTAGTTGATCAGATGCATCCCTTAAGAGAATCCACTTGTCTTTGAGTGTGAAAAATAAGTGAACTTAAGTCATGTGGTGCAAGAAAACCATGAGGGATAGATACGAAATTTTAGCTTTCCTACACATGTATGAATGAGTCTTATAAGAGATTTTGAGAGGATTCTCTCTAATGCAATCTAGGTGAGATGTAGAAATGAGGTTTTTCTCGTAGCCAAATCTCTTAAAATGGGCCAAAAGTTGGTCAGTGGGGGCCATATATTTTGACTTGTTATCCCAATTGATGAACCGTCTACACAAACATGTTTGGATAGGTGTTTTAAGGTTAGAATAACCATTATCTAGTCTTGGTCAGGACCTAGGAGTGAAGGTTCTAGTTGATTAGATGCATCCCTTAAGAGAATCCACTCATACTTGAGTGTGAAAAATGAGCAAACTTTCATCTCATGTTGTAGCATAATTGTGAGGGATAGAGAAAAATTGTTAACTCTTGAACATGCATAGATGATTCCGCTAAGAGATCCTAGGAGGATTATCTCTAATTTAAGTTAGTTAAGATGTAATAATGAGTTTTATCTCATGGCCAAATCTTTAAGAATGGGATAGAAGTTGGTCAATAGGGGTCATATATTTTAACTTGTTAGCCCAATCGATGAACTATTTATGTAAACATGTATAGATAGGCATTATAAGTATAGGATGACCATTGTCTAGTCTCAGTCAGACCCTAGGAATGAAGGTTTTAGTTGATTAGATGCATCCCTTAAGAGAATCCACTTGTTCCTTAGTGTGAAAATAAGAAAACTTCCCTTGCACATTGTAGGATAATTGTGAGGGATATAAACAAACCATCAGCTCTCACACGTGTAGGGATGAGTCTTCTAAGAGAGATCAAGAGGATTCTCTCTAACTCAAGCTAAGTATAGAATTGAGGTTTATTTCATATCCAAATCTCTCATAATGGGCCAAAATTTGGTTAGTGGGCACTGTATATTATGATGACTTGTTAGCCCAATCAATGAACCATCTATGCAAACACATCCAAATAGGCATTTTAAGGCTAAAAATACTATTTTTTAGTCTTGATTGAACCTTAAAACTAAAGGTTATAGTTCATCAGATGCATACCTTAAGAGAATCTACTCATCATTGAGTGTATAAATAAGTGAAATTATATCACTCATTTTAGTAGAATCATGAGGGATAGAGATGAACCATTAGCTTCTGCACATGCACAAATGAGTCCTCTAAGAGAGCCCAAGAGGATTATCTTTAACTTGAGACCATAATTAAGTCATAAATAAGACTATTTTCATGTTTTCTTGGAAGGACAATCAGAGAGAATGTTAAAACCTATTTTCCTAAGGTAGATAACATTAATATGAATTATTTTTTGGCTTTTATTCATTTCAATAAGATAATATTCTATATTCATG
Organism: Torreya grandis; assembly: GCA_037957365.1. Classification (NCBI taxonomy): domain Eukaryota; kingdom Viridiplantae; phylum Streptophyta; class Pinopsida; order Cupressales; family Taxaceae; genus Torreya; species Torreya grandis. The sequence goes on along the minus strand of JARHVA010001216.1, from coordinate 785,734 downwards.
GCACCAACCACATGAAGGTGGAAGCTCATATGGTCCCACTAACCTAAATTAAAATTGTTAGTAAAAAATTTAAATAGAAATAAACACATGATGATAAAATAATTGAAAATTAAAATACATTAAATCAAATAAGTTTACTATATTAATTTGAAAAACTAGATAAACTTACCAATTCAATATAACATAACTTTAGGATCAGCGATGTTTGTAATTTTTTAAAGAATTGCTTCATGGTCAGATGCACTAACTTTACACAAAGTTCTAATGTGAGGCTTTCCATGATATTTATGTTAAGGTCAACATACCCTCATTTTAAAAAATGAGGACCCTTGTGTCAAATTATGCAAATTTATACCTTAAAATTGAAAAATTTACTTGATCAAAGTGTCACTAACATGTTTGCACATTATTTTTATTTGAAGATCATCCATTGAAACACTTTAAGTTTACTTAAAGTGTCATTTGTCAATTTATAAAGACCATGGACATGTTTCAGAGACCATATGGGGTGCTAAGAGTGCTTGGAGTAAGTATGGAAGTGCATGGTGTTAAGCTGGTACCTCATTATGTCCATCTAGACATTCTGGTCTAATGGAAAAAAAATTGAATAAGCAGTTTGTTGAAGTCATATTTCACACATGTGAATAAGTTAAGGAAAATTGGTCATATGGGTTTTTTCATCTCTGTGCCAAGAGTATACGTGATAAATTAATCTCATCCACAAAAGTGCATCAAGATCCAAAGTTGGCCTCTCAACCAAATTCCACTATTTTTCCATAGCCAATTTTGTAGGGTCCAAATAAAGTTGAGTGAGCATATTGGTATAGTCATATCTTGTACGTACTACAATTTTAGGAGAAATGGTCAAATACATTTTTTCATATTTATACCTAGATCATATTCACAAATTTTTAGATCATGTGATGAAATGTAGAAGGATATATATACATGCAAAGTTTCCATTCAATGTATTTTTTACTGTGTTTTCTAGGTCCAAATTGAGCTGAGTAGACATGTTGAAGGTGTTATATCTCGCAAGTGCTATAGTTTTAGGAGAAATGGTCAAATGGGTTTTACATATTAATATAAAGAGTATATGAAATAAATTTTATCTCATCTACCAAATCACATCAAAATTTATGGAGATCCAAAGTTAGCCTCTTAGCCAAATTCCACTATTTTTTCATAGCCAATTTTGTAGGGTCCAAATAAAACTGAGTGAGCATATTGGTATAGTCATATCTCACATGTGTTGTAGTTTCAGGAGAAATGGTCAAATGAGTTTTTTATCTTTATACTTATAACATATGTACTAATTTTTAGCTCAAGAAATGAAGCACAAAAAGAGATACAAATGTACAAAGTTGCCCTCCAAAGCAATTTTTACTGTGTTTTTAAGGTCTAAATTGAGCCTAGTAGACATATTCAAGGTGTTATATCTTTCAAGTACTATAATTTCAAGAGAAATGGTAAAATTGATTTTTTCATCTTCATGACAAGACCAAATACACCAGGTCATAGCTCACACGATGAAGTGATATGGAAGATATGCATGTTCAAAGTTGGCTTCATAGACTAAAATGACCAAATTTCCATCCATAGTCATTTTTGACCCTAACAAGCAGGAGGATGTCATGCAAAATCACATGGACAAGTCAACTTATACATTTTATAAGTATACCTATAAATCTTTTGAAACTAGTGGATTTAATGGGTTTGTTTCTTTCAGTATCAAGTCCATTTCTTACAATTTTGTTACCTCCATGACCTTTGAGCTTCAAAATATAAAATTGTAAAGTTGGCCATAAATAGAAGATGTTAGCATGTACATCAAATTTGAGCCTAGGTAAAAATCCATATGAGCTTAAAATTTATGGTTTATGGGACATCAAATATGTTCTTGAAGACATCAAATGACATTTACACGAACATCATTTTTGATCTCTGAAAACTAGCGGATGGCTTCTAAATGGAGGGTCCCAGTAGTTTGGTGGCAAGGGTATGCAACATGTAATATTTTCATTAATGCAATAGCTAAATGAAAACCAATATTTTAATTGGTTTTCAATCTATATTTAATATATGTTTGGGTTGAATTAGCTAAACAAAAAAGTAACCACTCAATGCAAGTACAATGTGGCTTTGCCAAAATCAAAGATATGAGGATTTTATCCTCATAAAGAGGCCAAGTGGAAGGGTTATTTAAGCATTTTATTATATTTTAAAGAAAAAGTGGGGGGGTTATTAGAACCAAGAGAATTACTTTGTAAAATAATAGCATTTAATATAAACAAATAATTTTGCAAAGATTCTCCAGTATTTGCTTGTAGGAAGTGCTATATGGTTTCTTTCTCAGTTGTCTGATTTCACTCTCAAATTTGAATTGTTCCCATGGATTTTGGATGTGTATCTTGGATGTAGAGCTACTAATTTTTGTTAATACTATATTAATTGAAATTTATTAGGCTTATTTCATTTGTTTTACTTATTTTGCATTTGGGATAATGTTGTTTGCTTGCAAGAGTGAATCTTTAAAGTGAGTCTAGTTCCTATTTGCATCATTTCATACCTTCCTTTGAAGCTTGACTAATGTATGTTATGATTTGGGCTTAATTTTCTTAATTTTATACATTGGTTGAATGCATATTCAAATGATATGTGAACTTTATTATAATGTCTGAAACAAGACCAACAACCTCTTTCTTTCTTCCCTACCCTTCTTTTTGCTTCTTTTTTAAACCTAGATCACCTTAGTTTAGCTTGTCATTGTAAATATCCACCCTAAATTAATTATTAATTTAGTTCTTAATCATAATTCACTATTCTTTAAATAGTTATTTTATATTCTATATAGATATACTATTTGGATATAGTAGCTCCCAACCACCACTTAATATAAATATTGTGAAATAGTCACTTGTTCTATCTCTATTCCACCAATAGGTAACAAGATTACCACAACCCACAACTCATGCATTGAATTTTATAAATTCTAAAATGAAAAGTGTTTCTTAACACTCTGGGTACTTGTGGTACACATTTAAGTATCAACAGGACGAGCTTTGTTGGTGCTAGGAGGGACCTCAACAAATCTTTGTGAATTTATAGGATCTTTCCTGGTTTTGGTGTATTTTGATCAAAGATCACTCTATTCTTTACATATTTATGTTTATTTTAGCATAACTATGTAAATTTTGGTGGTCTTCATGATTTTTAACTGGTCTTTGGGTCTATTTAGAAAAATATTGACATTCTTTGAATATGTATGCTTAGTTGTGGTAAATATAGCTTTAGATCTATGAATGTAACCAGTTTGAGGTTAGTAATAGTTATTTAATTAGAGATTCATAAATAATTTGTAAATTTGAGTTTATTTGGACTTTAACATGTAAAGATCATTCATACTAACATATTTGGACACTTTTTTGAGATAACATAGTTAAAGAGTGTTGTCCTTTATTGTCATTTATATGAATTTTTGCAAAATTTGCCTAATATGTAAATCTAATCATTATTCTTTGTAAATATTGATTTGACACATCATATTTCAAACATAATTTAAAGTCCTTAAGCTGGAATTATAAAAGTGAGACCAAGGTGAGCAAAAATACTTAGGCTCCCAATCTACTTTATCAGTTTAGGATACTCATGTATTCAAGGTATGGCTTGGATAGGTGGTTCTTTGATCAATATACCAGGTATAGTGTATGATCTTCATAAAAATCTTGAAAGATATCTACCCACTTTTAGTCTTAATGTTGTCACAATTGAAGAAAATGTTAGAAGTTTCAAATTTGCATTCAAATTATTAAATGTGACTCATGAAGATTTAGCATGTAGACTATTTCCTTTTACTTTCAAAGATGTTCCATATGAATGGTTTTTCAATCTTCTGAAAGACTACATTAGTAGTTGGGATGATTTCAACAATGTTTTCATTGATTAATTTGGCAAAATCATTAGTCCCTATATCATGTATCAACTATTCACCACAATTAAAAGAGATGACAATGAGACCATTAGAGCCTTCAATGCTAGGTTCCAAAATAGGTTCAATAGAACCATAGATCCTTATAGATCCAATTGGGCTTTAACCTTAGAAATTTATAAAGATGTTGTGGATCCTATGATCTTCATGTTCCTAAAAAGATATCTCCCAATTATAAATATATTGGCCTAGGCCTACTCTGAATCTGTAACCATTAATGACCAAATGTAACCTCAAGGACAAATGGCATACTCCATCCCTAACACCAATCATAATATATGTATCTTGAATCAACCTCCAGTCTAGAACCAATTACCATTGAATCATTTGTATCTTCTCCAGAGCTTAGGGTTCTTAAATAACACTGTTAATGGACTCCATCCATAAAATAATATAATATAACTTTGATGCCCACATATAGTAGTAATTCTCCAACCCATGAGCTTGAGACCCCAAAAAATTCAAATGACTTAATATTGAAAATCGTTCAAAAATTAAGCACTAATTTTCTTCAGTTACATAAGTAAATGGGTAATAATGGGGAGAAATCTAGTATAAATTTATCTTCTTAAGGGTTTAATAGACATCTAGGTAGGTTTCATAATGATTCATCTGAGGACATATAGATTAATTTTTGTGATGTATATTTGGATAATCATTGCAATGTTTTTGAAACATTTCAATATGGAAGAGACACATATGGAGTTGCACCTAACCAAGACAATATTATAGGTATATCTGACTCTTTAGAGACATCTCAATCTTTTATGGTGGAAACATTTGTTTACCTATTTGAATATGAGGATGAAGATGAGCCACTTGAAGAAGTTGCGTTTGAGATGACTTATATTCCTAAAGATGTGAAAGAGATTTAAATTATAGACCAATAAAACATCATCATTGAGACGCCTATAGATGAATAAGAAGAGTTGTTAGAGTTTTCCCAAGGATTTGTAATCATGGATATAGATCAAGTATAAGATAATACTTCTTTAGAGGGTAGCTAAGAAGATAACCCATGTAGATTCATTACTAAAATGGAGAATACTCCTGAAGAAGATGATCATTGGTAGCAGTCATACCATGATTTATTGAATAAAATCAAGGAGCTTAAGATGGTGGATGATGGGATATAACAACATATTGATGTTCCATCTGAGGATTACTCCAATGGTTTGAAGATTCAAGAAGACTATACCATTCAAGAGATCCCAAGACAAGATGAGTTAAAACTTGGTTGGATAGAAGAGATGCCTTTCTTCATCAAAGATGAAGATGAAACAAGCATAACAGATCAAGAATTATCATATGACTTCATTGAAAAGATAGAGGTATGGGACCAACACGTTTATAATGGAAATATTCCAGATGAACAAAATTTAGTTGATTAGGATGAAGAAACCTTTTGGGATAAATTGGAAAATTTCTGTGTAAAGATTGGTAGTCCCCTTCTACCTCAAAAATAACCTAATGAAAACATCAGTCTAAGGATGCAAGCTGAGCTACCATTATTGAGTGAAGATGATCTAAGGCAATACCTATCTATGGATGAAGTAGAACTGACACTCTTGCTATAAATTAGAAGGATTTGGAAGGAAAATGATTGGATTTTAGACTCATATCTTCGATCCATGTACTTGAGAATGGATATGGGAGCCCAAATCACACCATCCAAAAGATCGAGGCATCTAAATGCCCATATCTATAGGAAGATTCCATCATAAAACACTCAAGTTTCAAGGTTTTGGAGTAGACTAAATAATTTTCCATTTGATCCTAGAGGTAAGTATTTTATGAAGTTAGTATAAGGCTTAGATTAGTTTCTTTCTTGTTTTTTCTTCTTATACCTTATTTGTATATAACACCTATACATATTTGTTTGCCTTTTGTGCTTTGTTCTTTACTTATAAATAATTCCTTTTGGACAACCCTCAGCTTGAGTTTCATCCAACTACTCAAGAACTTCATAGTTCAGAAATGTAGATATGACTTCTCAACATTGGTTGATCATGGATTGTTGATTTATGAGCTTGATGTTGTATTTTAGAGAAGCTAGCAAAGACTGATGGATAAGTTAATTATTCCTTGATATTTTAAACCTCATTTCAATCTAAGTTTGGTTTTAATAAATATTTCACATGTAGGATGAAAGCTTAAAATATTAGGATATAGTCATGCTTGTACTTTAAAAACATTAATTGCTTAGGATAATGTTTACAACCAAAGGTGATTGTCTGAAAATCAAACACTTGACCAAATCCCTAAACCTGGATAACTTGGTTCCCAAACTTTGCTACAAAGCCAAAAATGATCTAAAAAAATATAAAGATAAAAGCTTATTACAAAATCAAAAGCTTTCTAAGCAAAGGTGATTTTGATAATCTCCATCGGGAATATAGGTGCCTGGCTGGCAGTGGATCAAGGCCATGAGTAGAGACAAAGGCATCTCCATTGGGGCTGTAGATGCCTAGCTAGTAGTAGAGAAATACCCAAGCCCTCCCTGAGCAAAAAATGATTCTTAATGGGTATTCAAACATGATGAAATTTAATGTTAATGATTAAAGAATGAACCTGGAAGTTATTCATCCTTTGACAATCAGTAAGTGCAATCAAAGCACACACATAGCATGACTGGGTCTTAATGTTTGATCCTAATTTTGTATGTGAAAGATTTTTTCTAACCATGAACTAATATTAATAATGGTGCTTGATCAAATGAAATAAATAGCTTAGTTATTTGTCTAAACCAGAGTCTCTGAATTCTAACATATTTCTATGTTTTCCCTGAAAGTCACCATTTGTTGAGGTTAACATACCCTCATTTCTAAAAAATAAGGACCCTTATGTTAAATTTTATAAATTTGTACCTTGAAATTAAAAATTCACTTGATCAAATTGTCACTAACATGTTTTTACATTATTTTTATTTTAAGATCATCCATTGAAACACTCTAAGTTCACTTAAAGTGTCATTTGTCAATTTATAAAGATTATGGACATGTTGCAGAGATCTTATGGGGTGCCAAAAGTGATTAGAGTAAGTATGTACATGTATAGTATTCAGTTGGTACCTCATTATGTCCATCTAGACATTCTAGTCTAATGATAAAAAAATTGAACAAGCAGTTTGCTGAAGTATTATTTCACATGTGTGGATAAGTCAAAGAAAATTGGTCATATGGGTTTGTTCACCTTTGTACCAAGAACATATGTGCCAAATTTAATATCATCCATAAAAGTGAATCAAACATTATATATATCCCAATTTAGCCTCTTAGCCAAATTTCAGTGTTTTTCCATAGCCAATTTTGTAGGGTCCAAATAAAGCTAAATGAGCATATTGGTACAATCATATCTCACACATGCTATAGTTTCAAGAGGAATGGTCAAATAATTTTTTTATCTTCATACCTAGATCATATAAACCAATTTTTAAATCATAAGATGAAGTTCATAAGGAGATATAAATGTACAAAGTTGCCCTCCAAAACATTTTTTACTATGTTTTCTAGGTCCAAATTGAGCCAAGTAGACATATTTAAGGTGTTATTTCTCATAAGTGTTATAGTTTCAAGAGAAATGGTCAAATGGATTTTTTCATATTCATACCAAGAGAATATATGATAAATTTTAGTTCATCTAATAAAGCGTATCAAATGTTATGGAGATCCAAATTTGGCCTCTCATCCAAATTCCACTATTTTTCCATAGCCAATTTTGCAATGTCCAAATAAAGCTAAGTGAGTATATTAGTATAGTCATATCTCACATATGCTATAGTTTAAATAGAAATGGTCAAATTCATTTTTTCATCTTCATACCTAGATCATATGCATCAATTTTCAACTCAAGCGATGAAGTGCAAAAGGAGATACAAATGTGCAAAGTTGCCCTCTAAAGCATTTTTTATTGTGTTTTTTAGGTCCAAATTGAGTTGAGTAGACATATTAAAGGTGTTATATCTCACAAGTACTATAGTTTTAGGTAAAATAGTCAAATGGGTTTTTTTATCTTCATGCCAAGATCATATAAGCTAAGTTATAGCTCAAGTGATAAAGTGAGATGGAAGATATGCATGCTTAAAGTTGGATCTATAGACTAAAATGACCAAATTTCCATACAGTCATTTTCGACCCTGACAGGCATGAGGATGTCATGAAAAATCACATGGACTAGTCCACTTCTCCACTTTATAAGTCTATATAGAAATCTCTCAGGATCAATGAATTTAATGGGTTTATTTCTTTCAATATCAAGTCTATTTCCTGCAATTTTGGTGCCTCTGTGACCTTTGAGCTTCAAGATATAAAATTTTAAAGTTGGCAAAAAATAGAAGACATTCACATATACGTCAAATTTAAGCCTAAAAAAATCCATATGATCTTAAATTTTATGATATGTGAGATGTCAAATACGTTCTCGTAGATGTCAAATGACATTTTCATGAACGTCATTTTTGAGCTCTGAGAACTAGCCGATGGCTTCTAAATGGAGGGTCCCAACAATTCCATGGCAAGGCTATGTAGCCTGTAATATTTTTATTAATGCAATAGATAAATTAAAATAAATATTTTAATTGGTTTTTAATCTATGTTTAATATATGTCTGGGTTGAAGTAGGTAAAAAAAAGTAATTGCTCAATGCAGGTTCAACATGGCTTTGCCAAAATCAAAGATATGAGGATTTTGTCCTCATAAAGAAGCCAAGTGTAAGAGTTATTTAAGGATTTAAGAACCTTTTAAAGAAAAGGGGGGATTTCTTAGAACCAAAAAAAATACTTTTTAAACTAGTAGTTAATATAAGTAAGGAATTTTGCAAAGATTGTCTAGTATTTGTTTGTAAGAAGTGCTATATGGTTTCTCTCTTAGTTTTATGGTTTCAATTTCAGATTTGAATGGTTCCCATGGATTCTAGATGTGTATCTTAGATGTAGATATGCTAATTTATGCCACTACTATATTAATTGAAAGTTCTTATGCTTATTTTATTTGTTGCACTTCTTTTGCATTTGGGCTAATGTTGTTTGCTTGTAGGAGTGAATCTTTAAAGTGAGTCTAGTTTCAATTGGCATCATTTCATACCTTATTTTGAAAATTTCTTAATGTATGTTATGATTTTGGATTAAGCTACTTCATTTCATACATTAGTTTAACGCATGTTCAAATGATGTGTGAACTTTTTCATAATGTCTGAAACAAAACCAACAACATCTTTCTTTCTTCCCTACCTTTCATTTTGCTTCTTTTTAAAACTAGATCATCTTAATTTAGCTTGTCATTGTAAATATCCATCTTAAATTAATTCTTAATTTTTTTCTTGATCATAATTCACTATCCTTTAAATAGTTACTGCATATTCTACATAGACCTGTTATTTGGCTACAATGGCTCCCAACCACCACTTAATATAAATATTATGAAACAGTCACTTGTTTTACCTCTATTCCACCAATAGGTAATAGGATTACCGCAACCCACAATTCATGCACTAAATTATAAAATGAGAAGTGTTTCTTAACACTTTGGGCACCTATGGTACACATTTAAGCATCAATAATTTCATCATTTGAATATTTGTAGTAATAACCGGATTTGAATAATGAAGTGCCACCTAGTGTGTTTCAAAGTCCCCAAATAACAGGGTAAGTGCACAAAGTTGGGGACAAAAGGTGGTCTACTTGTGGACATGATTTTTTTTTAAATTTCATAAATCTAAACTTATGTAGATAAGTTGAGATCTCTACACTCCAAATTTTAAGATGGTGTAAGAACATGAAATGTATCATTTTGAGTCTAGTTTTTAAAATATATATATATATATTTTTCAAATGGTTAAGTATAACTAGGTCAAACATATAAAATTTGAAGAGGAAATCCTATTTTTTTAAGAAAATAAAGTAGATAGATGGTCATGTGGTGCACTATTTTTTGAGCAACGTTTAATTTTATTTGAAACCTTTTGGAAAAATTTAGGTAAGATCTTCTAGTTTGTGACCTATATTTTTTTATATTTTTTCAATGAATAATTGTTTTTAATGAATTTTGCAAGTAAATAGTCATGAAAACTGATAAAAAAAATGGATAGCTATCAGTGTGACGTGCCTAACTACCTCAAAAAAATTTAGTTTTTTTTTAATGTGTGTATAATTAGGCTTAGTTTGTGACCATATAATTTTTTTCAGTTGGATCAATGAAAGACAAATTACATGAACATGTATCGGCATGTATGTTTGTGGCATGTAGTGGCCTAAAAAATGAATAGTTAGAAATCAACATAGTTTGAAACCTTAAATTTATCAATAAAATTATAAAAATCATATTTTTAGAAAGAGGAGAGCATGCTCATCATGAGGTATTATGTTTTTGAATTTCCACATTGAAATTCATAGTGTATTTTGTGATCAAAGTTGAATTTTGTTATTTTTATCATAAGTATCAGACTTGGTTGTAGATTGATAGGTCCAAGCCTTAGGCTCAAGAATCTAAGCCATTCTCAAGCTAAAAGGCATGGGATTTGAATTCAAATTCAAATAGTGCAATCACATTAATAACTTGATCACTGTATTAATGTAATTACATTATTAACTATGCTAGTAACATTATCATGTTACTTGCTAATGTGATCATGTTAATAACACATTCACATTATATATTCACAACACCCAAAAAATACTAAAGGAGCCATTAGGCCTAGTAGTCTTAATAAAAAAGTTAAGTTGGTTAAGATTATTGTTTGGGACCAATGTTCTTGTCAAGATTTTATAGCATTGAATGATAATTGGAGATATATTAACCTATGAATTAATTTATTATTCATTTGACATGAGTCTAATCTTCCTTAAAATACAGACAGTCCTAGTTCATCCTAGACAGGGTCAAGAAGTCAAAAGTTGGTTTTTGGTGATCCATTGATCCAAATTACTCATATTTTGGTAGATTTGATTTACATTTCATTTTTACATGATTAAATAAATTATATTGTCCAAAAATTAATTGGAATACAAGGATTCTCTAATTGAGTACTAACAGACCTAGAGCATTAGGTTCGAAAGAGAGTTCAATGATATCATAAATGTTTAAGGATTAGTTATTTTAAAGTGGGTATTTGAAAAGGAATTTATAGTCTTCACAAGGTTCAAATGGTGTTTTGTAACAACATTAAATAAATCAAGGGTCACTGTATTTTATGTCACGAGTGTATACAATTATAAAAGAGGCTAAATTTGGTTAACCAAGATTGCATTAGTTTTTGTGGATAATTGGTGATGCTTAGAACTCTTAAAATACTTTTATAAAGTGTGTAGTATTATCTGAGTCTCTGATAAGATTGTTTGAGTCAGTAATTAAAGTTTTATAAGGATATATTTTCAAGGTATATCAATGCTTTAGTACCTTGTTTTAAATATTAGTTATCTTTTGTCAAGTTATTAGATATCAAAAACATACATGCCTTATGATATAACTAATTTTATCATGAGATGTCATAAAATGCATTTTTAAACCTATGGACAAAACTTAGCCTTTGGAGTACCAATCTAGCTGTGCATTTAAAATAAATTGGGGCTTTTTTGATCCCCTTTAACATAATTACATGACTATAGTAAACCCTAAAAAGCTCAGTTGAATAAAAGAAACATAATTTATTTATATGAAAGTTCTACCTATGTAGAATGTGGTTTTGAGCTCAATAAACTTGAAGTCGCCAGCTAATGAATGTAAATGTCAATTAGTTTAATTATGGAGGTAATTAGGGTTAAAATGAGCCACATGAATGTATTTTAAATTATATATTCAATGTGATTTGGAGTGAAATTAACCCTAATGTCATGCCATATATAATTAACCAAAGAGTTGATTCATTTAATCCAGGAGGCATTTGAGGCCAATTTGAACCCCTTAAAGAGCAAGATATGATTTGGGAAAATATTAAAAGTTTTATTCTATCATGAATTGATCCAATTAGTCAAATTATGAAATTACTGGCATGATTTGGGAAAAATTGATCCCCTAAACCAAATCTATGGATTAATCAATAGTATAACATATATGTAACATGTATAGCTTAATTGACCCTATTTTTATAAAAAAATTCAAACATGTTCAAGTAATTACCACAAATAGGTGAACAAGCAACTCAAATTTTCTTCAGTTACCTTAGTAATTAGACCCTATATCTGATATCTTAAACCCTAAACCCTATACCATTTACCTTAAACCCTAATCCATAAGCCTTAAACTGTAAACATTTTAAATTTTAAACCCTAAACCAATAAATTTAGCCCCAATTAACATTCTTTATATACAGTAATAATTAGGTTTATAGGGATGAACTTGGTCAAAAGCATATCACTCATTACCATAATTGACTTCATAGACTCAATCTATGATGATGTGGGGGCTAATTGATCCCAAATCACATTATTTACTCATATATCTAGGTTTAAGGAGTTAAAATTTGCCTCAATCACCATCATGATTATAACTTATATACCCTAATCCCTAATCCATAAAGTTCATAATACCTAAACTCTAAACCATAAATAAAAACTCTTTAAACCTTAAACCAATCATTCTAGCCAAAATTAACATCATTTAGACTAAGAATTAAGTTCATAGGGCTCAGTTTAGTCTAAATCACATGACTAATTCCCCCATTTGACTAACTCAATCTGCATGCCGACATGGGGTATAATGACAATCCAAAAACATATTCTATAGTCATAAATGGGTCCAAGTGATTCAAATTATTATTAATTATCTTTATGATTGACCTTGTGTACCCTAAACCATATATACATTAACAACTAAGCCCTAAACCATAAACAACAAACATGACACCCTAAATTGTAAACCATAAACTTTCTCTATTTACCAATTAATTTAATCCCACTTAACATCCTTTATAGTAAGAATTAGTTTTGAAAATGGAAAAGAGTTATTAGACATTATATATAGGTCTTTAAACCTAAACCTTATGCCCTAATCCCTAAAACATAAATTGTAAGCCCTATTCCCTAATGCCCACTACATGCCGTAAACATGCATGCCTTACAATATAACTGATTCTATTATGAGATGTCATAAAGTGCATTTTTAAAACCAATGGCCAAAACATAGCCTTTGAAGTACTAATATAGTTTTGCATTTGAAGTAAATTAGGGTTATTTTGAGCCCCTTCAACCTAATTACATGGCCATAAAATGTGATTTAGGGGTTGATTATCTCTAACTTCATTAGCTTGACTGAATCAAAGAAACATTCTGTACTTATATGCAAGCTCTGCATGTATAAAATGTGGTTTAGAGCTCAATAAAATTGAAATCATCTACTAATGAATGTAAATGTAGATTAGTTAAATTATGGAGTTAATTAGGGTTAAAATGAGTTACATGAACCTATTTTAAATTATATATGATGTGATTTGGAGTGAAATTAACCCTAATGTCATGTCATATAAAATTAACCAAAGAGTTAATTCTTTTATTCAAGGAGGTATTTGAGGCCAATTTAAACCCCTTCAAGAGTAAGATATGATTTGGGGTAAAATCAAAAGATTGATTCTATCATGAATTGATCAAATTAGTCAATTTGTGCAATTAGGGGTGTGATCTGGGCAAAATTGAGCCCCTAAACTAAATTTATAGCTCAATCAATTGTATAACATGTATGAAACATGTAAATGGCATAATTAACCCTAATTTTATCAAAAATGTAAACATGAAGGTGATTGTCATAAATAGGTGAACAAACAACTCATATGTTCTTCAATTACCTTAATGATTGGACCCTATATCTGATATCTTAAACCTAAAACCTTGTATCATTTAAATTAAACCCTATACCCTATACCATTTACCTTAAATCCTACGTCATAATCCCTAAACCCCAAACCCTTTAAATTATAAACCTTAAAACAATAAATTTACCCCAAATTAACATCCTTTATATGTAGTAAGAATTAGGTTCAAAGGGATGAACTTGGTCAAAATTTCATCACTCATTAAATGACAATTGACTTAATTGGCTCAATCTATGATGATGTGGGGATAATTGAGCTCAAAATCACATTCTTTTCTCATAGATATATGTTCAAGGATCTCAAATTAGCCATAATTTCCTTCACAATTATACTTTATATACCCTAAGCCCTAATCCTTAAAGTTCCTAGTCTTTAAACTCTAAACCATAAATATAAACTCTTTAAACCTTGAACCATAAATATAAACTCTTTAAACCTTAAATAAATAATTTAGCCTAAATTAACATCATTTAGACTATGAATTAAGTTCACAGGGCTCAGTTTGGCCTAAATCACATGACTGATTACCCCATTTGACTAATTACCTCAATCTACATGATGACATGGGGTATAATGACAACCCATAAATACATTTTATAGTCACAATTGGGTCCAAGTGATTCAAATTGTCCTCAATTATATTTAAAATTGACCCTATATACCCTAAATCATAGATAATTTAAAAACTAAGCCCTAAACCATAAGCTTTCCTTATTTACCAATCAATTTAGTCCCAATTAACATCCTTTGTAGTAAGAATTAGGTTCACGTGGCATAGAGCGATTAAACATTTCATAGGTCTTTAAACCTAAACCCTATGCCCTAATCCCTAATCCCTAAAACATAAATTATAATACCTATGCCCTAATGCCCACTACATGTCAGAAAGACACATGCCTTGTGATATAATTGATTTTATCACAAGATGTCATAAAATGAATTTTTTAAACCTATGGCCAAAACTTTGCCTTTGGAATACCAATCTAGCTATACATCTAAAGTAAATTGGGGCTATTTTGAGCCCCTTCGACCTAATTGTATCACTATAAAATGTGATTTATGGGTTGATCAACTCTAATTTTCCCTAATTACCATCATGATTTTACCTTATATACCCTAAAACCTATACCCCAAGCCCTAATTCTTAAATTTACTAATCCTTAAACTCTAAACCATAAATATAAACCCTTTAAACCCTAAACCAATCATTTTATCCCAAATTAACATCATTTAGACTAAGAATTATCTTTTTTATTGACCCTATATACCCTAAACCTAATCCCTAAACACTATACCCTAAATTTTAAACCAAAAAATTTCCCTATTTACCAATCAATCTAGTCCCAATTAACATCCTTTGTAGTAAAAATTAGGTTCACACATGGCATAGAGTGAAAATGCCTTATATACACCCTTAAAAATAAATTTTACATGTCCTAATCACTAATCCTAAACCTTAAAAAATAAATTCTAATCCCTAATACTTAATCCCTAAAATATAAATTTTAATCCCTAATCCCTAAACCCTATGCACTAATGCTTTATTCCCTAGTCTATAATCCCTAATCTATATTAAGTATAATGTGATGGTTTTATTTAATAACATGATCACATTATTACTAATATATAAAACACTTAATTATCAATGTCAATTTTTAACCCCAATTGAGTATTAATAATAACGTGATCATGTTATTACATAACGTGATTGCATTATTATTAATATACACTTCTCAATATGTATGTTGAAGTAGAACCTAGTATAACAAATAATGAGAATATGTTAAGTAATAATGTGATCACATTATTATTATTTTAGACTACAATTAGTTTTTAACATCTATTTTTAATCCAAATTGAGAATTATGTCTCCACAAATATTCTCTATGTACTTCTATGAGACCTACAGTACCTATGTACTTGAACCCACCTTTGAAAAACTATCAATTATCTTTGGTGGGTGATGGATCACATTCAAAGAAGAGGAATATATTAAAGAACAAAACACTAGAATAATTAAAATATTTGAGAGAGAAAAACAAGATACGAATGCAAAAACTTCATGGTAGATAAGGTACAAACCCTAATCCTATGAAGCAAATGCCATAGATAATGAGCCAATTGACAATAATGAATTAAATAATGATGAAATTGACCATAGTGAATTAAATAATGATGAAATTGACTATAATGAAATGAATAATAATGAAATTGACAATAATGAATTAGATAATGTTGGAAGTTTACATTCAAAGTTTCAAGTTTTTGATTTTTTTATAATGAATCTATGCATGATGCTTCACCCCCATGGATGAAGAAAATTTGATGGAAAAAAATAATGAAGAAATAAACAATGAAAGTAATAATTATTTTTAAACACACACTCAACAAATTTCATCCCACCTTTAAACAATGAAAGTAATAATTATTTTGAAACACACTCTCAACAAATTTCATCATTAACAACACCTCAAAGAATTATGTGTGGAAAAGACAAGTACTTAATTGAAGTCAATGAAAATATTTTAGAATCAATGCATTACAAAATGTCTAATCACCATTCAAGAAGACTAGACCAATAAATTTGGGATACTTTCTTTCATAATTTGGATTATGATAGTCAAAGATGTTAGTTATTTATTTCATTGATAAACTTAATAAAAATGAGACCTATAATATACACATTAAGACTAAAAACATCTAACATGGATGATGAAAACAATGAAATTGTTATAAATCTAGATGATGCATATCATACTGTAGGACCAAAATCACACACCCAAGATTATAATGCTGCTTGATGTATACTTACAACTTGTGTAGTAAGTGATAAAATAGGGAAAAAATGAATGGTTTCAAAAGCAAGTGGAACACTTAATATAAAAATAAAAATATTAATGAAAGCAATTAAAAGATGTGAAATACTTAATTAACCTAATACCAATGAGATTTGGGTATTCTTTTATAGACTTACACAAAATGACAAGGCTATAGCTGATACTCTCAAAGAGTTACTTGCTCAATTTTGGAAATACAATACAAGAGTCTCACCCAATGCAAGAGATGTTGTGAAAAGAAAAGTAGGTTATTGTAACAATGAACCATATCCAAAAGAATTATTGGATATGATTCAAACACAATTGTACTCTAAATTTTTGGAAGAACATCCACAAATTTCTATTTATCATAGATATTTTGAGATGGCCAAACTTTTTTATGTAAAAATAAATCACACATGCACCACTTGTTGTTGTAGGCAACATGTTGAATTTTCAATGCGCTATAATGTTTTTTTTCTATACTCATTGTAATTTGCATGCTAACAATATTTTTCAAGAGGGTGGTATTAAATTACCACTAAAATTATCTAGGGAATTTATTCCAACTATCTGTTTCAAAAGATCGGATAGACAATTATTTTACAATGAATTGTGTTTAAATAGAAATTGCAACATTTGTTGTGGATTTCCAAAATTAAAAAATATATATCCATGAGGAGATTAAAAGTGCAATTGGATAGGAATTAGTTGATTTAAGAAAATATAAATTAGTGACTTATCAAGTAAAAGATGGAAAAGAATATAAAAGGTGTGAGCTTGTTACCAAAAGATACTTGTTTTTTATTTTTTTGTCAAATTTAGGGAGAAGATTGCTTATGAGTATGCAAGGCACACACATAGGGATAGATGGTTAGATGAAGATTTCAAGATAACCAAAGATACATTCCCAATTGATTCAATTATTTCAATAGTTGATTTGGCTAAAAATTACACATTCAAACACCAAATGGAAGTTCAATCACAGTATTACAACTCATCACAAGTTACCATATTCATGCATATACCATTCATGCATGCACTTGATAGTACAGATAAATAATGGAAAATATTAATAGAGTACCATTTATATATCAATTATGATCGATCACATTGTTTAGAGTATGTGTAAGGTTATTTTCAAAAGTTCTATGAACAATTGAGTTAGAAGAACATTACTTTCAATCAACATTACATTTATTCAAACAATTGCATATCACAATTCAAAAATGCATGGATGTTTTATTGGTTAAGTAGGATGCATGTTACCACTAGTGTAGAACACATTTTGTATTTCACCAAGGTTGGCCAAAGAAAAGGGGAGCATGATGATGCTGGAGCATGTTTAAAAAGAGTTATTACAAGGAAGGAGTTGAAATTTGAAGAGGGTGTTCATTTGACAAATGCAAAAACTATGGTTGAATGGTGAAATGAGAACATGTGTCATGGTGCTCAGCCAAATTTTATGATTCATAGACATTTTTGATTAATCAAAGAAGAACACTTGAAAAAGTATGAGGATTTTATAACTCTAATGGGTTCAAGTGACCTCTACTCATTTCATATCTCAAACGTAAGTTATTGGACTATTCATATGAGATAATTGGCATGTTTTTATTCTACATGCGTGGACTCTATTTGTAATGAGTGTGAGTCATAAGAATGGGTGGATGATTATATTTCCAAACCTCTAATTCCAATCAACACATATTATGTTCCAACAATATTATAACATATAAATATGACATCACTAAATGACTTTGACCATGTATCTAATCTAGTGTATCTAAGAAGAATATTTTTCATTATGTATAATTTATTATCATTATATATCTTCATATTATCACTAAAAATAGATTTTTTTGATACAGAGCATGTTTTTGTAGATGAGGATAATGAAGATCACACTAATTACTATTTGTGTTAGTGTGTAGAGAGAGAAAAAATTGACCTCCCCAGTTATATATGGAGAAAACATTGACTATCCCATTGGGTTAGTGGTAGTCATTAGAACTTGGTTTCAATGACATCCTATAAAATATTTAGATCAATGGTTGTTTGAAGAGTTTGAAATGCAAAGGAAGATGTTTCAATATTCAAATTTGATTCTTGCAATGAATATTCAATTAAAAAAATATCATGGGAGGCTATTAAACAAGAAACTATGGAAAGCTAGGGAGTTAGAACATGAAGCTATTCTTGATACTATCAAGGTTAGAGCAGATCCTAGTGGTAAATTAGATTGAAATACATAGGTATATTGAATTTTCAAATTTATATGTAATAAATTTTACTAAATTATTTTTATTTTATAAGTAGTACATATGAATTTCATTTTTAATTAATTAATAATATTTTTTGTAAGTTAGTGGTGCCAGATAAGCTTCCATCTTCACGTGGTTGGTACTGTCAGTAAAGAATTATATATTCTTGAATCTAAGAGAAGCTTAGGTTTGATGTGATCAAATCTCAGGTTATACATGGTCAAATCTTAGGAAATGATGTACAAGTTTCATTTTATGGGTGTTTGAACTTAGGCTAAAAATTGCATTTTTCTTATATTAAGAAGGGTATTCTTGAGGCCAGAATGGGTGGTGGGTTTATTGATTGAGCTTGATGGGAGTAAGAAACTTGGTACTAGATGTTATCACCCCTTAGATGTGTTGGCAGTGTCAATTTTTAATAAAAAAACATTGAAACTAGAGTTTTGCAACCATAACTTAAACTTTGACAACATTTGTTGTTAATGTTTTCACACTCTAAAATGGTAGTAGAAATGCACTTGCAGGTGGATTTGAATGTTATGAAAGTTTGATAACATGTAATTTTCCTTTTTGCATATAATCTAAGTGATACATTATTAGGTGAAGGTCTCATAGATAGAAATGGCAATTGGAGTTCAAGAAGTTACTTGTTCAATGCCAAAAAGTTGCATTTTTGGACTCCTCACTACAACTTGTCTAATGGGTTTCTCTTGAAGCTTCCACTTGAGTGATCTAGGGTATGATTATAGGGATTAAATATGATGGGTAAGGCTCTGATGGTTCATATAAATGACTTATAAGTTTTCTTTTATGAATGTTTGAATGTAGGCTTAAAAATTACATTTTTCTTATATTAGAAAGGGCATTCTTGAGGCCAAAATGGGTGGTGGGTTTGTAAATCGGGCCTGATGGGAGGATAAGAACCTATTATTATACATTATATTCCCATTTTGATGCATTTTTAGTGTCATTTTATAGTCATAAATCATCAAAACTAGAGTTCTGTAAACACAACATACACTTTGACAATATTTGTTGTCAGTGTTTTTGCACTCTAGAATGGTAGTAAAAATGCACTTCTAGGTGGATATGAATATTATGGTACTATGATAACATATATATATATATATATATATATATATATATATATATATATATATATATATATATATATATATATATATATATGATAAAAGTTATATATTATTATGTGGAGGTCTTAGATGTAGAAATGGCACTTGGAGCTCAAGAAGTTGTTTGTTCAATGCCAAAAAGTTGTATTTTTGGACCCTTCACTGCAACTTGTCTAATGGATTGCTATCAAAGATTCCATATAAGTGATTTGAGGTGAGATTATAGGGATTAAATAGGTATGGTAAGGATTTTATGGTTCACAAAAATGACCCATAGGTCTTATTTTATGTGTATTCGAACTTAGGCTAAAAAATTGCATTTTTCTTGTATTGGGAAGGGCATTCTTGAGGCCAAAATGGGTGGTGGGTTTATTAATTGACCCTGATGGGAGGCCAAAAAAATAGTCCTAGATGTTATATACCCTTTAGGATGTATTTTTAGTGTTAGTTTTTACTTATAAAGTATTGAAACTAGAGTTTTGTAACCACAACATAAACTTTGACAATATTTGTTGTCAGTGTTTCGCACTCCAGAATGGTAGTGAAAGTGTACTTTCAAGTGGATTTGAATGTCTTGGCAATGTGATAAAATATAATTTGCCTATCTAGATGTTATAAAAGTGATATATTATTATGTGGAGGTCCTATAAGCAAAAATGTCAGTTGGAGCTCAAGAAGTTGCCTGTTCAATGCCAAAAAGTTGCATTTTTGGACCCCTCACTGCAGCTTGTCCAATAGATTGCTATTAAAGATTCCATTTGATTGATATAGGGTGAAATTATAGGGATTAAATAGGTATGTTAATTACTTTATAGTTCACATAAATGACTTACAAGTTTAGTTTTACACATGTTTGAATGTAGGCTAAAAATTTGCATTTTTTTTGTATTGAGAAGGGCATTCTTGAGGCCAAAATGAGTGGTGGGTTTGTTTATCAGGCCTAATGGGAGGCTAAGAACCTTAATTATATATTATATTACCTAAAGGATGTGTTTTAAGTTTTAGTGTCTGGTTAATAATCATCAAAACCATAGTTTTGTAACCATAACTTAAACTTTGATAACATTTGTTATCAACGTTTCCACACTCTGGAACGGTAGTGAAAATGCACTTTTAGGTGGATTTGAACATTGTGTAAGTGTGATAACATTTAATTTACCTATGGAGGCATAAATGACAGTTAGAGCTCAAGAAGTTACTTGTTTAATGCCAAAAAGTTGCATTTTTAGACCCATCACTGCAACTTGTCCAATGGATTGCTCTCAAAGGTTATACCCAAGTGTTTTATGGTGTGATTATAGAGATTAAAAGAGTAGGGGATAGATATGATGGTTCATTGAAATGACTTACAGGTTTTGTTTTATGCATGTTTAAACTTATGCTTAAAATTACATTTTTCTTGTATTGGGAAGGGCATTTTTGAGGCCATAATGGCTGGTGGGTTTATTGATCAGGCCTGATAGGAGGCCAAGAACTTGATCCTAGATATTGTCTACCCCCCTCCACTTGGACATGTTTTTAGTGTCATTTTTTGGTCAAGAAGCATCATAACAATAGTTCTACTAAACTCTCAGCCTATAGAACATGTTAAAACTTGGGTAAGATGAGTTTTTGGTTGATTTGAGTTATATAAACTTGGGTAAGGGTTAACATGTTGAAAATTTTAAAAGAATACTTGAAATATAATTTTTAAGAGCTAAAAACTCTTTTTTTATAAATTGACCTATTAGAGCAATAACTAGGTCTAGAGACCTAGAAACTTGATGAGTAATTGACCTATTGACCTAATGAGTAATTGACCTATTGACAAAATCTACTATGATTCAATATTTATAGCATTGAAAAGAATAATTTTTTAATCCTCATTTTTTGACAACATTAAATATGAGATTTGATAGATAATAGATTGGAAGATCAAAACAACATTATACAATAAAACACAATGAAATAAAAACTTAATTAATTTAGATAGATTGCCATGATAGGCATACAATATAGGCACACGTGTTTAATGTCAATAATAAATAGATTGTCGTGATAGGCATACAAAAAATTACATCTACCAACATAGTGTTTAATGTTGGGTGAATGTCATATATGCATATACAATGCCAAAAATGTATAAATTACAATATATGCATATGAAAAATTACATCTCATGTAAAACATCATATTCATCAATTAGCCTCCCTCTCTTTGCCTTCCTCAAAGAAAACTATCCCTAGGATTCCCTACTAGTAGATGGATACCCTTCTAATGCCTTGGATTGATGCAAGGTCCAACTACGGGTCTTATGCTCATATATCACTTGGAGTTGAACCTATTCAAATACAAGTATTATTACAAAATTAACATAAAATACATTCAACCAATTGTTAAAAAAATAATTATAAACTACAATAAAGAATTATTTAATCATGCACTTACTGCAAGCTCACGGTCTTACTAAATCTATTTTTGATACTCAAACAAGTCAGTGATAGGCTCAGTTTTTTGAATAGGTGTTTGAAATATGGGAGAAACATGAGAATTTGCCTTACTAATCATCTTTACTGGACTATCAGATGTCATAAGATAACTCCACATATACAATACATTCACATAAATTATATTTGCCCCAAGTATGTAGTAAAATTATTAAAATAATTCTATTTTTATAATTCAAAATTACAAGTTAATATATACATCTGTCAGTGCCTATGTAGATGACATTGTAGTAGCAATGCCTATGTCTGTCTCAGCTCACAGAGAGGGAGGAGTGTCTATTTGAGCCATCAATTATTCATGTAAACAAGGTCTCACTTAATTTTATATAAAGTATCAAAGATATATATGGAAATTTTTTGTCAATGTAAACCAAGATATATATGTCAATTTATTTCAATGTGCATATCATGAAAAGATCATATAAACCAAGAATCATGGAAGTGTAACTACCATATAACATACAATAGCCAAAAATAGTAAGTATTTTGCATGTTAGAGGTCATATAAAAATTATAATACATGTAGGAAGTGTGAGTAGAATATTAGGATGTGGAAAGAATAGTATCACTTTGACAAGGCAAAGTTAGGGAGAGAAAAGGAATAAGAGACATATCAAAAACTTTGTATTTACTTGTAAAGATTCTTTAGATAGAGTAAAATATAAATAAGTGTCTAGAATATTATGATTAATAATGTGGTGTTCATATCTATAGTCAAATAATATTCAAGTCAGTAGTCTACAAGTTCAAATTCGTAAAACCCAAGTTTCAATATTTTGTCTTCAGGCAAAGCCAGAAAGATGACAATATAGTCAGTTTAAAGTGGAATTATAAATGATTGAAAGATCGGTATGGGATAAAGGATCTCTATTAAATGAATGTAAACACATTTAAATTCTCTCTATTATTGATAAAATTCAAAATACATGGGAAGAGTATATATAACCCAATTAGTAACAATTTTGAGTTTGCATAGTCATAAAGAAAGACCATATAGAGTTATTGGAAATAGAGCTAAGAATTTATGGTATTGTGAATATTGTGGGATATTATTTTTCCATGTGTGTGATTTTTTTAATTTCTCTCAAATGAAGTTGAAATGTATTAAGGGTTTATTTTGTCCTATTTGTTGACATAGTCATGTTGGAGGGGTGAAGAAAATATGTAAAACTACATGTTAGGAATGATTTAGTATTTATAAAAGAAAATTAATAGTTTAAGAAGATGCATGAGGTAAGGGCAGAGCCATTTTAAGCCTTATAAGCTTTGATAAGGGTCAAAAGGTCATTCTAGCTCATTTATTATCCTCTCGAGTAGGTGCAGGTTTGAGACAACACAAGTTAGGGTTTTAAATTGAAAAATGAGATAATATGTGATTTAACTAATGAAAATTTAATAAAATTTGTGGATAGGGGTATTTATATAAGAGGAAGAGTATTTTTAAGGCTTAAGTTTGATTTGAGTTTGTATGGTACAATTTCACAGTCAATAGCCTTTAAGTAGTCTTAGGAGACCTAATTTGTCCTGAGGGGTGTTGAGTTAGGTGTTCTCAAAAGAGAGTTAAATTATGAAATTACCTACATGAGATATGATGTAAATGGGTATTTGAATGTGGTTTTGGTTTTTTTGGGAGCATATTAGTTTAATTAGAACAAGGATGTTTACCTCAAAAAAGGCTAGTTAAAGGAAGGTGTCAAAGAGGAAAGAAGAGTTAAGTGAAGAGTTGAAGCTTGGGGGTTGTGTGGAATGGTTGGATGCATGAAATGAGATGTAATTGAGTATTTAGATGATATTATGAGTATTTTGGAAGGAAAAAATCAAAGTATCATGCAGACCTATGAAAAAACATAAGAAGATTATAAAGAACAGAGCAAGGATAAAGAGAGAGAACATGAACACATAGTATGAATTGAGGAGGTTGATGTTAAAAGGAAATATTGCATAAGTAGTTTATTAGTAAAATGACTTCAATTAGAGAAGGAGGATTAAGTAAATACAAATAGGCTTAAGATAAATTGAGTAGGTAAGAGTGAACATAAAAGACCTAGTAAATGCAAGGTGATCAAAGAGATAAAGAGGTTGAAGTTAGAAGACAAAGAAGGACAAAAAAATATCAAAGTTGGGTATTTGGTAGAGGTAAGTGTGTGTTTCCATCCATATTAGGTAATATTGATAGGAACTATACATAAATATACTTGATAGATAAATTTAAATTAAACTTACAAGGTAAATATACATAGACTAAATGTACATAGAGCATAAAATTAATTCAAAAGTTTACCTTTGTATAAGTAAAAGGTGTCATCCTAACAAAGACAAATGTAGTAGTGGATGGGCCAATAGCTGGATATGACTATGTAAACAATGGATGCATCAAATCAAATGTTGTAAATGTCGACTATGATGATGAAGGTATCATCACCTCCTACAACATAAAAAATGACATATATTATTCAATTTATATGTAAATTAATTGTTATCTAAATTAAATTTTCAAATATAACTTAAATTTAATATGACATTTATATAAAACATACCTGCATCTATGTAATGGATAATGTCTTCACACTAAATGTGCATTCCAAAAAATCATTACTCGTAAGAATATTATCCAAGCTCTCTGAACCACTAGTGCCATCATTATTAGAAGGTCTAGTTCACATATCTCTATAAGAACTGCAAGGGTGGGTTTGGGTATGCACACTAGGTGGCATTTCTCTAGAATCGATATATGAGAGCCTACTCATATGCTAAATGAGTGTATCAATGAGAAAACTAAGATCATCTAGAGTCTTGATAGTCACAACCGATTGAATTACAAAGGGGATCTCGAGCTCAAATGAATTTTGGATACAGATCTTCATAAGCTAATGAGGTACACATCGTACACCTAATTGATCCTATGCAAAGCCTTTCCCTCAGCCCCAAAACTCACTAAAATAAAAATAGTTTAGAATCTCATTGAGAAAAAAATCACAATAGAGTTTCCTCAAAAAATACAATGGGACCTCATGGTTCTTGCATGATGAATAATCAAACACCATCTACCATAGATCCCAAAAATTGGTTGTGATTAAGTTATGTTGGCAACAATGGATTGGAAAACATTTAATGATTATGAGAAATGGGGAATTATTGGCTGAGTCAATGAATAAGGAACAAATAGAGGATTTTGATATTTCTTTGTTCTTAACCTCAAGTGCTAACAGTTTTTCAGCAATAAGCCCTACAACTATCTTGATATGAAGTATATTTGTCAATTTGACTCATTATGAAGTCAATTTGACCTAATAGTGTCTTTAGAGAATTGGATAGATAGGTGTGATGGGGGTTAGTGGAAGTGTGATCCCTCATTCTCCTAATTAATTATTCAATTTCAATTTTATTTCCCACAATGTTGTCAATTAGAATTTCTTGACTGCCTGGGGGATTTTGTGGAACTCTAGGATGGTTAGGTGGAGGGAGAAGAGGAGGAACAAGAGGGTTTTATGGAGGGTTAGGAGGAGTAACAAGAGGATTTTGTGGAGGGTTAGAAGGGTTATCAGGATGGGCTATTCAAAACAAACAAATTACAACTAAAAATTAGGGTTAAAATGAAAATAATGAAAAATTAGGGTTAACAAGTGTAGATATTTAGCACTTATCTCTTCTACATGGTAACATCATCAATTAATGACTTATTGAGATGAATTTAATGGTTATCTATCAATATTTTGTTTCTCTCACACAAAATTTGATCATAGAATGAAAGGATAACAAAGGAAACTCAAATGCAAAATGATAAATTTGCATTCAGGTTTTGATTTTTATATTTTTTATAACACAATTAACATGATCATGTTATTGAAAATAATAATAATGTAATCATGTTATTATTTAAAAATAACATGATCATGTTATTTAATAACACAATCACGTTATGGATTAGTAATTATTGAGCCATAATTTAAATAATAAAATTGCATTAATTAAATAATGTGATCATGTTATTTATTAACATGATCATTTACCAAAAATGTCCACAAAATTGTCTCCCAACTCTGTACACTTACTAAAAAATTGTTTTATTTTTTATGATAGTACCTACAAAACCAAGTTTTGATAACCACTATGGATCTAGTGGGATAAATTATCTCTTCTCCATCTATAACATGTGTGGTTATTTTTTTTTGGCCTCTACACAATGACATAAGTAGTAGTATATTCCCTCATCATTGTATTTAAGTGCAATGACTACAAAAGCATGCCATAAATTTAAAGTATAATCAAATTGTAAGAACATCTAGGAAAAAATAAAAATATCACTAATATCTAAAGTTGCATATTTAATTAAAGAATAAATTGTACTTGGTTGCACAAGCTCTAAGATGTGGTTGAATTCAAATGATGATGCCATTTTATGATCTATCAATTATTGGAGTGAATAGATAATATATATATAGGTGATATGGGTCTATAATACCATTCATCAACCTATTTTTTTGACTCACATTCATTCCAATTAAATTCCATGCATGAAGAACAAAAACATGCCATATCACTAGTATTAATACTCCATGGACTTGAATTTGAGCGTAGAATGGAGTGAAAAACACTCTATCAAGGTACTGTACTACAATATTCATACATTACCTTGTTTTTTTCCTTTATTAACTAAAATAATATTTGCACATGAGAATTTTTATCGGATCCTTGACAAATATTTTCATTACACCAAGTCACAATACTTGCAACATCAATCAAATTAACACCATTCTTGTATTTTTCCTACTCTATTTTAAGGGATCTTTTTACACCTGCACCTACACCATTATGTTCCCCTTTTCCATTTCCAGCCTCAAATAAGATCCAAAAATGTTGAATGTCATTCTTCTTATGCATTCTACTTAACCGATAAAACATTCAAAAATTCTTAAACTACTCTGCATAATTATCTAACCAAATGTAGTTTGTATCGAACATGATTTATCTTATATTCATAATTATATAAAATATCTCAAAACAACCCTAGATAAACTCTAGAGAATGTGATCTATCATCGCTCATATAAAATTGGTACTCCATCAAAGTATTTCTATTGTCATCTATGCTATCAGGTCAATACTTGAATGTAATATGAACAAAAATTCCAACTTGAATTTAATTATAATATTAGGATTGAACCTCATTTTATGGTTTTCATGTGTAGGTATCAACAAAGTCCATAACCAAAATAATGATGTCAATTGGGAGGTTTTCCTTGCATACCTTGAATTGATTATCTAACCATTTTGATTTGTGTGTGTCTTTCAAGGTAAATAATATTCTTCTTGAATTCAAACATGAAATAAGATATATAAAATTTGGTCATAACTAATTCACATCTTGATGATTATTTTCCACCTTTTAACATGTAATTTATATATTTTTACTTATTATAATCAGTTGCTTTTCAAATTCATTTGAAATTTATTCATGTATATAACTCGTCAAATTTGACAAACCATCACAACTATTACGTGTTCTATACAAATTTTTTTTTGAAAAAACAACTATCCCTTAGGTCTTTAATATAAAATACTTTAGATTAATTCACTTGATGTCATAGGTGGGAAGACACCATACATTCTTAAAAAATCTTGTTAGTATGTAAAGTACAACTTATATGATGAAAAATATCAAAATACATAGAAAATTCAATATGTACCCTATAACAACATGAGGTGTGTGCTTGGTTGATTTTAACATAGAAAGGCTTGCACATCTCAAATGACATTTGGATAATTATTAATTGGCCATTAAAATTTTCAATAATTTTTTTATAAAATTTTGTTTGGGTCATGTCTAAGAATTTTTTTGCATGTGGCCCACAATTTTTTGAGTCTTTTCTTTTTTTAAAAACACATTTTACATTATATGAGACCCTTGTGTTGTTGTGCCAAAAAAATTCAATCAAATGTCTTGTTCTTTCAACTAATACCTTATTTTTTCATGAGAGTCTACTACCAAGCACCCAACAAGCTATGAGTAAAGGGTCATTAAGCCTTGTTCTTCTTTTTATGAAATTTATTAGAATTTATCTATTTAAATTAAAGGATTTACTTATTTTAATAAGAATTTGAGATTTAGATGTTGACTTACTCACTATAGATTCTGCTATTACTCGTCTTACCATATTACTATCTTTTTTCCAATTTTTATTGCCTATTACCTTAAATGCATTAAATAGATTATTTACTATTGTACTATTTATTCTCTTCACGTTGAATTTTTTTAACCCCAAAATATGAATCATAGGGTGTATTTTTTACATTTTCATTAATTGAATAGATAATTGACATCATTTTGTATAGGTTTTATTCGCAAATGTGTAGTTTTATACATGTTGAACATGATGTTGAACTAATCTTTTTGACATTTTACCTTCCATAGATTCTATTATTTTCTTATCTATTTCAACCAAATACCATAGTGCTCATCTTATTATCCTTAGAGGTGTGGGTGTAGGAGATATATTTTATATTAAATTGGGTGGTGTTATCACTTTAACCATAGTAGGGATGGTAGATGGTTAGCTATCTACATTAGATGCTACAAGTGAATTGAATTCTTCTTCATTAGGAGACACATGATTTGAGATCATTAATTGATGTTTATTATCATCATACTCAAAAATTTTATTATTAATGGATGTTTTATTATATTATGTTTATCCATATGTTTCATCACTCATTAAAAATTCATTACTTACAATCTCTAAATTTTGAATTTCATCATGCAATAAAGATTGATTGAGTTCTCTTATCTCATTTGAAGACATATTTAAACTAAATTTTATAGAATTGGGCATGTTATTTTTATTTGAAATATTACCTGGTGTAGAGGTATCACCTTCACCTTGCCTAGAAGCTCTTACAGATGCTCTCCTATCTTCTTGTCTTTTTTTCTTCTCTTTAATTTCTTCATTTGTTAGTTATTTGATTGGTCTTTTATGATGACATCCTGGTCCCATTATTTATCCTTACCAAAATAAGATAATTTTACATTTAAAATTGAAGAATTTGTAGTGATTCAAACAAAGTAAATGTAGAATTTATCAAATTTGCATAATTACCATAGAAAAACTAGTTTATAATTTGTAAAGAACAAAAAAGAACAAATTTCATGTGAAAGCAAAGAGAAAATCATGAATCAAAAAGGGCATGTGTGTTTTTAAAATCATGTATGTCCTTTTTTATCCATGAAATAATTAATGTGCAAAAAGCTGGTTTACATAGGGCGTACGCCCTTTGTAAGTTTACAATTTTTTTGGTCTCTTTACCTCCAAAATTAGCTTAGTTTTAGGCATAGGGGGTCCCAAACCTGCTCCAAACTCTATCGTAAACCAACTAGGAGATTTATAAGAAATTTAAGGTTTTTTCATCTTTGTTAACATGTCTGATCAGATAGCTTCTATTATTTAAAAAAATTATATGAATTTGTTGAGGAGAAATCATAGTTTTAGAATATTTAATTTTTTTAATATTAGAATATTATTTATAATTATTACTTAATATTTACATAACATATCTCATTTATGGACTATATATATCATGATAAATTCTCTTATAAATTTTTGAATATTAATTATATATTTATAAAACTTATATCTCATTAATCTACAAATTTTCTAATATGATTTAAAAAAATAATTTTCATAAAGTTAAGGTCAAAAGTTATGTTTGTACACTTACAGTTTCAAATTTTTAGCTATCTTGACTTATAAAATTATTATATATATATATATATAATAAAAACTATTCTCAACTTTAGATACTTAAAATCAGATATTTTATGTTGATTTTAACCTTTTTTACACTAAATACCTAATCATGTATAATCCTCTCTAATAATCCTTAATTTTATCTAATCACTATTCACTGTTTATTATCCTTAAATTAATCTAAAGTTAATTAATTAATATTTCTCTAATTAAAAATTACATGGATTTTAGAAATTCATAATTTTCATAAATCTAAAAAATTAAAATTATCCTCACACGTCCTAAGGCTCCACCTATCCCCCACCATTCTAATTTAATAATTTACCTTTATTCTGATTACCTTCCATGATCTAAGTTAATAATCATATTATCTATCATTCTAATTTAATAATCCTATTGCCCTCCATGATTCAATTTAATAATCCACCTTTATTTCTATTGTCTTCCATGATCTGATTTAATAATCCACCTTTAATCCTATTATCTTTTATGATTTGATTTAATAATCCACTTTTATACCTATTATCTTTCATGATCTAATTTTCTCCAATTTAATAATCCATCTCACATCCACTTAATAATTTTATATCATATCTTCCTCCCAAATACATTTTATATTTATTTGTGAATCTTGCATGTTCTTCACTCCAATTTTTAATTTAAAATTCTTATTATGAATTAAATATTATATTTTATTCTTAGCCCTTGATCTTCATTTCAAGATAGATGGTTCACATCCATTTCCAAATTTTATAAATTGGAGGTTCTTCCTCAAATTTAGCTAAGATTCTTCATTCCAAAGTTATTTTGTTAGTATATCTACAAAAGCTTCTTCATTACAAGTTTACTATGCTGAGATTATAAGAGTTTGCATACCACAGTGTTGTCCATTTACCCTTGTATTAGAAGAGTGAGCAACCAAAATTTAAATAGAGAAAATTGAATTCACATCACAATGGAGGAAGCTTATTTTTATGCTAAGGTATAATTTTGTTTTTTTTCTTTCATTTTTAGCTCTATCATATGTTTAGCTAGTTTAGATTAAGATTTCATTTGATTTTTCAACTTAAATAGTATTTATAGATTTCCTTAATACATTTTCTCACACATGATGGGACCTTCCCTCATTTTTTTTCTCATATTTGTCATAATTGCATTTAGAAGTATATTTAAATTGGTTTATGATGTTTTCTCTTATTTTTATGGTTCATTCTTACTTTGTTGAAGGTTTATTTGACTATAAGTAAAAAAAACTCTTTAACAAATTGTTTGCAAAACACTTGTCAAAGAAAATCCGTAAAAAGGATAAACAAAATTAATTTCTTTTAATTGTTTAGTAATGCTTTTAATTCATTTTTCCAAGCTTTCAGTAATTGCATCAAATTTGGTTTGGATTTAATTATTTATTTTTAAATATTTTGTTTGTAATTGTAAAATTGTGTATGCTCTTCTCTTGGCATCACAATGATGATGATACTTAGGAATAAAAATAATTTCATATTTTTTTATGTTACCCAAGTGATGTTTTTGTATGTTCTTTCATTGACGTCACAATGGTAATGATACTTAGAAATAAAAAATTAACACTTACTTTTTTTTTACGGTCCATATTGACCAAGTATTTCACCACCACACAATAAGCTAAATCTCATGTACTGGTAAGGTATATAAATTGATATATAATTGTTTCAATTGACTAAGTGGTTGTGTTTTTTAAGCACATCATGATGTGAGAAAATTTTATCCTTCAATACTTAGGGTTTTAATAGTTGCCTCAAAATATGATATCACTAATTATCAACACACTAAAACCCCTATGACTATATTAGGTACTTTAGGACAAGACCTAATACTATGAGTATATTTTATCTATTTCTTCCATGATTTTAGGCCTCAACGTACTACAAAGTATCTCAAAGGACTCCCATTAGATAATATTGTTTAAACTTTAAGCTTAGGAAAGCCTCTTTCACTGTTCGAATTTGGTGCATCTGTGAGTGATTAGCACTGAGAAGTTACCTTTCACATAACCTCAAAACTAAAATTATTAGGCTATGGGAATGGTAGTATCCTCCATGATTAGTGCCTTGAAATATTATGCTATAGTTAATATAATGTATGAATAAGTGACATTAGAAGGCCTAAAATTTATTCACAACACTTATTATAGTTTTTCACCTTTTATGTGTAATTACTTGACTATTTAAAATAGGAATTTATTTGTTGTTTCCTTGTGTTTTCCATGTCCTGCAATATCCATATTTGTAAAAAAATTATTTTGAGTTTTAAAAAGATATCAAGACATCCTAAAATCAAAACATTTTTCTTAAAAACTAAAAAATAATTAGTTTAAGATCAATTTTTTTATCACTTTGGTTATTATGCTTAGTTTAAACTTTTCATTTTCTTTGAGTCAAATTCTTTCTCCCTAGTCATATCACCTATCACTAGACAAATGACTTTGTTGAGCTATCCCTTGGTCAATCCGGTCACAAATCTAAATCCAAATAATTGAACCCTTAACCTAGGGTTTAATCCAATCAATTTTGATTCAAATACATATTTAAATCAACATCAAATCAATCATCCAATAAATCAAAATATGAGTTTGAATGCCCATTTAAATTCACCTATTGACTAGTCAAATCCAAATTTGAAAACTTATTCAAGTTTACTCATCTACCAATCAAATCCAAATTTGAATGCTTATTCAAGTTTACCCATTTACCAATTAAATCTAAAATTGAATAGTTATTCAAGTTTACCCATCAATCAATCATATATTAACATCAACCAATTGAATATAAACTTGAATAGATATTCAAGTTTACAAATCAAACATATAATAAAGCCAAATCCAAGTCCAAGTTTAAATGTGCATTCAACCTCACCCATCAATCAATCATATCTAAAACTCAACAAATCAAATCCAATATTAAATATTTATTCAAGTTTAACAATCAATTAATCCAATCCAAACATCAATCAATCAAATTAAAATTTGAATACTCATTCAAGTTTACTCATCAATCAACATCCAAATTTTATTTTAGGGATAATAGCCAATCAATTTTTAGGATTTACCAATAAAAATTATTCAAATTATTTTACAAGTTTTAATCCACCCACAAATTAAGAATCACCAACCTCAAATCAAACTATATTTATCAATTCTTTAAGTTTTAACATTAGTATCAATCAAAATCAACTCTTTGGTTAAATTTCACAACCATTTTCAAATTTATGCTTGAACCAAACCCCATTCACAAGTCAACCTCCAATCCAATGAAATACAAACAAAACCTTTAATCCGAATGAAACCTTTAATCACAACACACATCAAAACCAACCATTTAGCATCCATCAAAACTAGGCATTTGATTCTACATCTAATTCATTCTCAAACTCGAACCAAACTACATCAAACACACATTTTTACACACATGCATATAACTTCACAAGTCCACCCAATCCGTATAATTTCACCTTCAATACAAATCTATCAAATCCATCTTTAATCAAACAAATCCATCCTTTGACATAAATCAATTCATCAATGCTCCATCTCATGGTCCACATTCCCAAATCATTGAATACATCAAAATGAAAACAAATGAGGTCTTGCTACAAGATTTAAGTCTAGGAGCCAAGTTTCCTCCTAATTTTGAGACCCAAACAATTCCACATCACCCTACCATTAGTAATCATATTTTTCAAAATAAACCAAGTCTCCCACCCACTAGTTATAGCCTTGCTTCTTACATTCTTTATCACACTAGCAAAGGGAATCCAATTCTAGCATCCCAACTAGACAATGTCACTTCATATTCACAACCACACTAGATCCAAAATACCCAACCTCCTAACAAAATTACATGCCTAGTGGTTAGACTAGTTAGAAAATTGTAAACACAAATTCAGTCATTTGGGATAGCCTTATGATATTACCTTTCGAAAGTTGGTTGCTGAAAACTTAGTCATATTTCTAAACACCAAAAAATTGATGAAAACATCCCAAAACTTGAGTGGTATAGAGATAAGTAATATTTTAACTATCATAAAATATAAGGGTGTTCGATAAATCGTTGTAAGAGACTAAAGCATTATATCCAAGATTTGATTCACAAAGGGTATGTTGTGGTAGATCCAAGTGTATCCACACCTCAAAATCATAGCTTAAGGGTATGACAACATTTATTTCACGAGCCTAATCATGCCACTCCTTTAATCAACACCACCAATCCTTCTTCCCATATTTCAAGTCCATCTCCCACACCCATTTATTGGGAACAAAAATATTACTTACCGTTAGTTTTTACCCATAATGATAATCAAATAATCAAAAACTTCTTAACTTGCCTCCAATAAGAAGGACATTAGAAAACATTTGCATATTCTGAGAAACAACAAGCATTCCTTGATCAAGATGAATCCTACCATCCAAATCTAAAATAATTATCCCTTAGGGAAAACCTCTTTGAGGAACTATCAGATAATCCAATTCTAAATTTTATTCCCAATCCAAATCAAAATCTAGAAAATCAAATATATGAGTCACTTAGTGAGAACCTCTTTGAGGCATTATTATATAATCCAAATCTGCATCCCCATCAAAACTATCAAGAAGAATCCCTTGGTGAGAACCTTTATAAGGCACTAATGGATGAAAAAATGAATTTATCCCTACATAAACACAATTATAGAATGGATCTCTATCACAAATTAAAAATGCCATTGATCCAAAAGTGAATCCCCAAATCATCTAATTTGTGATTACTCTTAGTCTTGTTGACCATGAGATTGATGGTCCTAATCACCTTTCACATCATGAAACCTATACTTATACCCATTATCATTTCATCCCTCTAAATATTTTATGCACTCAACACATCCTTCATCCAACACACCTTATGCTTCACCCTATTTGGAATCACCCTCTAACATATGGGCTATGATGGTATCCTGGTAAATTTAGAAGAATCTAACTTAGAAATCAAATAAATTACTAAAGACATCTCTAGAGTGCATACTTTAAATATCGATAGGGTTCATCATCATGGATCTCAAGCCCTTTTATAATTGAGATTTAAAAAATAAATAAAATCACAAAACATCAAAACTTTTTTAAAAAATATACATCAAACATCAAAATTATGTATCTTGTGACTCCCCATTGGGTTCAGATGCTGATAAAGCCAAAAAAATTATAAAATAAAAAATACAATAAAGTATTGACTACAAGTACCTTGACACTTATAGGTAACCCATTTACAATTACATTTCACATTTCCCTCATTGCATTGAATTTTCCATCATTTACATTTTGTCTTGCATATCAAATGACATGTTTGGTGATTATTTAGTTACCAGTTTGCATAACACAAACTTTCAAAATGCATTTTTTCATATCGTTTCAATTTTCATATCACCCTATTATCCCATGTAAAACATTCTCAAAATTAGAATTACATTGGCTCTTTCCTTAGTTCTTACGAGCAGAGTACATCTCTTTTCCTTACATCTTTTTGTAAGACTTAGAAAATTTTAGCCTACAACTTAGTCTAGAAGCTTGTCCATGATTAAGTTTCCTCTTACATTTACTTATATATGTATAAAATATTAGCATGCTATAAAATAATGGTAATTTTACTAGCTTATCTTAGTCTTAGGTGATGATATCTTTCATCTTACTAGTTGCATGGGGCCAAGACTTAGGGGTAAAATTATTCTAACTAAAATGACACCCTTATATAAAGCTTATGAAAAATAAAATTCAAATTTCACATCTCTCAACCTTCACTGATCTTTAGTGTTGATCCTTTGCATCTCACTAGTTGCATGAGATTAGCATTGGGGAGAGATGAGCTTATTTTCCTATGTATAGCCTTTAGTGATGAGCCCATGTGTCTTCCTAGTCACATAAGACTAAATATAGGGGGTTGCAAAGCAATTTATAGAATATTTAATAAAAAGTTGTCCAAAGAAAAAGTTCTTCAAAAAGCTTGTTTGTATGTCTAAATAGTAAATTTATCCCATTTACCGATTTTGTCAGGGCTATTTCTGTTTAGATGTAGCCAATAAATTTAGTATTTTATGAGTTTAGTAAGAAGAACATTTTCCCCTTCGCTCGTAAGAATTAGGTCAATTTTTGTTTTCCATGCAAAACTTTGATTTCTAGTTTTCATCTTCACAATTTCATACTTATCATATTCCCCCTTTCATTCCTTTGTTGTAAATTGAAAGTCATATGTTGTGTAAACAAAATAACTAGATCATCACCTACAAAACAATTGTTAGCACATTAATAAAGCTTCATGTATATCATAATGTTACGTCATTTTCATACATTTTTTGTTCTCACATATATAAGCATTTTCCATACCATTATCATAAAAGCATAGATACATATGGTATATCCTCAATGCCTAGTCATCTAAAGTTCATAAATTGAAAAATATACGTAGAATTTAATCCCATAACCCAAGACTAAAAAGTCATTGAAATAAAATAGAGAATCTCTATCTATCATAATAAAATTTGAGTTTGTACAATAAGTATCTAGTAAAATCCACCTCTATAGAGGGCATGTGAGTCAAACATCTCAAAAACCAAAAGCAAAAATAAAAAACAAAAAATAAATAATAAAAAGAGAAAATTAAAAAATAGTCATCCATGAATGAAAACCAATTTAATATCTATTTGAAAAAGTGCCATGGTGAAAACCAAATTTATTTCACTATTCATCCCATAATTACCTCTCTCATCCACCCATCCACATCCAATACATTTTATGATTAATCATCATTAATCCATGTCATCAATTATCTTCTTTGTTTATTTTTGCACATCAATCATCCAAAATCATTTCTTACTCTTTATACTTAATATCTCCCACATCCCAGTTGAGACTGACAACATCACAATTCCATCCTTTCTCCATCAATCCATCGTTCACTTACTCACTCACTCAACTAGTCATTAAATTAGTCAACCAAGCCAAGTTTGTAACTTTTTAATAGGATTTACCAATCCCACATCCACTCCTATGAACCTAATTTATGGGGCACCTCAAAACATGTAGCTTATCTTGGGAGATATCATTCCCAATCCGCTCCTTGCATATATCATTGTTTATGAGCAAATCAACCCATCATCACAATCAATCACAATGTACAATCATTATCTTAAATGAGTTAATAAAATCCATGGGTCAATCTTAAAATTTCATCCATCAACCCATTTTTCTCATCACTTCCCGTATGTGTTGAACTACATTGGCATGATGTCCATAGACTATATAGGCATTACTTAAATTCTACGAGTAGCTCAGCCACTAATAACTAATTAACATCCTCATTCTTCATCTTTTCTTCTCAATAATTTCCATTACTAACAATTCCCTCTTGCTTATGGTGTCTTACATTAAGGAATCTTTGAATTTTTCTTAGCATATTTATATTTTAACATCATCTAATTTTTTTTCTCCCATTTTTTGAAGATTTATATTGGCCTAGGGTCTTTTTGGACTATGTAGAAAACACTCAATTACTAAGATCAACTCGGCCATATCCCTTATTTTATCTTCCTTTCTAATCTAATTTTGTTTTCTCCATTTCTCTACCTATCTCTTCACTACCTCCCTCCCTTCAGCTTGTCAATCTCTTTTAATCATTTTTTCAACTTATCAATCTCTTTTAAAATTAGGATTGACAACCTTTCTCATCCACCCCTCTTATCTCCTATAAATCCACCATCTAATTCACTTCCTTGTTCTCCCCATCACCTTTTATTGAATTTCTTGTGCATGTTTCACTGCTCACTCCCCCACCCACTTCATATTTTTTTCCTCTCTACTTATTCACAACCTTACCCTCCATCTCTTTCATTTTCTTTCACCATCCTCATCATATCCCCTTGTCCTTGGAAATTTGTCATACCCTCTTCATCACTTTCTTCTATTTACCAATTCCACATCATCTTGTTCCCTTGCATAATGATGGATATTTTTGCTCTTTCTCTTCTTCACTGCCACCTTATTACTTCTCTTTCGTTGCTTCAATTCCATTTTCATTCCAATTTTTGGTTATTTTTTCATCTTTCCCATCTTTTGCATTTACATGCTTTCTATTTTTTGTAGCCTCCATCTGTGCACCTCTTCTTCATCTTCTCTTGTGTTCCCCCTTGTCTTTGACATCACTATTTTCTTCTTTCATGTGCCACTATTTTTTTATTTTCTATTCTTCACACCTTTTCCATTTTTTATTCTTTTTTTTGGTTTATTTTCATCTTTTCCCCCTTTTTCATCTTATTTTTCCCTCCTCAGTTAGATTATAGATGGGTTTTTATCCTTTGAGAAGCCTTCCATAGTTGTCCTTTTCTTTTTATCTATGCAAGTCTATGCGCTTTGATTTTCCCTTTTCCTCTTTCCATCTTTGTACACACTTGTCTTTTGCATCTGTGTGATTATTATACTTCTTAATTACTTATTTTTTCTTCTTATCATCCATTATCTTCATCTATTATTTTCATCTAATTCCCCTTAATGTGTTTCTAAATTAATTCGCTTCTTCACTCTCCTATCATCCATTGTCCATTTTTTATCCACTATTTATTCACCACCTCACCACTTTTTAGCTTGTCAATCTCTTCTAATCACCCATTCAGTCTATCAATATTTTCTAAAAATATGATTGACACCTACCCTATCTCTTCACCTTTTTTCCCACCTATTCTCTGGTTCCCCTCATTTTTATTAACCCCTTTGACATCTTCCATCCCATTCTCATCTTCAACACCATCATATGCTTTGCTTCGTTGTTCATCTCCTTGCCTGTCATTGTTTCTCCTATCCATGCTTACTTGGTCACAATACCACCTGATTATTCACTCTCTTTTCATCCCTTTTGTGTCTTTCTTCTACTCATCTTTCCTCACATTCCCCTTTCTTCCATGTGTTTCCTTGTTTTTCATTTTCATCACCAAACCATTTTCTTCTTGGTCTCTTTTAGACCTCTTTTCACTCCTTTCATCTCCTTCTTCATTTATAATCATCTCTTTCCCCTTCATGTTTGTTAACCTCCTCTCACATTCCTTTTCAATTCTCCAATCTGTTATTTTTTAGCACATTCCTCTCATCCCCATCTTCTACCTTTTATTTTTCTTCTCATTTCTCTATTTCATTTCATTTTTCTCATCCTCCTTGATTTCACTTGGTGACATTACTCATGATTCACGATCCTTTTTTCTCATTTTCCATGTCTATATTCTTACACCATTATCCATCTTCATCATCATCTTTATCTATGACCTCCCTATCTTATCACTCCTCCTTCATCCATCTCCTTGTCAACTTTCGCATCATCCATTGTTTGCTTTCCCTCACATTAATACATTAGCACTCAATATCTTCACTAATTAGAGTGTGGTCACCAAATTTTACTACTCCTACATGCATCTTCATGCATGTTTCCTCATGCCTTTCACTCTTTTTTTTAATACATGAAATATTATCAGGTTCACTACTTAAATTACATCTATTTATTCCTTCAATATATTTACATGTTGTGCATGGGTACTCTTTTTGTACCTTGTCCCTCTCCAACTACTCCCTTTAACTCACAACCATTTTCCACCCCTTTTCCCATTATAAGACCAATTATATAACCTCACCCCAAGGTTGTTTTATCTAAGTTAACTTTGTATTGATATCCACAACCTAATGATTCTTCTATGATTTCATACCATCTCTAAGTTAGTCTTGTCTCCCTTGAACTATTGGTGCACCCATATTCCTTCTTTTTCATAACACATCTTATTCTGCCCATAAATTTAATGGATACCATGACTATATCAGTCACTATGCATGTTAACTCATTTATTATATCTCATTTTCCTTAGATGAAGTGGACACTATGATTGTATACATCATTATACGTGCCCACTCATCTATTATCCCTCTATTACCTTAGATGAGGTAGAAATAATGACTATATCTGTCACTATATGAGTGCCCACTCATCTATTATCTCTTTCTTGCTTTAGATGATGTGGACATTGTGATTATCTCATCACTAAATAGGTAAAAACTCATATTTTTATCCACTCCTCTATTTATCTCTCCATAAGGCTCTCACCCTTTTGCGAGTATTATTATTATCCATGCTCTTGCCATTTTATAAGTACATTTCCATCTTCCTCTCCCTTTATCTATTTCTTCTTATCATTCCCTCATTCATTTTTCTTCTCCCCCTTTCTAGGATAATTACATGTGGCCTGAAGTATATCCCTATTATCATGGGTGTTCACACCATTTTTAATGGTAATAGCATTTATACTATGCATGCAATGCTTGGGGGCATGGGGACCTAGGGTCAGTTCAGGCACTATCTCCATCATCTTCATTAATCCAAAATGTGATTTCACTTATTCTCTTTCTATTTAAAATCACATGGTTATCTCAAAGATTCCTCATCCATCATTCAATCTTGTCATAAATGTTGGATACCAAAAATCTCAACCTTGGCCTAGGATGTTAGTCTTGTCATTTACTTCCTTTTTAGGTGTTGATTACTTTAGTTTTTGTTTTCACCTATGTTTTGTTGTGATTCAACTGAACTTATCTTTGTTAAATTTATTTACTCTTGATTATCTTATCATGTTTCTTGTCATTTTTATGCGTATACTTTTCTTTTTTCTTTTTATTTGCATTCATCTTCTTTCTACTTGTTTGCTTTTCTTTGTTTTTTATCAGTTTTTGAGTCAAGATTATTTTGTGTATTACACTATAGTGTGATTATGATTTTTTCATATCATGATGCACTCTTTTTTGTATAAATTACAATCTCTTTAGTCCTTATACATCAAACACATACATTTATTATGATTATTTAATATCATTGGTGATTATTATTTTATGCTAAATTAAAACTTAGGTTGATTAACTCTTACTCACTTATTCATGTTGGAATTCCAAATCAAGATAAAAACAAGCATAAGGCAAATGTTTAACCATCTATATAATATCCATCCATTTACACTTTCCAAATCATCCTCTCTCTAGATCCTATCCCCTCCCATTCCAATATTTTCCCCTCTAACCCATAATTTTAATATTTAACAACTATCTTTCTCCATAATTTTAGGCCCCAATTAATTGAAATGCTATCAATCTTTATTAACTACTTGCAACTATCAATTCTGTAGAATTTTATTCTCAAATTGGAAAATATATATTTTTTGTTTTCAAGCCCACAATTTACAAGGATATATCATTACACCTTTGATCATGTGACCCATGATTCTAAAACACCATCCAAACATGCAGCCTCTGAGCCAAAAATATTCTTTTTCCTATCTGTTCTCTAGTTTTTAGCTAGGGTCAAATCATTTAACACCAACTTTAATCTTGTAAGTATGATATCAATTTCTAGTTCTTCAATTTATTGATGACCTTAATTATCAATACTTCATCATTTTTCCTCATATATCATTTCGAGTGTTCCTCTACTTTACCAAACAAACACTTGAGGGGGCATCATCATGGGTCCCTCATTTTGTTCCAATCATTATCTTATTATTCTATCCAAACTCTTTCATCTATTGGTTAAAAATGATAAAATTATAGAATCCATTATTTATTCATCTATTTTTTTATTTTTTTCTCACCTTTTCATCAAAATTTTTATTCTTTGAAAAGTCATTACTTTGACAATGTCTTGTAATGACTTCTCAAAGAGGGGCAAAATGTAGACACTTAAAATCAGACACTTTGTGTTAATTTTAACCTTCTTTTCACTAAATACGTAATCATATCTAATCCTCTCTAATCATCCTTAATTTTCCCTAATCACTAATCAGTAATCACTATTCACTATTTATTATGCCTAAATTAATTCAAAGTTAATTAACTAATCTTTCTTTAATTAAAAATTCCATGGATTTTAGAAATTCATAATTTTTATAAATCTAAAAAATTAAAGTTATCCTTACATGCACTAAAGCTTCACCTATCCCCCACCATTCTGATTTAATAATCCATCTTTATTCTCATTATCTTCCATGATCTAATTTAATAATCCTATTATCCACCATTCCAATTTAATAATCCCATTGTCCTCCATGATCCAATTTAATAATCCACCTTTACTTCCATTGTGTTCCATGAGTTGATTTAATAATCCACCTTTAATCTCATTATCTACCATGATTTGATTTAATAATCCACCTTTATTTCCATTATCTTCCATGATATGATTTTCCACCTCACATCTACTTACTAATTTTATATCATATCTTACTCCCAAATGAATATTTATTTGTGAGTCCTGCATGTTCTTCACTTTAATTTTTAATTGAAAATTCTCATTATGAATTAAAATTTACTTTTTATTCTCAGCCTTTTTTCTTCATCTCAAGATGGATGGTTCACATCCATTTACAAATTATATAAATTAGAGGTTCTTCCTCTAATTTAACTAATCTTATTCATTCTAAAGTTATTCTATTGGTATATCTACAACAACTTCTTCATTATAGGTTTATCATGCTAAGATTATAAGAGTTTTCATACCACAATGCTACCCATTTAACCTTGTATTGGAAGAGTGAGAAATCATAATTCAAAGAGAGAAAATTGAATTCACATCATAATGGAGGAATCTTCTTTTTGTGATAAGGTATAATTTTGTTTTGTTTCTTTCATTTATAGCTCTATCATAGACTGATTTAGTTTAGATTAATATTTCATTTGATTTATTAGATTAATTATTATTTCTATATTTCCTTAATAAATTAACAATCTTCAACATTTCACCTATCCATATATGAATTTTCATATAAAAATTCATTCGTTTACTCAAAATGTCACAATTCATGTTCTTATATCATTGTCAATTATCTCCAAGTTC
This sequence comes from Torreya grandis, assembly GCA_037957365.1. NCBI lineage: Eukaryota > Viridiplantae > Streptophyta > Pinopsida > Cupressales > Taxaceae > Torreya > Torreya grandis. The sequence goes on along the minus strand of JARHVA010001216.1, from coordinate 742,603 downwards.
AACGATTACTATTTTTAGAAAAAAGTGTCATTTTATACCACCTTTTGTCCCCTATTATCCTACATCTACCATGTGAGCAATGACTTGAATAAGTGGAGGCAAAGAAAAAGAAGCAAGAAGAGGTAGCATGAAAACATCAAGAAGTGTATACTGCACATCATAAGTAGGAAGAAATAGAGGCATAAGTAAAGGATCAAGAAGAGAAAAAGGCTAAAGAAGAGCATCACATTAAATAATAACAAGCCAATTATGTAGCTAAAGAATAAGCATCCAAGGATAAAACCAAGGATAAAACTGAAGCCAAGTCCAAGGCTAATGTAGAAGCCAAATCTAAGGATGAGGCAGAAGCCAAAACCAAATATGAAACTAAAGCTAAGGCTAAGAATGAGGCGTAAGTTAAAGCCCAAGTTATGGTAGGCACTAAGGTTAAGGCTAAATCTAAATCTAAATCCATAGAAGAAAAAGATGAAAAATCCAAGGAGGAAGCATAATGAATAGAAAAACACAAACTGATGACACAAGGAGTTGTGTAGGAGGAGGCTTCATAGCTAAAACCTCAAATCACTAGCCATTAGTTATGAGATATTTCCACATCATCCACCTGCCACACCACCTTTTCTATTCCTTTGCCCCAATTTTTACTAGATCTTGCAGTGATTCCAACCAAATCCATGGCACTTTCTATCAGTACATTAGAAACATATTTAGATGTTACTCAGTTGCCACTAACCAAGATTATTGAGGGCACAAATACATTTTAAGAGTCAATATCACAAAAGGATTTATCCTTCAAATAGGAAGTCTTCTAGCTACGAGGTGACAATGTAGAATTGAGTTGATAGTTTATAAATATACACCAGATTATTAATAACATCTATCCTACATTAGTTACACAAGTCCTAAGTGACCAATTGATGTCTAAAGAAAAGCAACTCATAGCTTTATTGAAAAAACTCACAAAGTATTGGATGGTTGCATATCAATGATTTGCACTAAGAGCATATGGATATAATATGAAATCAAAAAAGAGCAATCTATGAACTATTGGAGGAATATGAATAGGTTTTGGATATCATTTCATAGCAAGACAAACTTATATCACAATGGATATTAAATTGGAGGCAACACTTTAAAAATTCATTAGTTATTATTAAACCTGAGTTCATAAAAGTAGACAAATCCAAAGCTATAATGAATGATAAAATGGATACTTATGATGTAATGAGTAATTCCCTTAGTCAATTTTTAGATTCGATGGACAATACCATGTAAAAACTTTAGGCTTGGCACAATGAGAATTTATGCACTGCATTTGTTGGCCTACAATCTCAAAGACATGCATATTGATTAGATGATTTATTTTTGGACATCTAGTTCAAGGTATCAAATACTAAAATTCTAATCAATATCACAAAAGATGAAGATGTGAAAAACTTGATGGTGATTCAGATCCTGCTACGCATATTTCTTACTATGGAGCTAGAAGTGTTAACGTACTAGAACATGCTTAAGCAATATATTTTCCAAATTGATCCCCCCATTGGCCAACTTGTGGATTATCCTCAATTCATTTCACTACAACATCTCCAATAGGTCCTACAATATAAGAAGATATCTGTGAAGCCAAAATTAGATAGCCAACAACAATAATAATTTATACCACTAGTTCAATGTAACAAAGTCATTCATCTATTGCATAAGAATAACCAAAATAATAATAATCTATTGTATATCCACTTCAAAGTATGCCACCATATGCTCAATAGTTACTCTACACTTCAATTTTGTAGTTTTCATAAGTTTTTCATAATTTTTTAGGATAGCCTTAAGTATTAGGAGTGGGACTAGTTAGTTGAAACCCTGAAAGGGTAGCCATATAGATATACTAGTCTATTGAAAACTTGAAAGGGTGGTAGGATAGTATGCTATTTAGTTGAAAAACCAAAAGGGTGATTAATTAAAACACAAAGGGTGAAATTTGGTAAATGACACCTCAAGCGTTAAAGGCAACTCTTATTTTGTGTTCATTCCTTCAGCTTCATAGTAGAGTATCTTGTTACAACCTTGTCTTGGGATGAGATAATAATTTAAGTCTTGGAAAGTGTTGGGTGAAAAATAGGGCTTGCTAAAATCCAAATGTATATTCGATAGCCATGTGTGCATAGCATACTATTTTGTCTTTTTTATAATTTGGTGTATAAATTCAACCTTTGATAGAATAGTATTTGACCTCAAAATATGAAGAGTCCTTCTTTTAGCATAATAAAGGTTAGAAGATGAAGAGATAGTGCTTTGTAAAATCCTTATAAATAGCACTCAATTGTAATTGAGAATGGTTCTGCATTTGATAGAGATTAATACATTACTTTGAATGGTTTTCTCATGTATCTTTTACTTATGTTATGTTTTACTTATGTTATGTGTGTAGTGAGTACTATGAATGTGTTAATCTGTTATTCATATAACTTATGCTGACTATTTTATATACACTAATTCTATGTGTCTTAATACAATGAGCTCGAATTTGTCTACTAATGGCTGAATTTAATTTGAGTTAACATCACTTGTAAATTTTGTTATTAACTATGCAAGTTATCCCTATAATTATTATATTCTAGAGTTTTTCAAGAACCTCTATTAACATTTATTAACATGGGTTGAAAAACCTTGTGTAAATAAATAATAAAACATGTTTATTTATTTATCATTGTTTAAAAGGTAGTCAAGAAAGGTTGGACCTATTGGTTACAATGGTCACCTCCCCTCAAATTTATTATAAATAGGGTTTTTACCTTTATTTTTTTACACATTCGATTCATTCAGTGAAATATGTGATTGAACCAAGTTAATATTTACATGTGGCAAATATATTAGAAGGGTTTTGGGAAGACTTTTTGAGAATAAGGGAGTTGAAGAAGATTATATTGGGAAAATAAGTTTCTCATATATGAATAAATCACTTTATGGGTTTTTTTTTTACCTCACTTGAGGTTTTCCCACGTTAAATACATGTGTCAATCTATACCATTGTTAATTGATTCTATATCTAAGTCTATCATGTGCGTATTCTTCATATTTCATATATTACATGATCTTTGTCAACATCAACATTTTAGATTGTGAACTAGATAATATTATGGAAGACCTCACTTAGAGTGCTCTAATTTATCAATTCTTTGGTGCCTGGCTTATGAGGGATGAGTTTAAAATTTGGATTGGAAAAAGTGAAATATTTTCCTAGGTATTTAATCAAAAATTTGATAAAGTTCCTTTTCCAATTCTCTTTCAACTTTGTAGTTTATAAGGAGAAAATAATTTTTATGGCCCTTGGTTCTTCAAGAACACTAGACTATTTATAAGGCTTGGATGCCACTTTTCAACCCTTTAGTGTTTTTGATCACTATGGCTTCTTTATAGATACGATTATATAAATTGCCTAAGGAATATTTGGATAAAAGGATTATAGAAAAAATTATAAAGTTAGTGGATATTTTTTGTGTATTGACCAAAAAAACTTAGAATAAGCAACTATATTCTTATGTTAGGATTTTTTTAAAATATTAAATTAGAAAATCCTATCTTGCAAGATATCCATTTATGTTCTTATTTTGAAGTGTGAAAACAAGAGTTGGATTATTAATATCTTCCTTTTCAATTATTATAAATATATAATAATAAGACAAAGTAAATAAATGTACACAATTTGAGAACAATAAGACTTTTGATTTGTGTCAATATTGGCCTCAAAATATTTGGGGTTGGTAATATGCAAGAGTAAAAAAGTTATTTAGATAAAGGAATCCAATTATCTAATGTAAATGTTGGGGAAACCAATCATATTACACTCCTACAATCTTTCCAACATATTTTTTAGACTTTCACTTAACCTTGTAAACCTATATTCCATTTGTGGACATAGTATTATTTTATTAAGTAGGGATTCTACAACATTGACCATATTGTTAGCCTCAATTTTAGGTTGAAAAGTATTTTAATCAGGTTATTTCTGATCTTGAAATTTGTTTTATAGTTTTGAAATTATGTCTTTAGGGTTTGTCAAGGATGTTTTGGATTTTATCCTGTACAACAAGGTCTACATAATTGAATTGGCTTGTGTTTTTTTTTTATATGGGAGAAACATGGAAGTCCATCTAGACTAGAATCAAAAAATATTTTATTGAATTTGATTGGTGAGGAAAGAGAAATTAGTTTTGGTTGAGCACTTGTTAAAAACCAAGCATGTGATTTACATAGAAGACATTGAAGTTATTATAATAGAAAATTGATTTCAAATAAAAACTAAGAAAATTTATTGAAATTAGTAAACACTCCCATACCCTACATAGATATGAGGGCCTAAGGATAGGTCACACTTGAAAACCTATCATCTACAAATTTGTTAGTTGTAGCTAATATAATAATATAATATAACATAACTAAGATTTACATGATAATGTTTATAGGAATCAAATAAAGAAAGAAGTATTAATAAAGAAAAACAAAAAACTTAGAAAATAAATATGAAAACATAATAAAGATGAGATCTCCATTAAACTTTGTTGAACATTCCCATGGTTGTAAGATAATGGGATATAATGGATTTTAATTGCTTTCTTCCCTATCTTCTTACTTATCATCTTATTTATTTTATAAGTCTAAGATGGCTTTTCAACTTTTATAAATTTTATTCTTCTCAAATGATTTTTCAAATAATAATCACTTAGATGAATATAAGTGTCTCATCCCGATATATTTATATGAAAAGTCATATATTTTCAAGTGTTTATAAGTTTACTCTATTATGATGCATTTGAGATATGATATCTATTCTTAATCTTGACCTATGTCATTAAATCTCTCTTATCTTTTAATTAATCTCAGCGCATTTACCGAACATCTATTATCCTCTAACTAGTCTCAGCGTATTTTTTTGAACATTCCTTGCCTTCTAATTTAACTTCTACCACCATCATCTCATGCTACAACTTCTACAACTAACTACTTCTACAACTAACTACTTCTACAAATGCATGTTATAATTTTATAAAATCACAAATAATTTTGTTTTTTAAAAGGACTTCAATTTTGACATGCAAATCTTTGTTACTTCACTAAATATTGAAGTGAAGGTGGCACTCTTCTAACCAAATCCATTCACAAGAACCATAACTTCCATGGTATCAAAAGAAAAAAAAAACTGTCATCTTGTCTTTCCTAATAGTGAATGCTCAGTGAGAATACTTCCCTCCAGCGAGCTTTTTGTTAATGAATACACTGGGCATGACTTGCGCGCTGCTACCCACCAGCCTCACCAGTGCCTTGTGGTGCTCATCATTAAAAAAGCCATATGTAAGAGACTCTGCCATGAGCAACACAAACATCAGATACTGCCATGAATTTTATCGCCCCAGATATTCTATGCACTAGTCGATCACAGTTGAACACTGTTAAGCATATCACCATTGTAGGCCCAGATGTGACCATTGAGCCGACGCCAAAACCCACTGCTAAACAAAAACTACAGTGCCATCATGTAACAATTTAAATCAGTGTAATGGACAATTATTTTATATGAATACGTACCCCAACATTATTTAATCCTTATTTAGGTGATAACCAAAAGTCTTTATAAAGATCATTCCCTTGAAAACCCATTGTATTTTTAGTCTATGATAGTCATTGTATGTGAGTACTAGTCTTCCTAAACAAGGAATTAATATTTGAGCGTTGACCACGAATCTTCGAAATCATTGCACGGTTGTTATTAGTCCCAAAGGGGACTATTGTCTTCAACTTCCCTTAACCTGTTATTAGTGCACGATGTTTCAACCAATCAAATATTGTTAATTTCCGTGTTTATATTATGTGAGCCTTTAGCTAAGGTAATGTGCAAAATGTTTAACAAATAATATAAAATAATATTATCTGTCATTTTTTTATTCGCTGAGGAAAGTGGATGTGATAGACGGATTCACATAGTCCAAGACAATTTATCTGCTGTCAGAACCCCATTTTCAAAATCGAGGCAGTCATGATAACTTACGATAATTGTGATAATGGCAGTGTTTTTTCTTTGGATAGGGTGGGTGGCGCACCTGCAATGGGCGGTGCCTACAGGTAGCTATGATTTTGTCGGTGTAATTATATGATGCATCATTCATTATATGTTTATAGTCTGTACTGCAGCGTCCATTTGACTAATGCTTCACCACAGCCATGCTTTTTCCTTGCACATTACATCTTCCCGTAGGGTTTGAGTTCAAATATCGTCTCCCCTAGGGTTTTGATGCAGATGGAGGGAGTGTTTATCAAGTGAGGCTGAAGAAAAGAGTCCCTCTAAACTCTGCATTTTCTACGAGTGATTGTGACTATTTTTGCTCGACCGCACGCCTGTATAATTCATTGGCCCTTTTCCTGCCTCCGGATTGTTTTCTAGAGGTCAACAAAGAGAGAGAAAGAAACAATGGTGAAGATCTAATAAAAAGGCAGCCATGGCACCCAACTTTGATTGCGTGTCCAATTTGCTCAAAAATGGCTCTCACATCGAATCGTGGGACGACCAGGACGATGCCCAGTAGACCCATTTATCACTGTTAATCACTTTATTTTTTCAACTACTGATAAGGTCTGCACGCCGGTCATTTTCAGTTATGTCATATATTGAGAACTACATGCAAAACACGATTGCAAGACACTCAGGGTCAAAAGCATCTGCAATAGGCAAAGGATGTGACCTCCCCTAAAACTACATAATATAGGGTTTTGATATAGGGTTTTCCCTTTTTTCTTTCTAGGTTTTCAAAATCCTATAGCATTTTTGAAAGAGGAGGTTCAGAAAATGAGTAGCGATGGGAATTCTATTTCACAATGATATGGATGCCAACATGTAAGTTTTTTGAACCTTGTGGGCATAAAAATCAATTAGTATTGGTAGGGAAAGCATTGGCAGAAATGAAGGCCAAGGTGGTGGCGGTGGCATAATGGCTATTTCTTTGCTTATTCTTCGAGTTTTTGAACATGTCCCTGGAAAATGTTGTGCGGGCACTGGGCAACCTATTTTTTTCTTCAACAAATGATTTGTAGAAATATGCATCTACTGGTTGTTTTCAAAGGTGGGTGCTCGAATGTTTTTCAATGTCTAGTTCTGATTTGGTTGTTGTGTATTGCATTATGGGTTTTCAAGTTCTAGGGTTTAGCATAGGACTTGAAGTTAGGTTTTAAGAAGATTACGCTTAGGTTTAATTGACCCTGTTTTGTGTCACATTGTTCATGGCTTTATTTTGGCAGGCTTCCACTTATAGATGTTGAGACATGGACCAGCTAGGACTCGAACCTAGGACCATCCATATGTTGTTGGAGTGCTCTACCACTGAGCTACTGGTCCCTCTTGGACCAGTCCATCTTCGGTCTGAGTGTGGCTTAACACTAACACCTCCCCTTAAGCCACACCTCTCGTGTGCTTGGGGCTCCTAGCTTGGGCCTGGATCTAATACCATGTTAGTTTTATGATCAGATTTGAAACAATCAAAAAATGCAACACAATGAACAATGAACACAACAATATGCCCTGGGAAAACCCTCCAACTTGAAGGGAAAGACCCAGCAACAATATATCTCTTATATATTGAATAATAAGAACAACAATCTGCTTTACCATGAATTATATTTCTTATTCTTCTTGAACAATGAGAAATCACTCTATTTATATACAAGTGAGAGGAAAGAGACGCATCTCTTCAATTTCCCTGTCGGCCTCCACTAAACAAATTATGTTTTAAATAATACAATAAGTTGGGCTCGAAGTGGGAGCCCGACGCTGCTCCTTCAACCTCAACACTCCCTCTCAGCTAGGGTGGATACTTCTAGCTGCATAAGACATATCACCTCATCAGGATGTCAACCACAATGGCTACAACAATGCATAATATGTACAAGTGTTCATCACTTTACATGAAATCCACCATGGTTCTTCCAGAGGGTGGAATCAAGGGATTTCACCTTGAACTTCTCTCATAGAGAAGAACTTGTTATCAAGGGATTTCACCTCGAACTTCTCTCACAGAGAAGAACTCGCTATCAAGGGATTTCACCTCGAACTTCTCTTACAGAGAAGAACTCGTTATCAAGGGATTTCACCTCGAACTTCTTTCACAGAGAAGAACTCGTTATTAAGGGATTTCACCTCAAACTTTTCTCACAGAGAAGAACTCGCTATCAAGGGATTTCACCTCGAACTTCTCTCACAGAGAAGAACTCCTTATCAAGGGATTTCACCTCGAACTTCTCTCACAGAGAAGAACTCACTATCAAGGGATTTCACCTCGAACTTCTCTCACAAAGAAGAACTTGTTATCAAGGGATTTCACCTCAAACTTCTCTCACAAAGAAGAACTCATTATCAAGGGATTTCACCTCAAACTTCTCTCATAGAGAAGAACTCATTATCAATCATAGCTTTGGTGGCTTCTACAATAGATTTGTTCTTCCTTTCTGCAACACCATTCTGTTGAGGGTTGTAAGGGACACAAAACTCCCTCTTAATTTTTTCTTTATTAGAAAAGTTATGAAATCCTTCAGAGGTGTACTCCCCTCTGTTGTCGGATCTCATAACTTTGATTCTACTACTTTTGCTATAGCTTGACACTTAAACAATCTGCCAACTACTCTTTTTGGCAGTGATTTCATCTTGTCTACATCTTTCCCATGGTTTGCCTTGTTAGTTTTTATTTTTCAATTGCAATTTCTCTTCTTCCTCCGAAGGTTTGGGAACTTTGGTTTCCACAAACTCGGCCAAGTCATTTTCTTCCAAGGTGAGCATGATTCTAAACCTCCATTATATGAAGTTGGATGCTCCTTCGAGTCTATCCTCAATTTTTTAAGACCGTACCATCTTGAATAAAATAGGAATAGACAAGGGATATAAAGAATAATATAGTATTGCTGCAATGACAAATCTGATCACGATCTTATTCAAAACTGCTCTGATGCCATGTTGAGACATGGACTAGTTAGGACTCGAACCTAGGACCATCCATATGCTGCTGGAGTGCTCTACCATTGAGCTACTGGCCTCTCTTGGACCAGTCCATCTTCGGTTCGAGTGTGGCTTAACACCAACAATAGAGAGGTCAGGGGTTTGATGCCAGTGCATAACTATAATTTCATGTTTTAAGCTTTTTTGGATGGGCATCAACATCGGCATCAGCATTAGCATCCACATGGTCTCTCTTGTGTAAATTATTTTGGGCTCAAGAATCCATCCTACTCATAATTTATATTCACTTGAATCTTTTTCTCTTACACAGAGCCTTTTACAACTGCGCCTAGAGCCTCGATGTTTGTGAGATTTTAGGATAACTTTCTATTCTATTTTTGTTTCCCCTACAATGCATCAATTTTTTAAATGTATATTGGTGTTTGTAAACATGTTTTCAATTCTTTAGCTGCTAAATTTTGAACTAATTTAGGTAAGAAGAGTTTACAAAGATTCCTTTGGTTTAGATTAAGAAGCAGCCATGCAAATCTTCCCTTTATCTCTTGTCCAATTTTAATATAAAGTTTTAAAAATCCACGGCTACTAATTTCATCTCTTCTACTAATTACCTTTTTTCATTAGAAAATGCATGTCAGAGGGTGGAATCAAAATATAATGAAGCTCCCAATCCTTGAGCCATAGGGTCACATACTCTTCTCATGCCACTATGAAATTTGTGCTTTAATCTCGGCTGGGTTTGATTCCAAAAATTGAAGCACCATTGTCTTTTCTTGTATTTGTTCTGATTTTGTACCTCTAAATTCGCTGGTATGGTTGTGAACTTTTAGTTTTTGAACTAAGAGGTTAATCCAACAAAGGTAGGATTTTATAGCAAACAAACTAGATATGAACAAACAAGTGAAACCCTTCAATTATTTTTTTTTATAAATATAGCTTTCCCTTAAAAAATCATGAGATTCACCTCCCAAGTGTTTGCCAAGCATAATGGATTGCCAAAGGTCTTGGTTAGCAGCTATGAATCTGCAAATCTGAGTTGCCCCAAAAAAATAACTATGTGATGGCCAAATAAAATAAGTATGTCTGCTTTGGCAGTGAGTATTTGGTTGCAATGGAGGGATGTCTGATGGGTTTTGAACCTGGGTCATCACTGCAGGAAATACATCATCTTACCACTAAACCAATCATTTGGTTTTTATGGTTTACAAGGCACATTGTATCGTGCAATGACTATTTCTATATCTTGTAATCTAGTGGACATTGTTATCTTGGTAAAGACCATGTGGTTTGCTTGTGTTGATATTTTCTTTGATGTTTGCAGGAAGTTGATATGTGGTCCTTTGGATGTCTTATCTTGGAACTGTTAACATTAAAAATACCCTATGCAGGATTATCAGATAACGAGGTTCATCGTTGTTTACAAGCATGATAAACTATCATCTTTGACATAAATATGTTTAATTAAGTTTAAGCATTTTTATTATTAACTTATTTGTTGATCAGATGGAGCAGTGTCCCCACCTTACTCAAGAGCTTGATAAATATTTAGCAAAATCAAATGATGAATTTCCTACTAGAACGAAGAGCATATTTCCTAAAGACAATGAAGAAATAACTAAACTACTATCTAATTTGTTCTACTCTTATACTGAGTCTAATCCATCTCGACATCCAACAACAAAACAAGCATATGAGCATCTTTTTACTATTTTAGGTCCTACTCCAATGTGAAATCCCAACTAGACACAGTTTCCAGCTTGCATAAGTTATACTAAATCTGATCCATCTTGCTGCCCAATAACAAAACAAGCATGTAAGATTCTCTATAATTCTAGGTCCTACTCCAATGTCAAGTCCCAACTAAAATTCTTCTCTAAAATGCTTCTGCAAGGGCTGTTTCTCTCTCCGTCTACAAGGACTTGGCACTTTGCGTTCTTGTTTTTATTACTCTTTTCTAAATTTAAGATTTTAAGTCAAAATGACACCCAGTCATTGTATATCAATACTTTGATTCTATAAATACTGTGTTTGGCTGAAAATATTATTATGAACATTTTTTAATCGATATTGAGGGAAAGAGCCTTCACTCATAAAAAAGAGAAGACATAAAACACAAAAGAGGCAGTGTTCTATACATAGTGAAAATTTCCATCCTAACACAAGTATTAGTAGGAGAGCATCCAAACAACGAGGATCAACCTCTAAAAATAAAAGACATGACCAACCAAAAGTAACAATGGTAACCATCTAGATGGAAGGGAGAAGTTTACTAATGTCCATCAAACTATGCTTTCTAGGACCATAAACACTACCTAGGCCAATGGGATCCACCATTAACTATAGACGATTATGTATAAGGTGAGATACCTTTACCTTTTAAACCTTAGAACTTCCACTAGCATGCTACTTGGTATCTTATGCTTTAATAGCGAATACTACACTACATCTAGAGCAAAATTACACCAAATACTTCATTGCAAAAACAAGAGCCTTTGATTCAAATTTATTGATGAAAGAGACCAAAGAAGGTAGAGGTGCAAGCCAAATCGGTGTCAGAGAACATACAGTCAGGGATCCCTTCATTATATCCAATAGAGTATCATGCAATTGCACATAACGAGATTCAAAATCCTAAAAAATAGATAGGTGAAATGAGCCCAAATAATGAGAACCAAATAAAAGGAGAACTAGACCCATTACCTCTAAAAAGTGATTTATCCACCTAATTACGCTGCCTCACAACTCCTTCCATGCAAGAGTTTCCACAACTCCTTCCATGCAAGAGTTTCCACAACTCCTTCCATGCAAGAGTTTCCACCACCAATCTAACCTTTTCCCTATTTTTAACCACATGGAGAATATTAATTGCAAAACATGAAGCCACATCTGCATTCATTTTATTTTCCCAGATTGCATGCAGATAATCCTCCCTAATGATGACCCTAATTACCTCCAAAACTTTCACATTAGGAAGCTAGAAAATCAATTTAAGCCTTCAGTCAAAAATGTTATCCCTAAAGGCCATCTCACGCTTATCAAAATGAAGAGAAATGATAGGAGATGTGATGACAATACTATAGACTAAAAAAATCATTTTCGAAACCAAAACTAGTAAACAAAAGCATAGGCACAAAATAGTGGGCTATAACTTGACATACAAACCAAAATAAAACATCAAATTAAGCATGTTGATAGTCATGTCGATAAAACCAACATTTAAAGAAATTAAAGTGTAATAATGGAAAAAATCCAAAGTACACACCAAATAATTGAGATTCCACAAAATGAATGCCAATGACACAACAATGATGTAGGGAAAATCCAATCAAGTAATTATTACATCAAGTTTCCAAAGTTTCAAGACCCATCCATCTATCGAATACATTGTCCATCACAATATCTTCTATTTGAATCACTTCCCAATTGGCTAGGAAGTTAACCTATGTGTTGGCTTCCCTAAAGTAATGGGAGATAGACCATGAATCCATATCATCCAAGATAGTCCACACCATATTGATAATTTTATTGAGTCTCCAGGCCTTTGTATGATGATTCTAGATTGCATCCACAATGAGTTTAGAATTCTTCAATCACCAAGTGGTCAATGCCGCATTGACTAGCAGATTGAATGCCCAAGATAGCCACCTAGGATCTGGCTTCATCATTTGTTCCATCTTTAAGGTTAGTCAAAGAGGCACATATAAGGGATCTAGATAAATCCTGAATACTACGGCAACACTATCAAAATATAATTTTAAAAAACCAATAAGGGGGAATCCAAGAGGTCACAACATGGGGTTGGGAATTACTGCTATATACTCTTGACCCATTAATGGTGGGGGGGGGGATTCTAATATGAATCCAATTTAGGCAAATCATCATGTCATAAGAATAAAAAATAGCATGCTTTTTGATAGAATGAGAAGACAAGATCTTAGAAATGGCAATTTCTAATTTTACTAGAAACATAGAAATATCAATCAACTTTTCACTAAAGATAAGGCTATTTATTTCCTTTCAAATATGCTAGATGAGAATGGCAGGAATGGTAATCCAAAGGGATCTCAAAACATCAATCTCTCAACTAAAATTACATGAATAAAAGACATGGAATAAATATTGGGGTCGGGCCCAAAATTGACACAGTTTATTAGACAACTAGCCCTAGCATGCACTAATAAAGGGATAAGAGAGTAAAATATGGTCAACAAATTATTTATGTTCACAACACATGTTGCACCTAGATGGACCACACCATCCCATTTTCTTGAGATGATATTAAGTCAAGATATTGTAATGAGAAGGTACCCAATAAAAATCTCTGGCTTTTGGAAGTCCCTTGCAGTTCTAGCATAAGAGATTTACCCTAGGCTGGAAATCTTACTCAACTATTTCCAAATGATAAACCAAATTGATTTGTAATTTCTTGATATTGATCCAATCTATCACAATAATTCTTCCTTGTATTCAAGAAAACCTTACGCTTACTCAAGATGGAATTCATAAGGTTCTTTTGTGTAATTGAGATGGGAGCATTTTTTTAAGGACTTCCATTTTCCTACTATGCCAAAATTAGGTTTGTCATTCTCCAAGTAGTCCCCAACCTTTTCCCCCGCAAAATTAGATAATTTAATTGTAACCTCATCCAAATCCCCTAGATTCCTTAACAAGTAGTGGCCATTCCATGAATCATCCCAAAAGCCTACCCTCCTACTATTATTAATGACCCAAGAGAGATGGTTGTTAGTGAGGGGGTGGAAATGTAGCAAGAATTTCCAGATATGAGAGCCTATCAGTGGAGAGGCCATTAAAAGGATAGCCATTGGGTCTATGCCTCCCAAATATTTGTGTTGAAGGATTTTATTGTATAGAGAAAGAGGTTCTAAAAACACACTCCAAACCAACTTTACCCCCAAAGCCATATTCTGAAGATCAGTAATTCTGATTCCAATACCCCCAAATTTTTTAGAGAAGAATCTATCCCAATAGAATAAATGAACTTATTTGGATTCCTCATATCCTTTCCAAAGGCAAGCTCTACACAATGATTAATGAGGTTAAATTTTTTTATCGACAGTCACAAGACCGAAAGAAAATAGATCAGTATGACACTGAAAACTGTCTTAATAAGAGTGAATTTGCTTGCAAAAGATAAAAATTTCCTTTTCCACATATAAATTTTATTCCTAAGGGAAGTCAACAAGGATCCCCATAGAGTAGAGTTGCCTTTGCTAGTGAAGAGAGAGATACCTAAATATTTGGCATGTATGTGACCAATTTTTAAATTTAGACATTGTGATAATCTCAACTGCTATTGTTTAGCCACATTCATAAAGTATATTTTAGAGTTTATATCATTAACCTCTTGACATGAGGCCAAAACATAGTTATCAACAATCGATCTCAATGAGGAAGCCTCCCTAATGGAAGCTTTGCTAAAAAGAAAAGTGCCATCCGTAAATTGTTGATGTGTTAAATTGTCAACATTTGTTGTAACGGTAAGACCCTTAATTAAATCAAAGTTTTTATTAGCTTAGATGGATCTATTAAGGGCCTCATCCATCAAAATGAATAAAAAGGGAGAGATAGGACCCCTTGCTTAATACCCCTTGTAGCTTCAAAAAAGCCAATCGGACTTCCATTCATGAGTATAGAAAACTTAGAAGAAGAAATACAATTGAAAATCCATTTGAACCATTCTTTTGTGAAGTGAAAATTATCTAACACTTTTAGTAGGAACCTTTAGTTGACTTTGTCACAGGATTTGTTGATAGCTAGCTTGGTGAGCATGCCCTTTTGCTTGTTTGAATTTAGAGAATGCATGAGCTCGTGGACAAAAATGATGCCAACCTGAATATGCCTTCTAGGAACAAAACCACTTTATTTTGGAGAAATGAGAAGCAATATAAAAGACTTCAATATGAAAGAGATAAGTTTCAAATCAATTTTATAAATGGTATTGCATAAAGCAATGGGTCTAAAATCATTGAAGGACACTTGGGAGACCCCTTTGGGTATGAGAGATAAAAAGGTGCAATTAATATCTATGCTTACCTTTTTGCATTGTTGGGAGTACTCAACAACCATTGTTACATCTACCCCAATAATAGGCCAAAAAGCTTGAAAAAAATCCATTATGAACCCATCAAGACCTAGAGATTTATATTTCTTCATAGCAAACACTACCTTCCTAACTTCATCATGGGTAAAAGGAAATATTAGAAGATCATTTTGCTATCAGAAAACTAATTGAGGAATGTCAACAAGGAGTTTATCCTAAGACCTCTAATTAGAGGCATCTAGACATGCTAAAAGAGCTAAAAAGAACTTGACCACTTCCTTTTTGATTTCATAATTGAGTTCTAGGGGGCACCATTTTCATTCTAAATTTCAAATATTCTAGTGATGCATCTTCTAGCCTTCATGGACTTGTGGAAAAACTTCGAGTTTTGGTCCCCACATTTTAACTAGGTTTCTCTTGATTTTAATTTTCAGTGAATTTCTTATCTGATGTGTAATTCCTCCAGCTCCATTAATAAGGATTGCTCTTGATCAAAATACTCTGCATTCATCTCAAAAGTCATAACCAACTCATTTAAAGAGTATAGCTCAGTGTCAACTCTTTTAGTTTCCTCCAAAATATTTTTAAAGTGCATCTTGTTCCAATGCTTGAAGCAATTTTTGGTAAAAATAAGCTATCATAAATTATTAGGGGGTGAATTCCGTCAACTAGGATGGATTAGTTTTGAGTTTTGGGGGGCCACATTTAATTAATTTAATTTATTTAAGTGTATCATGAGAGTTAGACACATGTAAATGGTCATTTTTATAAAAATAAGGTAGTAGAGTGCAATAATATATAATGCCTATTTTCATATTTAATATTTTGAAAGATTTGTTATCTCTTTTTTTATTTATGGGTTGGTATGTACGTATGTACATACATGCATACATATTAATGATGGTTTATAGATGTTGATTTGAAATGTTCAGCTAAAAATAAGAATATAATATT
The DNA here is from genome assembly GCA_037957365.1 of Torreya grandis. Classification (NCBI taxonomy): domain Eukaryota; kingdom Viridiplantae; phylum Streptophyta; class Pinopsida; order Cupressales; family Taxaceae; genus Torreya; species Torreya grandis. The sequence continues at coordinate 726,596 of JARHVA010001216.1, read as the reverse complement.
TATAAAAATTTATAATCTAAAATTATATAAACTTAATTAATATTCTAATTCCACATCAGTTATTTATTAAGAGAGAGTTTAAAATATTATTTTGACTTGAGACTTTTTTAGGAACACTTGTCATGGTCTAATAATAAAATTATATTTTTTGTGACAAGAGAATGAAAACCTGAAAAATTATGTGCACATTAAGCACCTCCCCAAAACTATGCATTCTAAATTTATAGAAAATGAAAAAAAATAAAAATTTAATGATAATCTTTGTCGGGTTTGGATGTTAAAATCTATGTTCAATATTATAATCTTCACATTGATCATTGGGAAATTTATTTTCTTTTCAAATTTTTAATAGAGTAACTAAACCAACAAATGATAAGAAAACAGATTTTTTTAAGACTAGTGTTCAAAATCGATAGAAAATTTAAACATCAAATATTTATCATCCTCTCAATAATATATAATATTGAAAATAAAAAATAATATGAAATACAATTCAACCATATAATTGAATGTAATGTTGTTTTGTATGATAGGTTATTGTGGTGCTTTAATTCATATATATTTTCAGCCAATTTTAAAAAGGTATGTAATTTCACATTTTAATGAAAATTTTATGATTCATAAAAGTAATTTCAAAATGTACTGAATAGAGCTATATTTAATTTAGAGTAGTAAGAATACATTTAAATAAATAAATAAAATTGTGAAGTGTTGAAAAAAAGAAGGACAAATAAATAAACATATGAATTTGAAAACTAATCAGCTATATTGTATTTAAAAGGTATAATTTAATATTGATTTAAAAAATAAAATAAACTCATCATTTATTTATATACACAATTTTTATTATATTAGGAGTTGTTCTCATGGTGCAAGAAAAGTCGAAGGTTAAATAAAAGTAATTCATAATTGGTTTACTATAATGATAAAGTACTTTTTTTGTTAAGTGTTTATATTTTTTCATCATTACTTTGTAAGTCTTTTTGGTTTTAAGTCGCATAAATACCATTTACCTTGTTACGATACTTTTTAAAAGCTAGTTTAATATTATCAAATGACTGATATTATCGAAATGAAATTGCTTAATGGGTAATGGTTGATCTATTGCTTTAATACTTTAGAATTACTCATAACATGGCATTGCCCTCTAATTTGAAAACTGGGGAGAACAATTCACAACCAAGCAATACAAAAGTATCTAAGAAAACCATAGAAGTAGGAATCAATTGTTAAGGTGTGGAGCTAAAAACTTCACCAAGTGAGCAGATTTGATAGTTGCAGGTTTACACAGTCACCGGCATCGGTCAGGAGCAGTTCAAGAGATGCCGGCGTCGGCAGGGATCGGTCGACGTCGGTCACAGGCAAATAGGCAAGAACCGACGTCGATTACATGTGCGTCCAAAAAGCTATTTTCGTGGACAGAACCGAGTGTTTGCATGTTAGGATTAAGTGATAGTCTTAAGTCCGTGTCTCTATTATTAGTAAGACTATTTTAGAGCCCTTGTTTAAGAGGCATAACTATTGGTTGTAAATGCATGCTCAAGTTTCCTAATTTCTATATAATAGGATAGATCATCTTAGCTTATGGTAATGAATGTTGAATTGAACAGTACAGAATTGTATATGTGAATCATTTCAAGTTGTTGGAGTTGATTGTACTTGAGAGAGAGAGCTCTTGAGGGAAAGAGATCTAGAGAGAGATCTGTACATCTGAGAGAGGTGTGGAAGAAAGAAGTTTCTTCAATTTTATTCCTTTTGTAAAGAGTTTAATACAAGTTTTCAGGGTGGTTTCTTGTATCTCTTGTTCTTTGCTATTTATCATTCTAGTTACTTATCATTCTGATTTAATTCCACATTTATTGCTTTCATAAGTGTAATCAACATTGTTGGTTGATCCCCAACAAGTGGTATCAGAGCCTTGGTTGTAGGTTCAGAGCTTGATATCCAACAAGTGGTATCAGAGCCAGGTTCACTAACAGGTGGTTCAGATCTGTGTAGTGTGTATTGATTACAGGGTACTCACAGGGTTTTTGCAAGGATTTCTGTTTGAGTGGGAGAAGCAATGGCAGAAGAAAGTAAACTGAGAATGGAGAAGTTTAATGGCAAAAATTATCAACATTGGAGAATGCAGATAGAGGATTATCTGTATCAGAAAGATCTATACTTATCGTTAGGTGGGATTGCAAAGAAGCCCACAGACATGGATGATGAAGAATGAGAAGTTCTTGATAGAAAGGCTCTGGGGTCTATAAGACTGAGTTTGGCATCTACTGTGATATCTAATTTATCACAGGCAAAGTCTACGGTAGAGTTAATGACTACTTCAGCAAATTTGTATGAAAAACACTCAGCATCTCATAAGGTATATCTTATGAAGCAGTTATTTAATTTGCGTATGTAGGAAGGTGGATCTGTATCTAATCATATGAATGATTTCCATGGAATTGTAAATCAATTAAGTTCAGTCAATCTAGTGTTTGATGATGAAATTAAAGCTCTTTTAATATTATGTTCTTTGCCTGAAAGTTGGCATAGCTTGGTAATGGTAGTTAGTAATACTACATCTGCTTCAAATATTTTAAAAGTAGAGGATGTTGTTAGTGTAATCTCGAATGAGGAAATTTGCAGGAAAAGCACAGAAGAGACATCAGGGAACGCTTTAAGTTTTGAGATCAGGGGAAGGCAAAAAGAGAAGAGCAAGAAAGGGAGATCAAGGTCTAAGTTAAAAGGTGAGAGGTAGATCCAAATCCAGAAATGGCAGGAAGCCACAATGCTAGAATTGTGGAAAGATTGGGCACATAAGCAGAGATTGCTGGTCAAAGCCTAAGGAGGACAATCGGCACGAAGGAAAAGAAGAAGCAAAGGTTGCAGGTATTGCACAAGATGCTTTAATATTCTCTTTGCATAATAATATAGAATCTTGGGTGTTAGATTTTGGTGCATCTTTCCATGCAACCCCTAATAGAGAATATTTTAGTGACTATATCCATGGAGATTTTGGAATAGTGTATTTAGGGGATGATGAGCCTTGTAAAATTATTGGCAAAGGAAAAGTGCAACTAAAAATGCAGAATGGCAACACATGGGTGTTGAGAGATGTTATGCATGTTCCTAGCTTGAAGAGGAATTTGATTTCTGCAGAAAAGTTAGGAGATGAGGGTTGTACAATAACTCTCACAGCTGAATCTTGGAAGGTGACCAAGGGTGCCCTTGTAATGGCCAGAGGTAAGAGAGTAGGTACTCTCTATTTATGTAATTGTGTTACTAACAATTCTCCTTCTGTATTATCTACTTCAGATGTGGATGCAAAATTGTGGCACTCAAGGCTTGGCCACATGAGTGAGAAGGAAATGTCAATTCTTAAGTCAAAAAGTAAGCTTTCAGATTTGAAAAGCATAGATCTGGATTTTTGTGAGCACTATGTTTTTGGAAAATAGAAGAGAGTGAGTTTTCTCAAGACTGAATCAACAAAGAAGAAGCATAAGTTGTAGTTTGTTCACACAGACGTGTGGGGACCAGCTCAGGTTGCTTCTATTGGAGGATCACAGTACTATGTTACATTCATAGATGATGCTACAAGAAAGGTATGGGCCTATTGTATTAAGAAGAAATCTGATGTATTTGAGACTTTTAAGATTTGGAAAGCTATGGTTGAGAATGAAACAGATAGAAGATTGAAGTGCCTGAGATCTGACAATGGTGGTGAGTTTTACAGCTATAAGTTCAACTGGTATTGTTATATGCATGGAATCCGTAGGCAAAGGACGGTTCCAAGGACACCTCAGCAAAATGGAGTTGTTGAAAGGATGAACAGAACAATAATGGAGCGTGCAAAGTGTATGAGTTTGCATGTTGGTTTGCCCTAAGAGTTTTGGGTAGAAGCTGTTGACACTACAGTGTACCTGATTAACAGAAGACCCTCTACAACTCTGGATGGTGGAATTCTAGAAGAGGCATGGACAGGTAAAAAGGTAGATCTCTCATTTCTCAAATTTTTTGGTTGTGAAGCCTTTATGCACATTGATAAGGAAAATAGAAAGAAGCTGGATGCTAAGTCTATGAGGTGCACATTTATTGGCTATGGCTCTGATGATTTTGGATTCAGGTTTTGGAATCTAGAAACTAACAAGATAATTAGGAGCCGTGATGTTGTTTTCAATGAAAAAGTGATGTATAGTGATCAGCTGAGGAAGCTGAATCAATTTGGGAAGAGCAATGGAGAATTAGACGAGGTGACAGTCCAAAATGAGCTCGCAAGAAAAATTTATCACAAACAAGAAAACACAGAGACCAATGTCGGCCAAGCAGGAACTGACGTCGGCAGAACAGAAATCGATGTCGGTCATACAGTGATCGACGTCGGCCAGGAAGGAACTGATGTCAGTCAGGCAGAACCGACATCGGCCAGTTACAGGCCTGGAAGTGATCAAGATTGGTCACTGTCAGAGAATTTGGGTGGACAACGTGTTGTGAATGAGTCTCAGACGCCCATCAGGAGGTCAAAAAGGGTAAGTAAACCTCCAATTTGATATCCCCCTTCATTATTCTATTTATTGCTAACTGATGGTGGAGAACCAGAGAGTTTTCAAGAAGCAATATAAGTGGAGTCCAAGAATCAGTGGGAGCGTGGCATGGTTGAGGAAATGGAGTCCTTGAAAGAGAACCAAACATGGGATTTGATTGAGTTGCCAGCTGGTAAGAGGACACTGAAGAACAGATGGACCTACAGATTGAAAGAAGGTGAGAATGGACAGATGAGATATAAGGCCAGGTTGGTAGTAAAAGGATTTGCACAAAAGCCAGGTATTGATTTTGGTGAGATTTTTTCTCCTGTTGTTAAAATGACTTCTATACGGACTGTACTGTCTTTAGTTGCTATTGAGGATTTGCATCTTGAGCAGCTTGATGTTAAAACAACGTTTCTTCATGGAGATTTGGATGAAGAAATATATATGGAACAACTGAAAGGATTTGAGGTCAAAGGTAAGGAGAAGTTAGTGTGCAGATTGAAGAAAAGCTTGTATGGCCTCAAGCAAGCTCCTAAACAGTGGTACTTGAGATTTGATAGGTTTATGACTGAGCATGGCTACAGTAGGTGTCAATCTAACCATTGTGTGTATTTTAAGAGATTGAATAATGGTAGATATATTATTCTGTTGTTGTATGTAGATGATATGCTGGTTACAGGATCACACATGCAGGATATCTCTGAGCTTAAGGTGAAATTAGCTCAAACATTTGCCATGAAGGACTTGGGAGCAGCAAAAAAAATCTTTGGAATGAGCATTAAGAGAGACAAGAAAAATCACAGGTTGATTTTGTCTCAAGAGGATTATGTGAACAAGGTGTTGAAACGGTTCAATATGCAGGATGCAAAACCGGTAAGCACACCTTTGGCTGGACATTTTAAGCTGAGTAAAGAACAATGTCCTAATTCACATGATGAGGTAGAGTACATGAGTAAAATTCCATATTCTTCCGTAGTAGGGAGTTTAATGTATGCAATGGTGTGTACTAGACCGGATATTGCCCAAGCAGTGGGAGTTGTAAGTAAGTATATGGCCAATCTAGGAAAGGAACATTGGAAAGCACTTCAGTGGATCCTTAGATATCTGAGAGGAACCAACAGTAGGAATTTGTGCTATGGAGGTTCAGATACTTCTCTACATGGTTATGTAGATTCAGATATGGCAGGTGATTTGGATGGCAAAAGGAGCACCATAGGTTATGTTTTCACTGTTGGTGGAACGACAGTTAGCTGGATATCAAAGTTGCAAAAGGTTGTTGCCTTGTCAACTACAGAAGCAGAGTATATTGCAGTTACAGAGGCTAGCAAAGAGATGATATGGATGACACGGTTCATGGAAGAGCTTGGAAAGGAGTAAGAGAGTTACAGATTATACACTGATAGTCAGAGTGCAATTCATTTGGCTAAGAATTCAGCCTTTCATTCAAGAACAAAGCATATACAGCTTAGGTACCACTTCATAAGACAGGTATTGGAGGATGGTGAGTTAAAGCTGGAGAAGATCCATACAGATAAGAATCCTGCTGATATGTTAACCAAGCCGGTAACAAAGGAGAAGTTGAATCTTCATTCAACTTCTGTTGGTCTTCATGATTGAGTTGACGATGGAGGAGCTAGAAGATGTTGCTGTACAGGTACTGGTGTAGCTGTTTATCTCTAAGTGGGAGATTGTTAAGGTGTGGAGCTAAAAGCTTCACCAAGTGAGTAGATTTGATAGTTGCAGGTTTACACAGTCACTGGCGTCGGTCAGGAGCGACCAAGGTCGGTCAGGAGCAGTTCAAGAGATGCCGGCGTTGGCAGGGATCAGCCGACGTCGGTCACAGGCAAACATGCAAGAATCGATGTCGGTTACTTGTGCATCTAGAAAGCTATTTCCGTGGATAGAACTGAGTGTTTGCATGTTAGGATTAAGTGATAGTCTTAAGTCCACATCTCTATTATTAGTAAGACTGTTTTAGAGCCCTTGTTTAAGAGGCATAACTATTGGTTGTAAATGCATGCTCAAGTTTCCTAATTTCTATATAATAGGATAGATCTTCTTAGCTTATGGTAATGAATGTTGAATTGAACAGTACAGAATTGTATATGTGAATCATTCCAGGTTGTTGGAGTTGATTGTACTTGAGAGAGAGAGCTCTTGAGGGAAAGAGATCTAGAGAGAGATCTGTACATCTGAGAGAGGTGTGGAAGAAAGAAGTTTCTTCAATTGTATTCCTTCTGTAAAGAGTTTAATACAAGTTTTCAGGGTGGTTTCTTGTATCTCTTGTTCTTTGCTATTTATCATTCTAGTTACTTATCATTCTGATTTAATTTCGTGTTTATTGCTTTCATAAGTGTAATCAACATTGTTGGTTGATCCCCAACATCAATTAAACTTCATTGACACTACATTTCACAGTGATTATGTGGATAAGTCAGTTTAACATGCCAAAACACGATTTAACCCTTTCAATGGATGTAGATATATAAACCACTAATCACAAATTTCATAACATAAAAAACTATCTTATAATTAAGTAGCAATAGAATAAGTCAAAGCTTCTCCTTACATTAAATAAAATTACTCATGGATCCCAACAAAGAATTTTCTTAGATGAGGAATAAACAATTATGCATAACTTTCCTCTCCCAAAGTACATGAATGCATTCAATAGGCCTAGAGTAGTGTGGCACCATATATATTTCTTCTGCATGCTAGGTAACATTTCAAAACAACATAAATATGTCTATCATGATTGAAAATTTGGGTTGAGAAAATGATCACTTACCTTTAGGAATAGTGGCTTCCCACATAGGAAAGATTGGTATTGTAATGGGTGCTAAAAGGTTCAAATAGATTCTGCTTCATTGGCCCAAATCAACAACATTTATGTCTTCAATTAAAACTTGTGATTCGATGAACAACATCAAGCAGAGTCAATGGGATTACTAATTCCAGTTTTACTGTAATTGATTACTTATACTACATATACTCTCTTAATGGATTCTTCAAAGCTCACATTGATTGTAAATATATTACTTCAAGTCCTTGCATACTCAACAAAACTACTACCAAATATGATTGGAACTTTTGGAAGCTCAATATCTCTAAGCACAGAGACCAAAAAACCTACATGCAGTTAACATTACATTTTATATTATCACAAAATACAATGAGAGTAGCAAAACATAATTTTAGATGGCATTTATTTAAAACATTTTGACATAAAAACATAATTAACACACATAAAACTGTGACAGGGTAAAAAGATCTTGAAAATATGACGTAGGAATTATACCCATCATTATTAGTATCAAGAAACAAGATTGGTAATCCCATGTGTCTTCTTTGTTTGTGATAGATTGTTGCCAATGAGGTAAATTATGTGTTCTCACGATATATTGATGCACACTCACATTATGATGCCAATAGACCACTTATATGGTATCATTTCACTCAAAAGTCCTTAAACTTAATGCATTTCATGAACATGATGTAGTCTGACAGAGAGTCTTCCTACAAATCAGATTCAATGGGTTTGAGGCCTTTTAAGCACATCAATTTAGGACTTAAACACAGGGAATACAAATAAATTTTCATGCTCAAAACAAATATATAACAAAACCAACCAATAAATAAAAACATGTAGAATGAAAAAAAAAATCCTTGTAAATGAATTTATCTTGAGCCTCGAATACTGGTAGCATGGATTTCTCATTTAAGTTGTTTGTCCAACATTGGTATTGGCCCAACAAACCCTAAATCAGTCATGTGCAACCCTAAATCCATCCTCTGCCACCACAAGCCTGAGAAACCGAAACAAAATGCATTGATAGCTAGACATCGCCCAGAGTAGGCATCTTTGGAATTCACAATCGCCGCTGTATCCAGAACCATAGTGTATCAAAATCTTGTGATAGATAGATTTCAAAGTTCAATAATGGGGTAACACTCATTCATATCAACTTTCTTGATATCTTGCACTATTTGTGACATCTTTCAACTTATTGGCAACCACTTCCATATTAGTGGCAGAACGTCCATTGTGATTACTTCCTCTTTGACAAGCTCTCTGAATCCCCTAGCAACGCTTCTCAATCATATACACTCCTTCCCTTCCATCAACATTTTCACCTTTATTGTTATACTAAAAACATTATATATTGATATGAAGATTCAAAAAATACATTTTATTTAAAATATGCTTGTATTGAATTAATTTTTAAAATTATTGAATAAAATATATAAAATTTTAAGCATGTAATGACACTTGATGTAAATGTTGTATCCTTATTGCATATGGAAAAATGTTTAGCTAACAAATTGAAATAATCCAGCTTTTCATGGTTCGGTAGGGTTTGATGCCCTGGCACACGTAATGGTGCGTTGCAAAAACAAAGAAAACGGGTTCGATGCATAGACAGTAGGGCTTGAGGCCTGGAATCGCGAGCTGAAAAGGAGGAAGAAAGTCAATCATGGCTGGGTAGGGTTTGAGGGGTGATAAATGGGGAACTGCTGCGGATCTGACGGAGGATCGAAGAAGCCGCGGAAGGGGAAGCACAAGCCCAATCCATTTGCGCATGACTTCAGCACCGGTGGTCATGTGTCCTTTCTGAAAGGAGAAGCCATTGGGCGCAACATCCATGACAAGTATGCACTAGGAAAGGAGCTCGGCAGGGGCGAGTTCGGCATCACCCACCTCTGTACTAACAAGGAGACCGACAAGCAATTGGCCTGTAAGTCCATCTCCAAGCGCAAGCTCAGAACTGCCATAGACACTGAAGCTGTGAGGAGGGAAGTGGCTATAATGAACAATTTGCCAAAACATCCAAATATCGTGAGCTTGAAGGCCACTTACGAGGATGATAGTGCGGTGCATCTGGTAATGTAGTTGTGTGAAGGCGGGGAGCTCTTTGACAGGATTGTCGCCAGGGGACATTACACCGAGCGTGCTGCCACAGCCGTTACTCGTACCATTGTCGAAGTAGTCCAGGTCTTTCCTTTCAACGCTATTTTTGAGCATGTTGCCTATAAATCCACTCTGCCTATCAACTGTCAAACAGCTGCCTAAAATTTCTGCCTACCAATTGTCAACGAAATATTTTTCTATTTTATCTCTAGTAAGACAAATTTACAAGGGTTCCTCAGTGTATAAACCTCCAACTTAATTAATAAATCTCCATGAACCTTCAGTTTTAATAATAATTAAAAAACTAAATGATCGAATAATAAGCTTCCAGCTTAATAATAATTATTCGATCTTTTCGTTTTTAATTATTATTAAAACTAAAAGTTCATGGTATTTCAAATCACCTTTCTCTCCTATACTATACCATCTTACAAATAACTTTACAATACGTAAGTGTTTCTAAGTTAACAGCGGCCACATGATTCCGAAATCCTACTACATTGATATTTCTAGTAACAGAGGCGTCCTTGTTCAGTTGAACTAGATGGTTCTAAATATACAATAAAAGTTTTCAATATTATATATTTTCACCTAATCTATACTTTCGAGCAACAAATGTCTCCAGCTTTTCCTAGGTCAACCCCAATCACTCAAACCGCTTATGTTTTTTCTCCCTCCCTTATTAAGAAGAGCAATGATAGGAAATCAATGTACAAGACACTTCAAATGAATTCTTTGGATTCCATCGGAGATGGAACTTAACAAAACTTTATAAAAGATGTTTCCTAGTTCAGATAAGAGATTCTTAAGAGCGCAGTTTCAAGAGCATTTTTGTCATAGGTGAATTTTATTTTTGAATATCTTTGTTGTGCCTGTTTTGAATCATTTTATGTTTTAACATTTTAGTGCTCTAATTTTAATTTTTTTTTTTAATAAATGTATTTCTAATTTTTATTGCCTAACTTCTTATAATTATGTTTTTTATAATAATTTTATGATTTTAATAAAATAAGTTAATAACCTCAACTTTTAAATTATTGTATATTTTAGAATCTTGATGTTCTGATTTTTTTAATCTTCTTTATATATTTTTAATTTTTATTACCAACTTTTTATAATTATATTTTTTATAACAATTTTCTTAATCTTAATAAAATGAGTTAATAACTTCAACTGTTTTTTACTAGTAAAAAAAAGATATAAATTATTCATCATAAATATCAATAGTATCATCATTACATTTTTTTATATTTCACTTTCTTTTGGTCCCAAATTCCATCAAACAGACACCAAATGTCATCAAATATTTTCTTTATCTTCGGAACAGGGATTTGTCAATGGACGGCATAAAATATTCTTTCAATTTTTAATGTACAACCATCATAAAACATTTCACCTTAAAGAATTTTTAAAGAATTGTGGTTTAACAGATAAATATTGCATACACCACTCACTATAACTAAGTCACAAAGCGAATCTAAAGGCATACAATAATCATATGTACTTTAAGGCCTAACACATTGACAAATAGAAAAACTATATGTTTGAAAAAGGAAGAGAGATAAAAATAGGATAAGTGATAGTAATAAACACACCTATGCAATACTTTTGAAATTTAGCACTGCCACATGTTTTTAGAAGTGATTGTTTTTGTAAATATGAATCTGTTGAATGTCTCAAGGTCAGAATCAATAGAGTGCTTATTATGTAATATTCAAAACTAGCAGACCACCAATTGTGCACTTTTGTTCCTTTCGATTCTATACGTGGGGACAATTATATGTCTTCTACGATTTTTCCAAGCAAGTTATGCAATTTTATAGGAAGTTATACAAGTTGATGGTGGATATTGTTGTGGCTTTGTTTTGTTGATTTGATGAGCATAATTGATTGTTTCCCTTGACTTAATCTTCAAATGTATGAAAAAAAACTTATACAAGTTATTTTAGTTGAATTTTTTTTTAAGGATCTATATGTATATATCTTACATGTTTACAGTCATAGTTAATATATTTTAATTGCATGTAATTAGATTCTAACTCGAACAGATGACTCTTTGGAATAAATGTGTAGTTAAATAATGAAGATTCTATTTAATCCAAGATAAATCATTAAATTAACTAGGGTAGACTTTTATACATAAGGCACATGAAGACTTTTAAACATAAGTTGGATCTAGGAAATAATGATAAAAGTGAAAATTGAAATCGAGATGATGATGATGATAATAATAATAATAATAATAATAATAATAATAATAATAGAATGGATAACTACGATTCTAATTAACATATTCCAGTTATATATGAAGAAATATATATGAATCAAAGTCAATGTAATTAAAAATATATTAAAAAATAATTAAATCTACACAAATAAATCAAGTGTGGAATGCATGATAAAAACACAATAAAAATAATGTTGTAAAAAAATAAGGTGTCTCTAATAGAAAAAGTTAGTTATTAAAATTAATTGCATGGAAACACTCATAAAACAACATATATTTAAAAATATAATTCTTTTAAATGCAGATTATTACATGAAATAAATAAGAATATTTTAAAACTATTTATGAGATATGTTGTGCCAAATATATTTGGACTTACACAATCCTAATTTTCCATAACCCTCAAAAAAGTTTGGATTATTTTGAAATAATATATTTATGTTCAAACAAGAAAATGTTTTGGGTATTACATATTTATTTATTTAAACATTCAAAATTATAGAGGTCTAATATTGATCTTTTTGAATTTTTAATAATGAATATCTAAACATTCAAAATTATAGAAGTTTAATATTGATATTTTTGAATTCTTAATAATGGATATTAATATTTGAATAATAAATACTATTAATGTATTACATTTTTTAATTGAAATCACATCACCAAAATATTATCCTTTAAAATTATAACCATGGGATTATTAAAATTAAAATAAATTATTGTACAAACACTATTTTACTAAATGAATCATACATCTAACACAACATAATTAACAATTTCAATATCAAATTAAATTAATAAAATATAATTAAATAAAGGTGACCAAATATTTCCACTCTAATTTACTTTAATTATAATATAATGGAATGAAAATTTATATTAAACTTTTTTTTTTTTTAAATTTAATAATATGATCATAAATTTTATATATTTCTCTCTCTATATATCTCAATTCAAAAATTATGATCTATAAATTATAACTGCATTCAATATGATCTTAAATAATATATAAATACAATTTTGAGAAATATTTAAACTTTTATATATATATATATATATATATATATATATATATATATATATATATATATATATATATATTAAAAAATTATGCAACTACCAATGAACCCAAAATTAGAGAACATAAATATCAATGAAATATATAAAGTTTTCTTACCATAAATATAGAGGAAAGAAGTAAGAGGGATAAAATTTCTCTTAGGTTGAATTTAATTTAAAAAAAAAAAAATGGACTAAGATATGTGATGGAGATTAATGTTAATTTTTAATTTTCACTTTTTAAATTTATATTGAGTATTATTTTAATTATTATAAATAAATATATTGATAAAATAATTTGTTGATTGTTGTGAAAAAAGTATTTGCATTAACTAAGGTCATTTTTTCTTACTAAAATTTGAAAACTAATAATCTCTAATTAATAAAGACTAGTGTGAATTTCTCTTTTTAATTGTAATTTTTTTTTTTTTGGATTTATATTGAAAATATATATACTTTTATAAATAATAAATAAATTTCAAATATTATTTTTCTTTATAAATGATGAATTACACTTTTAGGATATGTTTCAATCCTCTTGAAGGGTTGAAAAGAGTTCAATTTTATTTCACAAAAATGTTCATGAAGCTCAAATAGTATGTTGGAATAAGAAAAGAAACGTGATGGTAGTAGGTCATAGCACATATTAATGGTAGGAAATGGTAACAACACGGAAACGACCATTTATGCGTTTCTACAGATTTATAAATTTTTTCCTTCCTAATATTTTTTTTTGGAATTATAAATTTATTTAATTTATGTTTTGTACATACATATTCTTTTAATAGCTTTTTGATTATATTATAAATTATAAATATAAAAATATTTAAAATGAATTAAACAATATAATATTAATAATAAAAAAGATAAAATTAATAGATTAAAAGTTAAAATATGTTTAAATATAAATATTTTAATAATAAAAATAAAATTTATATATAAAATATAAATTTCATTTCTTACATGTAACATTTTTCGATAACATTTCTCATCACGTTTCTGTTATCGTCACGTTCATCTATTTCTCATTTCTTATAACATAAATCCTAAATAATTATTTTTATAGAACCATACCAATTTTTAAATTTCAAATACACATTGATTTAGAAACTATAATACAATTCATAATCCCTAACCTATCTAATAATTTTGGCCTCTTACCATCGATCAAGGTGCATAATTGTGAAACACTTCCACTTTAAAACGATATTTTTGCTTGTGTAATTATTTCATCTTGCTAAGATCTTTAAAGTTACTCTTTTCTTAGATCTACCATCCACCTTCATGCTCTCAAAACCAAATCTCATGTGTAATGGATTTAATCCTTTCTCTAAAAATATTTAAGGACACTCTCAGCGATCAATTGGTAACTCATTATGAAACTTATTCGGGAAACAATATTTCTCGGTATACTAAGAATATGGAGCTCATTGAAGGAACTATGTTATCATTTTGTAATTTTGTAAAAGGAATCACAGATCAATTAAATGTAAATCATCTATCATATCCTTTGTAAGTATTCTCTAGAGGGTCCTTCAGATCTTATTTCCATTCTCTTCAATGTAATAGATTTAATGTTTGAGTCCTTCTTAGGCGGTGGTCCACTGATGAATGTAGCCAATCTAATTTATGTAATGTTTGGTTATAAATGTGCCGAGTTTAAGCTTTATTCTGAATACAACACTACTCTATTCTAAATGCATGAAGTATATGTCTCATCGTTGATAAATTGTACCAAGTTTAAGCTCTGTTCTGAATATATCACTGCTCATTCTGAATGCACCAAGTCTATGTCTCATTATTGATGAATTGCACCAAGATTAAGCTCTGTTCTAATTACATCAATGTTGTTCTTAACGCATCAATTGTATGTCTAATTATTGGTGAATTTTACCTAAGTTTAAGCTACTATAAATGATGAATACATATCCATAACAACAAATTTGGTTGCTTAATTGACTTTAGTTATGGAAACTAGTCCATTGGTCGTGGTACCATTGAATGCATTTTAAGGTAAAATATAATTCTTGGTTGGATCTATGAGAGTTAATAAACCATAAGAGATTCTTTCAAGAAAGCTAACATGTATTTATCTCGCATTTTTTTTCCACTCACCATCCTCTTCCTTTCGTTAGACTTGATCCTTTTGGCTAGATACATCATCATGTTTATGTGGTTAACTGTTGTTATGTATCCATACACTTCACCTAAGTGAAAACACATAAAATTGATTATTAAGTGTTTTAAAATATTTAACATTGACATTTTTATCTTACTTAGTTTAATCATCATTTCTCTAACTTGTAATTTATAAAAGAGTTTTTATTATTTTGTGAACACAAAAAAAATCATATAAAAATCCTTATTTCAAGCTTATTTATCTCTATTCAATCTAATAGTCTTTGTTGGACTTTTTCCAATAATATTTTTCCTTTTAAGACAAGTCTGCACTAAGTCAAATAGGACCGAACTATGACCTTATCCACTAGTGCAATCTTGTCCCCCACACTTTAATAGTTACTTTTTCAAATTAATATGTTTAAAAATATATCTTTAAAAGTTCTTTAAAGTTGGTTAGTGAAAATATTCCAAATATCTCCATATATAAGCACATCAAAGCTTCTCTAAATACATCTAGCAATCACTTGAAATTCTATTGTACATTGAGATAAAGATTACTATTTCTTCTAATTTTAATTCTGTAACATTTTAATAGTCATAGGCCAAGTCTGAATATATTTTATTATAGGTGAAGGGCATCTATTGTCATTAATTTCAATCAATATTTTTATTTCAATTATATAGTTGCATAATGATAGATCACATTACTTTAAGAGGGATAACTACATTCACTTGAGGTCTGTTGGCTAATTTTGACCCACATACCAAGCTTTTGCTTGGATAGATCAGCTGAGTAGAGTTCTTGATTGAGTAAATGATTAAATGACTTGGAAACAGGTCTAAGATTACAAAAGAAAGGATTCAACGGGTTTCCATGATGATTCATGGCATCCAAGGAGCATGAAGCAAGTTTTCTCAAAGTCTCATTAGTTCATTAGAGATTTGAAGGGAAAAAATGACTTGCATAATCATAAAAGAACCAAACCATCATCACATGTCATTCAAAAATGGATAGGCTAGTCTAGTTTCATGTTTAATATATGCACTTGGCAGGTCAATCAGAGCCAAAGGAATACATAGACATGATGATTTTGGTCCCATAAACATCCTCTAATTTTTTTTTTATCTTAATGAGTTTTTTATCTCAAGATATAAGAATTGAAAGATGAACTAGCAGAGTGGGACATGTGTAGGGACATCAAGTTAAAGTTAGGGTAAATAGCTATTTAAATTCAAATGTTCCAAGGATGAACACATGGATAAAAAGTGACAATATATTGGGTGCCCATATGAAGATCTAATGGCATGCAATGATTGACAAATCTAGTGGGTCCAAGCAGATCCAATGACATGCATTACATCATGCAATTGAAGATCAATTATGAGCATCAAGTCAAAAGGTCAACAGACCCATGATAAGTGCAAAGGTGACAAGTGTCTTAATGACAATGCACTCTAAAGTAGATTAATGGTCCACATTCAATCTGATAGACCAAAGATCTAATGGTACATAATCCATCATACCAAAGTAGATCAATGATGAGTGAAAGGTCATCTAATCAACAAATCCTGGGAATGAATGAGAAGTTACCAAGTGTCATGACCATGGTAGCTACTAAAAAAATCAATGATATGCATTTGAGCCATGTAAAAGAAGATTGATGGTCCGTGACAAAGTAGATCTAATGGAGCTCATATAATCACAAGGCTGTTGATTGATGGTAAGCGAAAGGTTAAAGACTCAACATATCTTAGGGATGAATATGAAGCTAACATATAGCACAAGCCAAGGAATGAATGAGGAGATAAAATATGGCATAATTTTGAGAATCCCAGATCAAGATCAACAACCAATATTAAATTTGAAGCCAAGAGACTTCAAGTAGAGGTTGAATATGGTTCAAGTCTAACCATGAATAAATGTCTCAAAGGGCATGTACTACCATTAGAGCTTGATCGAATACCATCAAGAAGATGCAGACATATAATCAAGATTGCTAATAATGAGGCTCTATTTCCATTAAAGTTCATATGCAAGATAGGTTTTTTAAACCTAATATAGTCTAGAACAAAGTTATGTGATCTGTAGATCTTTATCGATATAATGACTATATGAAAAACAATAAATTAGATTCATTTTCAATCTATAGTAAGACCTATACTCAGATTTTAGGATAGGGGATTATATGTGATTATGGAGAGGTGTCTCATCTATCAACATGGTTATATCCTTGATAATGTAGGTACTTACCACCTCTCAAAGCAAACATGGCATGGCTCTGTCTAGATTCAAGGTATGAGGACTTTGTCCTTATAGTGAAAGTAAGTGGAAGGTGATGTGGAAAATCATAGCAAAGAAATATGGTGGTTAGAGAATTAGTTGGATAATTCAATGCTATTCAAATATTAAGGATATTTATTCCTTGAAAGGATCATGACTCATCATCTACAAAATATAATCTTATCCTCTAATGTATTGCTCAACCAATGAGAAGAACTTGAAGACTAATTGGAGCAAATATAGGTTAAATTATTGATGAAGGGCTAGTCTAAATTAGATTAAGTGTGGTGGAAAATTCATTGAAAGGTGGAAGCTCATTGATTGTTCTTGGTCAATGTGTTCCCTCTTCTCTCTTCTCCCTTTCTCTATATTACCCATTCTTTTCATTTCTAAGCACTCTCTCAGATTCTATACTCTCACAAGGACTCTTTGATCTTGAAGAGCAGGGGACTCTCTGAGATATTGAAAGATATTCTCATCTTGATTAGGCTAAACCCTATCAAGCATTTTTAAGAACTACCTCTTGATGTAATAATAGACATTATTTACCTATCTCTTGCCTTGGATTTGTGTTGAGTGAGTTGTGCATGATGACATTGTGAAGGATAATATTCATCATCCATTATCCTTCTTCCTGACCTTTTTAAAAGTGTGTTAAAGCTATTTGCAGGTTTGGATTTGTGTTCTGCCTAAACCTAGTCCATGAAATACTTATGCAATCAGTGGTCTATGAGGTTGTGTGAGATAACATTGTCTTATATTGATCTAGTGTGGGTTTAAGTTTTTATGGGAGTCTTTCATTTTTATTTAGTGCATCAACTAATTAATTGTCTTAGGATCCCTATTTACCCCTTTCTAACCCTTTTCCCTATGATAACATTAGTTTAGCTGATTCATCAGAAGGAAGCTGACCTTCTCTGAAGGTTCAACCCCATCATAAGTTATCCACAGCCTGGGGTTGTCCCAATATTGTGATTGGAAGTGGGGGATCCTAAATAAATCATTTACAAGGGTACAATCTCATGTCATAACAATTTTTGACACACCTAGTGGGACTTACTACATTATTCACTAATGAAGAGTTTTGGTGTTTTCTTCATGCAATCAGCTTTTGGAGGCAAGTGTGCAAACATCAATGGTGACTCCAAGTACTCATCAATTGGTTTAAGCAACCTAAGTGCCTAATCATCATGATCTAGTATGTATAATCAAACCTCATTTTTAGTTGAAGAATAAGATGAAATATTTAGTGAGGTTAATGAAAGAGACATCTCAAGTGCTCAAGAGATGCAATTTGAAGAACATACTAGTGAAGAGCCTAAAGAGTATGGCAACAGTTCAATGCCATAACCAAAGAGTTTGAAAAGGCTAAGAGACATGTCCTTCCTCCAAAACACTATGAGCATGTTGCTCTAATGATCAACCATGCTTTGCACAATGACAAGGTGGAAGAACATGGTCTTTTTGAGCCACCAAGTGAACCAAGTGCAGTTGCTTTTGTAGACACCTAAAACTGGCATCGATAACCTCCAACCAAAATTTTGTCCAATTTCCACCCAAAATGCACAATTTGGCCTAAAAACACTAAAACATGCTAAATGATGTGAAACTGACATATTCAAGTGCCAATTTTGGCTAGGGTATCCCTAAATGGGGTAATGCAATTTATGGGCTAGCTAACTTTGATAAGATCATTTCAAGTTGAAAGGCCAATTTTGCACCTAGGTGCTCTGGATTGCTCTTTCCTATCCAATCTCTTGCACAAGACATGTGCCTTCATTATTTTCTAATGACAACATCCTAAATGGGATAGCAGATCCAACACATCTGATAGTTACTTTCAATTCTAATTTAGTCAAATTTTGAACCAATAACAAGGCAATCTAATCAATTTGAGTAATTTGTACATAAAGTGCTTAATCATGCTTATGAGCTAATTAACCCAAATTAGAGCCTAATTAATAATTCCATGGAAACTTATTGAAAACTTTGTTTTGGGAATGAATATTGAATATCTACATCATCAGGTGACCTCATTTCTTGGGAAGACATCCCTGAACCATAAATGCCATAAATATCAGGATTCATACCCTACATGCCTCATCAATGCCTTCCATGATGCCCTCCATGCCTCTTAATTGTACCTTTTTCCAATGTCATGATGAAGATAATTACAAACTTAATTCTAAAAATTGAATTAGTCTTCAACCACACATCTCAATCTCAAGATGGATGGTTCAGGTTGATTCTAGACATTTGTGAAAATCTATAAATAGAGAGGCCATGAACATCATTTATAAGATTTGATAATGAAATGTTATAATGCAAGATTGGTTCTAAAAGCTTCATGAAACTAGTGTTACCATGCCAAATTGATTCCAAGCCAAGCCAAGCCACAAGCCAAAGGTGCCAAGGAGAGATGGAGGTAGCCAATCTTCCATTGCCAAGGACTTCATGAGCACAAAATCAAGAAAGCCACTACTACAAAGGCATTTGGAGCATCCAAGGAAGGTGAAGGAATTCTTGTGTTTTATTCCTTACTTTTTAGTTGTGTTTGTCATTTGTTTTTATTAACTAAACTCTCCCTAGTGTCTAGGCCTAGAGATGTTATGTTATTAGTGTGTTTCTTTCATTGTGTTTTCATTTTGGAACTAACATCATACTAACCATCCTCTCTTGATCCAAATTCCTAGATCACATTAATGCATGCTTGGTGGGACTAGATGCAGCTCACAGCTGAAGAAGATCATTTTGTAACTTTAAAATATTCATTTGGACCTTTAAAACTCTTGAAAATTGATTTTCTAACTTTATTTTGCCATTTTTTTGCCACAATTTTATAGAGTAATCAACATTGGTAAGTAAGACTAACATCATTTACATATCTCAACCGACATTGGTTAGCAAAACTGACATCTGTTAGAAAATGTAATTGTCGTCAGTTATAGAAACCAATGTCAGTCACTATGTTTTTCTTAAAACATAGACATGAGAGCTATTTTTCTAAAGTTCATTATTTCAAACCAAAAAGACCTTCAAAGTTAAAGGATATGCTAACATTTTTACTATAGGACCAAGCTTGACATTTGCTAAAAACATGTTTTAAATTACCTTTTTCATGTTTAAAAATTATTTAGGAACTTTGTTTTAGTGTTTAATGAAAAATTTAGATGTTTATATGAATGTTTTCAAAGTTCACAATCTTAAGATGAAGGGGTCAAATGAACACCACCAAATCTTCCATTTGAGATTAAAATTGGACACACTTGTAAATTTTTATTTGCAATAGTTGTTTAATTAGATTTTTTTTGACAAAAAGAGGAATGTTGCATGTATGCTCTTCCATTTGTCCCCTGTAGGGAACCCTTAGAATCAAAATCACCATTCCTATAGCAAATAGCCTAGTCTAAGGCTTAGAAAGAAAATCATCTAAAACACTCTCCAAAAACTCATCAAAGTTTGGGTGATCTTGAAAATGAACCTAAAGTCTTTCTATTTTGTGCTTTATTTATTTTTATAAAAACTTGGCTTGCGAGGGGGACGTCATTACCTTCCATGAGTTCTTTAGGGAAGCTTTGACCCAAGGTTTCACTTCCCAGCATTGAATTCACTTACTCCTTTGGAGTTGCACAAAAGATGTATATGTATTTGGACATCACACTACAATGAGCAAACAACAAGATGTAGTGGTTGTAAAAAAGATTAAACTTTTTTACAACTAGCCAATGCCATAGTCACCTAATTGAGTCTAGACCTTTACCAAAGTTGTTTAAGTCTTTCACTTATAATCTAAATTCAAAACTGCAGTTTTATAAGTTCATAGAGTTGATGTGTTAAGTGGGTTCACCATTTGCACTAAAATTGAGGGAACTTAGGTTTAATTTCCAAATTGGTTGAAGGTCATTTAAGACTCATTATCATTATCACCGTTTGATAGACTTAAGCCATTTTGTGATAAACACTTGTACTTTGAGTCTATGCACCACAACATTTTGAGTCAAGAAAGTAGTGCTATGCTATCAAAATTATAGGAAAACATCTTTGCCTTAGAGAGTTTTTAAAACAAACCTTTTTGTCTCACCTTTCAGGTAGTATAACATCATTACACTACCCAAAACATTTTGAATATTGTTTTATAGACCCTCTTGCATAGAGTTCCAAAAATTTTCCTACATTTTCAGACCAATTCAAGTGTACTTTTGTGATATTTTGTCTAAAACAATTATATTGTTCACTTTTGTCTACCCTGTTTGTCAAAAGAACCAAGTTTTATACCATTTTTTGTGAAAAATAAACTATTTATAAAGTGCCTCTTATTTCATATCTTATACCTAGTTGATCAAGTTCATGTCCAAGAATTAAATGCCTAGTGTTTTTTAGAAATGTTTTAAATCTATTAGATTAAAACTTTCATCTATTTCAAAGTCTAGATTTTGACGTTGTTTGGCCAAGAGTCCTAAGACATGCCTTGTTTGAGCTGAGCTTTTGATGTTGCATTTGGCCAAAAGACCTAACAACTTTTAAATTCCTAGATTAGACTGATTTGAAACACTTCGACCCTAGAGTTTGGCATTTTGATTTTTCAAGTTATTTACTTGCTTATCTTTATGTGAACAGTGAAACATTAGATACTTCACACTAGCTTGTTTCCTCACAAAACTTTTCATAAACCTTTTGATCCTTTTGACAAATTTAGACTAAGTTGGAAAATCATCTATTTTAGACATTATCTTTTTTAGAGTTTGTAGAACTCTTTGATATTTTATCAAAAAACATTGACTAGGGATCCTAACATGTATTCCTACACTCATAGTGGACTCATGTACAATCCGAGGATTAGTAATGTAGTTGTGTAGGAAGAAATGGTGTAAGACCCCTATGTGGATAATATTGCTTATGAGATGGATTATTATCCCTCTTATAATACTCAATCAAGGGCAAAAAACCAATATCCATTTGTTAACTATCTTATTAACACACCGCCTTATTCAGAATAAGACCAAGAATAAACCACATAATACCTAGCTACAATACCCATAGTGGATGAGCCAATTCTTCAACAGTCATATTATACTAATACAACCTCCACATATGATCCATTCTTATTTGAATGACATTTGTTAGAGAACAAAGACAAGATTTTGGTTAGAGCCATAGAGGTAAGGGCCAAGTTTCCATTAGACTTTCCCCATGAAAATTTACCAAGTCTAGTAAGAGTGCCCCATAATATCATTTAGGATCAATAGGCTTCTTCTAACAATCCTATGGATCTAGTCCAAACAACGTATCAAGACCTTAATATATCTAATCGAGGCAAAAACATCATGGAAGATCAATTTAACCAAATGCAGACAATATATCAAATATACCTGAATCTAGCACATGATTTTAATTAGATGAACATGGTAAGTAAGACTTTTATTGACCTAGTTCCTTCAACAGGAGTATTGATAGAGTTAACTAGACAAGAGAATTTGAGTTTTGACCCATTCGTACAAACTACTTCAATAGATAACTCGATGCATATGCCTGTTATTGAAGAAATGTCTTCAACCTCTACATAAAATAGTGATCCAAATGTATTAGGCAATGTGAAAATAACATATAATCCCAACCAAAGTGGTAATAATGTACAAATAACTAGTCAATAACATGTGCCTATAGTTCTTCCCATAAGTGGATCATCATACCAAGGAATAGGAATTTCTACACCTGAGCCTTAATCGATTGCTTCCTCAAGTATACAACCTACAAGATTAGGTAATCAAGAAATAGCTAATGTCATGCCTCAATGATAGAATGTGATGAATCCTACTCCTCCTCAATAAGTAATGAGTAATATTCCACAACAACAGGCACAATCTAGTGTATCAACGTAATGAAGGATAAATACATTACCACATCAATTAGGGGCAGCTAATGTTCTACCTCACCAGGCAATGATGAACATACCTCTTTAGTCATAGACTAATATGCCAATTCAAAACCAAGTAGTGACTAGTCAACAACATGCAAATATTGGTTAGCGACAAATGCTGAATCTGTAACCTACTTTTAATTCCTCACAGGGATTCATGCAACAAGGAGGTCCCCATATTTCTAGAGTACATACTAGACAACCATTGGTTCAAAATGTGCCACAAATCTAGAGACAGGGTTTTGGACCATAAGTTCCCACTCAACAACAAGGTTTTATTAGTAAAAAACATGTCTCTTTTCAACCATAGTAGGCATAGTATAGCTATATCCCTCCATCCTAACTACAAAATCCTCCATGTCAAACCTTTATCGCCAACCTAAACTAGAATATCATGTAACCAAGTGTGAAATTTCAAGTACATCCTAATCCACGTATAAATATTCCTAGTCCATTCCAAACTAAACCAATCTACCCCAATAGGTATCTCCATCATACCTTGGTCAAAGTGTACCACTTATGACCTCCCAACCATCTACCCAATTTCTCCCTCAAGCCAATGTTCCTTCAAGTTTCCCATCCCAAGAATTACAATAGATGAAGGATGAAATTGCTACCATTCAAGTTTGGAAACAAACTAAAAATTTTAAATTAGATGACGTATGTTCCTATCCATTCGACATGGAGTATTTGTAGATACTATTTCTTCTAGGATATGAACCACCAAAATTTGATAAATACGAAGGGAAAGGTGACCCTAAGGGTCATTTAACCTAGTTATTTATCACATGTCAACCAGTGGAATATAGTGACATATGCCTTTTATTTTTGTTTCTAAGAAGCTTGGCTAGACAAGCCTTGGAGTGGTTTCTAAAATTACCCAAAAATTTAGTAATAGATTTTGATGATCTTTGTGGTAAATTTGTGCAACACTTTTCTTATAATCTCATGCTAAATCAAATCAAAAAGTTGGTGAGAGTTTTGTAAGTTATTTACAGTGATGGAGAGCCCTTACAAGCTATTTCACTCACAATTTACTAGATAAACAATTAGCCACTATGTTTACCAAAAAAATTTACAGTGAGATAACTTATCATTTGGAACTATAATATGCACATAATTTCAAGGAAATCATCAACAAAGGCTTGTTGATTGAGTGAGCACTCATAAATAAGGATTTATCAAGCTTAATTCAACTAATCAAAATCAAGGTACAAATCAAGGAAATGGCCAACATTAACATCCAATTCAAGTGTAATCATCACAACTGGCACACACTAATAACTATGAAAGATTGAAGCAATTCAACCATAATAAGAATGTTGTGGGAAATAGAGTAACTGAATCCCATCATAGCCAAATGGTGCAAACATCATCTGCACCACCTTTTTAGCTTACTCCTACCCAATAACCTCTCCAAAAAATACCACAAGCATAAAAACCAAGACCTACACAATAAATACAATAGCCATTACCATTATAAACACCTCCTCCTAGAAGAACCGTGCCTGCATGTCATGTCTTTAGTGACCTAAGAGAACATATTGAGTCTATATTTCACAAGCTTACTACTGGTAATCTGATTAGTTAGCCTATACCAAAGTATTATCTGTAAGACATTCCTTATCCTGGTTGGTACCATGAAAATGAATTCTATAACTATCATCAGGTCAACAGGCATAATCTATGAAGATGTGTCCAAATCAAGAATTTAAAGGAGAATATGTTGGAGAATGGGGAGATAACATTAGATAATGGTGCTTCCACTTCTAATTAAACTCTTGAGATTTATCAAAACCCCTTTCCTCAACATAAAAATTAGCAAGAGTAAAATAATCAGCAACAACAATAATAACGGCTAGTGCAACAACAAAATAAATAGGGTTAAAATCAAATGCCAAACTAGCAAAATAACCAAATCAATAACATAACACACAATGATAGAACAATGGATAAAACCAAGGTTATAATGGTAACAACCAACAAACCTACCATGTAGTTGCACATGACTACAACAGGGTTGTAGGTTATCTTGTAGGGGGTAGCATTAATACCATTTCCATTAATCCTAGACCAAGCACTAATCAGCCTAGACCATTTCTAAACAACAATATTCAACCAAATTACATGGATAATATTTCTTTGACTTGGGAATGCATACAGGCAAACCAACAAACTAGGACTTCCCTTTTTGGACCTTATATCAACAACTCATCCTTACCATGTAACCACATGTAAGTGCATTGATAACCAAGACTTATCCTATATGGTCCAACACCATTCCCAATATTTGTTAGTAATAATGGTCCAATATTTAATCTTGATTGTAAAATCACAACTCGATGGTCAAATATTATTATCTAAGGCCCATAAGCATCTACCACTTTGCCTATTATCCAACCAACCATTCGACCTCATAATAAGCCATTCACTACTGACCAAAACAAGAAATTTGATATTATGAAATAATTTCAGAAGACACTAACACAAATTTCTATTTTAGATTTGATGTAAATATGAATAATCCACAAGAACATCTTGAATGAGTATTTGACCCAATTTACTATTGCTAGTGACATATCCCCTGATAAATTTTAAGCTTTGGTTGGACACCTAGCTCCAGCCCAACAATTCACATTCAACCAAAGTGATATGTCTTCTCTTGGCCTGCTCCATAATAATCCACTGCATAAAGTGAAATGTGTCCTTATAGACAATGGATCTGGCCTCAACATAGTGTCTCTAAATCTCATCAAGCTTCTTGGGTACACAATGGTAGATCTTTAGCTAGAAACAATAACCATTAAAGCCTATGATAATCAAAAAAGAGAATCACAAGGCACAATTAGTTTGCCAATTATCATTGGGCCTTTGACCCATGATACACTTTGTCATGTGCTTGATCTTGAGTTATCATACAATATGCTTCTTTGTAGGCCTTGGTTATATGAGATTCATGCAGTCCCATCAATGATATACCAATGTATCAAGTTTTCCCACTCAAGGATGGAAGTAAATATTCCAGGTGATTTACACCCATATGAATACTGCAAGCATCTTGAGGATGAATTTCAAAGCTATAATTATAAATACAACATGGATCTAAGTTCCAAGCAGGATAAAGGAAAGGATATACTTATTGATCCTTCATTACATAATTGCATAGATCATAATACCCTAGATTCCCTTTCCCACATGTCACCTCTTGAAGCTTCTAATCATTTCACCATTTCAAATAATGGACTGAGAGAGTATGTGACCCATGATACATTTCATATTTTTAATCTTCCTTAGAATTTGAAAACCTTTGGGTGACCTAAAGTCACCCCACATATGCATTGGAAACAAAAGAACAAAGATAAGGGACCTGTCACATTTGTACCACCATCTGGCCTAGGACCTAACCCTCTTAAAGGGGACAAATCATGGTTATACAATGACAACCAAGCTAATTGTTATAAAAATGCAAAGTATCCTATTCCCAATAGGATCATGGAGAGTTACAATTATGAAGGAAGAGGTGTCGGACCAAATCAACAAGGAACCATCAAGCCAATTTCCATGATTAAGCATGAAAGACCTTGGACTTGGATTTAAACCATCTATGGGTGACCCCACATATCTTATTCAAACTCCATCACTGATGACTAGTGATGCTGATGCTGATAACAAAGCAGAGTCTGATCATTGCCTCACCTTTGATGACCTAGCTGAAACCAACCTATTTGATAACCATGCCATTTGTACCCTTATCCTCGCCATTCATCACAATCCATTTCCATTATATTATCCCCAACTAATAGAT
This sequence comes from Torreya grandis, assembly GCA_037957365.1. Lineage (NCBI taxonomy): Eukaryota > Viridiplantae > Streptophyta > Pinopsida > Cupressales > Taxaceae > Torreya > Torreya grandis. The sequence goes on along the minus strand of JARHVA010001216.1, from coordinate 699,769 downwards.
TAGGACCAAAAAGAATCCAGTCTGTCAATTGATGAGTTCTAGAATTATGAGACATTCTATGACTTTTTAGGCCTTGGAGATAATGTTTTGTTGGGAGATCACAAATCAGGATTCTCAATCACATTGGATCTTGTAGCCTATTTTAGAGAGCGAGTGAGCACCCTTAGCCATAAACAAATAAGTAAAACATTAAGGCCCCATAGTGTAAAAATCTCTTTGAGGCCCGATAGTGAAAACCTCTTTGAGGCCCCATAGTGAAAACCTCTTTGAGGCCCCAAAGTGAAAAACTAAAGATAAAGGCCAGTCTAGTGGTGAAAACCTATTTTAGGTGCCATTAGATGGGGGTGTTTATTCTTCTTTGAATTTAGGCTAGGAGACCACCAATGATGAACTTGCTTGTGGATCTAAGTTCAATTTTGAGCAACAAAAAGTATTTGATCTAATTCTTTAATAAATTATGAATATTTTTGTTACGTGGGCATATTTCCCATTAGGGGACTTAGATTCATCATGCCTATGAGAAGTTGAAGAGCAAGTTCTAATAGAGGATCCTAACATAATTCAATAGTTCAAGTCATTGCCTACTATCTTAGAAGATGGTTCAACCCTTCTAGTCAAAGATACAACAGAGGTAAATATCAATACTCCATCAGACTTGAAATGGATAAAATTAGGAGCATCCATCACTGGGGAGAAATATGACATCTTTACATCTCTATTGAGAGAATTTATAGATATCTTTGCAGTGGCCTATTCTGACATGTCAAGTTTAGTCCTTGCCTTGGTTTTACACCACCTTTTGGTTAATGCCGATGCCAAATTGGTAAAACAAAGATTACATAAGATGCATCCTCAAATTGATGTATTATTATATAAAGAGTTGGAAAAACTCTTAGAAGTAGGATGTATCTGATCTATTGACTACTTAGAATGGATCTCTAATGTGGTACCTATTAGTAAAAATCCTGAAGGGATTAGAATTTACACTAATTTTTGAGATATTAATAAAAAATTTTCTAAAGATGATTTTATCTTTCCTAATATTGACATGATCATTGACTCCATGGCTAGTTATGAAATTCTTTCACTCATAGATGGCTTTTCAAGATACAACTAAATCAAAATAACACTAGAAGACCAACATAAAATAACTTTCACCACTCCATGGGGAACACTTTGTTATTAGTTAATGCCATTTGGCCTTAAAAATGCTAGAGCTACATTTCAAAGGGCCATGACTATCATATTCCATGATATTAGTGAAGACTATGTTGATGATATATTAGGAAAATTCAAAACCAAAGCCAACCATCCAGTAGTGTTGTGTAAGTTATCTAAAAGATTATAGGAGTATAATGTCAGACTCAATCTAAAGAAATGTGTGTTCAATGTAAATTCAGTCAAACTACATCGCTTCATCATGTCTCGTAGAGGCATTGAAGTCAATCGAACTAAAGTCTGTGTTATAACCAAGATACCACCACTAACCAATTTAAAGCAACTCTATAGTTTACAAGGTAAGATCTAGTCAATCTGATGCTTCATCTCCCATTTAGCAAACAAGTGCCATCTATTTACATATATTTTGAAGAAGAGAGTTAAATTTCACTGGGATGATCATTGCCAGAAAACTTTTTAACAACTCAAAGATTATCTTGTTAATCCACATATTTTATTACCTCTTATGCCAGGAAATCCATTCTTGTTATACCTATCTGCTATCAACCATGCTCTGGGGGCACTCTTGGCTCAACATGATGACAATGGAAAGGAACATGTTGCATACTACCTAAGCCCTACCTTGGTTACATTTGAACATAACTATTCACCTATTAAAAAAACTTATCTGGCCATGGTCTTCACAACTTAGAAACTACACCATTACATGTTGAACAATAAGACCATGGTCATTTCAAAGGTAGATGCACTCAAGTATCTACTATATAAAACAAATTTTCAAGGTAGAATGACTAAATGGATCATGGTTCTCAGTGAGTTTGACATAGAGTATGCTAATCAAAAGGCAATCAAGGGATAAGTTCTTATAGATCAACTTGCTGAAGCACCTCTCATAGGCACACAACCACTCATGTTTCAATTTCCTAATGAATCCATCATGACCATCATTGACACACCCATTTAGGAGCAGCCCTAGAAACTATATTTTGATGGTTCATTTACTACACATGGATCGAGAGTAGGACTATTATTTATTACACCATAGGGGGATCTAATCCCTAAATCATTCAAAATCAACTTTCCTTATATAAACAACATGGCTGAGTATGAAGCACTTGTTGTAAGGCTTTGACAACTAGTGCATTGGAATATATCTCATCTCAAAGTTTATGGTGATTCTCAGTTAATCATCAATTCAGTTACAAATCATTTTTATACCAAAGATGACAAGCTAGTTCCATATAAAGCCATGGTCGACACTTTTAAGCAACAAATTGCTAATATTCAGTTTGAGCATATATCAAAGGCTAGTAACATAACTACAGATGCCATGTTTACTATTGGCTCTTTGATTTGACAAATAGATAAAGCTAGAGAGTATCAGTTCCTCATCGAGAATTTGTTAACACCAACTCATGAACCTTCAATCATTGCCATGATTTGTGATATTGTTATTCCTAATTCTATTTGGTACTAAGATCTTTACAACTACCTTCATGACTAATTTATACCACCTAACCTATCTCAAAAACAAATCAAAGCCTTCATTCATCATTTCACTTGTTATACTCTACTTGGATCCACCCTTTACTATCATAGTTTTGATGTAACTCTGCTTTGTTGTTTAACTTCGATAAAGTCTACACTAGCATTAAGAGAAGTTCATGAAGGAGTATGTGGCGCTCATTCTAGTGAGGTATTCCTATCCAAAAATATCTTGCGTACTAGTTATTATTGGCCCATAATGGATGCAAATGCCATCAAATATGTAAATAATTGTGATAAATGTCAATGACATGCTAATCTAATTCATGCCCCAACAAAAACTTTGAAACCAATATTGACACCATGGCCATGTTCTACATGGGGACTTGACCTCATTGGGAAGATTAACCCCACTTCATCTGATGGCCATAAACATTTCATCACCACCACTAAATATTTCACTAAGTGGGTTGAAGCTATACCCCTCACGTGATTGGAAACAAATTTTGAAATTCATTTTTAACCATCTCATTTATTGCTACATTATCCCCTCTAACATTATATCTAATAATGGAAGATCATTCAAGAACAAGGATGTAGTCTAGTTATGTACTGAATACAACATCACATAATATTTTTCTATAGCATATTACCCTCAAGGTAATGGTCAGGTTGAGGCATCCAACAAAACCATTGTCAATATTCTCAAAAATATTGTAAATAATGCTAGGCATGATTGGCACTTGTAGATATTCCTTACCCTTTGGGCATACTATACCAATCATCATACTCCCATAGGAGCCACTCCATACTTGTTTACGGTGCTGAAGCCATTCTTCCTATTGAGGTCAAATTGCCTTCATTGTGCATCTCTTTCAAGCATGTTCTAGATGATCATGACTATCAAGTAGCTCACTTCCAAGAGGTAGACCTACTTGATGAGAAATGCATAGTCATGCTCAATAATATTCAAGCATATCAGAACTAACTCAAAGGACACTATAATCAATGTGTTAAGTATAGAACATTTGAACTTGGTGATCTTGTTCTTAAAAAATACCAAAATAATACCATGACTGAGAATAAGCATAAAGGGAAATTTAAACTAAACTAGATAGGGCCTTTCATCATTACTATAGATTATAGATCATGAGCATACAGGCTTGCCATACTAGATGGAGATGAACTTCCTACACTAATGAATATTATTCATCTCAAGTGGTACTATGCTTGAATGCTAAGGTGTATTGTCTGTAAGGATCATTTTAGTTATACCATTTTATCACTATTATTTTTTGTACAAATACCATCCTTATCTATCCTCCAAGCCATATCCACTTTCCACTTCCATTGTATTGACCCAGTGTATTCTAAAGCCTAGCTTGTTTGACATTGGTTTTTTGTCATTTATTATGTATTTTCAGTATTAAGAAATCTGATTAGTTTCATCAGTTGGTTTTAGTAATTCAGATAGAGATCATATTTTGGAGCAGTGTGACAGAAGTTTTGGTAGTTTCATCATTCATTTTTTATTTCTTTCTTATCCCTAGTCTTGTTACTAATTATAACTGCCTTTGGGAAAATTAGCACCACTGATCTATGATGTTGTGTTCTAGTTATAACCAACTAAGGGTAAACTAGGGGCAACATTTATTTATTAAGACTTGACGTACCAACTTGCTACTTCCTATGTCATACTTTGCCTTTTTACCAATTGTACATGTTTTGTTTGAATTGACTACTACAATAGTCAAATTCCTCTGTTGTAAGAGCAAAACTACAGTGACTTGAGGTCCTACTCTGGGACTATGTAGGCAATGCTCGATACTCATTGACGTCATCTCAGTCAACCTAAGCCATGCTCTTATCATTTTGTGAGCAACCTAAGCCACACTCTTACCATTTTATGAGCAACCTAAGTTTGCATGCTCTCATTATTTTTTGAGCAACCTAAGCCACGCTCTCACCATTTTATGATCAACTTAAGTTTGAACACTCTCACCATTTTGAGATTAACCTAAGCCACGTTCTCACCATTTTATGAACAACCTAAATTTAAACACTCCCACTATTTTGTGAGCAACCTAAGCCACGCTCTCACCATTTTGTGAACTTGAACCTTTTAGTGTCTCATCATTCTTGATCGAGTTGAGATACTTCAAAAAAATCCAAAAACATTTGAAAAATCATTAGAAAAGAATAAAAACATTCACCACTTCTTTGCCTTAAGGATTCTGAGAACCCTTATTAAGTTATAAGCAAGTCACTTGTCATTTAGTTTCCCTATCCTTTTTGGCCTTTTTCTCTCGTGCACTTGACATTTTATAAGACCATTCCTATTCTTCTATCACATCCATTTCTGTTTGTTTTCTTCAGTTATCACATTCTTCCCATTCCTTGAGAAAACTATATTTGGCATGAAGTTTTTTTATTAGATATTACATCCATGAAACTAAATAGGCAACATCCACTTGCCTAGTGCATATGGAGATAGCTCAAACACCCCCTTCATTTTATTCTATTCCCCCATTTTATTCATTTGTTAAGTTGTCACCTATTTTCTAGGGGTAATGTTTGTATGGTTTCTATTGCATCATTTGTTTCTACTTTTTTTATTTGTTTATCTACCTATTTGTTTACTTTCAGCACTGTTACCTTGATTCAGTTTATGTGTGTTTATTAAGTGATTCCTTGCCCACACTTATACTTGAATTCATCCATATTCATATATTTACATTGTCATCATAGTTTCTATCATTGGTGCATTGTTTTCTATTGAGTATTAGATTATGAAAGTTAGTCCTTATGCATATTTCAGCCAAGTCCTCATGATGTTATACCATGGTTCCTACTAACACATGCTACAACAAACCTCAGCTTCAAGAAGTCTATTCATCAATGGCAGTATCTCTTTGACATTGACATCCCAATTCAATCCCAATCATATCCCAAATAGAGTAATTAACCATAAAATAATTTCAATCTTTATTAGTTCAAATGAGCATCTCCCTACTAATAGGTTGTTTCAATTCATCATTAACCTCTGTGTTAACTTTTCATCATCTTCGACCAGGTTTATCATGTTTTCTATAATCAGAGTCCAATGATTATAACTATATATTGTCAAATCATTACACATCATCACACCTAAATTTCTCAATGATTATAACCACCTTTAGGAGAATCATTGTGTTGTTACCACTTTAATTTTTCTACCTATAGAGGGGCATGTTATCTTGTTTTTCTGTCGTAACTGTGGCAACTCCATCTTCTCAATGATTATAACCACCTTTAGGTAAATTATTATGTTATCATACCATGTTGCCACTATCAGGGTATAATACTTATAACTACCTTTAGGAAAACTCTTGTACACCATCCCACTTACATTCTCAATGATTTTGATTACATTTTTAGTATTATTGTGTTTTCACTGTATCATCTTTCCTTTATTTGGTCTGTTTGTTTTATTTCTTTCTTTTCAAGGGAATATTTACCAACCTACTTGTGCCAACCACTCCCTCGAAGGGGCATCATATAATTAGTTTATCATCATTATAATTATAAGCACACAAGACCTTTTCATTCTTTGAGAAGATGTTACTGTGCTTATAGCTTGCAATGCCTTCCCAAACCAGGGCAAACTATAGACACCTAAAATTAGCCACCAATAACTTCCAACCAGGATTTTGGCCAATTTCTACCCAAAATGCACAATTTAGCCTAAAAACACTAAAACACATTAATTTTGGCTAGGGTATCCATAAATGGGGCAATACACCAACTAACTTTGATCAAATCATTTCGAGTTGAAAGGCTAATTTTGCACCTAGGTGCTCTGGATTGCTATTTCCTATCAAATCTCTTATATGAGACATGTGCCTTCATTATTTTCTATTGACAAAATCTTAATAGATCCAACACATCTGACAGTGACTTCCAATTCCAATATAGTTAAATTTTTAACCAATAACAAGGCATTCTGATCAATTTGAGTAATTTATGTATAAAGTGCTTAATCATGTTTAGGAGTTAATTAACCCAAATTAGAGCCCAAATAATAATTCCATGGAAACTTGTTAAAAAATTTGTTTTGGAAATGAATATTGAACATCTACATCATCAGGTGACCTCATTTCTTGGGAAGACATACCTAGGCCATAAATGCCACAAATATCAAGATTCATGCCCTCCATGCCTCATCAATGTCTTCTATGAATCTTAATTTCCCCTTTTTCTAATGTCACGATGAGGATAATTACCAACTTAATTCTAAAAATTGAATTAATCCTCAACCACACATCTCAATATCAAGATGGATGGTTCAGGTTAATTCTAGACATTTGCAAAAATATATAAATAGAGAGGCCATGAACATCATTTCTAATACTTGAGAATGCAAAGTTATAATGTAGGATTGGTTCTAAAATATTCATAAAACTAGTGTTACCATGCCAAATTGATTCCAAGCCAAGCCAAGCCACAAGCCAAAGGTGCCAAAGAGAGATGGAGGTAGCCAAGCTTCTATTACCAAGGACTTCATGAGCACAAAACTGAACAAGCCACTACTACAAAGGCATTTGGAGCATCCAAGGAAGGTGAAATAATTCTTGTGTTTTATTCCTTACATTTTAGTTGTGTTTGTCATTTTTTTTGTTAACTAATCTCTCCCTAGTATTGAGGCTTAGATATATTATGCGATTAGTGTGTTTTTTTATTTTATTTTCATTTTGGAACTAACACCATACTAACCATCCTCTCTTGAGTCAAATTCATAGATCACAAATTTCAAGAGCCTAAATGAAGTCTTCATGCAAGGCTTTCTCAAAGGTAATGATAAACATCATGCAAGTGCTCCTATAGTCCAAAATAAACCAAGCTTGGAAGAGTTGGACCAATATGTCTATGTTGGAAGCATGTTTGATCATTTTCATCCATTGGAGATCACATCAAAAGGATTGGCCATCAAGATGCTTGGCTCACCAATTTTATTACCTCTAAAGTAAGGTATATATATATATATATATATATATATATATATATATATATATATATATATATATATATATATATATATATATATATATATATATATATATATATATATTATAGTAGTTTTCATGCTTTTCTATAAGTGCCTATGTGCACATTTTATTTATATTTTTGTTGTTTTTTATTTCCTCCAAGTGCATGTGTGAACTTGATTTTATTTATTTTATCGTTATTATTTCGAGAAGATTTTTTGGAAAGGGGTAGCCTTGTATTGATTTAGATTAGCTGTGAACAAAGACTTGAGACTCCATGTCTAATGGATCTTTTTTAGGCTACTAGTCTCTTGCATAAAAGGCATGTAACCCTAGGATGTCACTATAAATGTTGGCCAATTTTGGCCCACATATCAAGATTTTGATTAGATAGATCAAATGAGTAGAGTTTCTATTGAGTGAATGATCAAATAACTTAAAAATAGGTCTAAGATTGCAAAATAAAGGATTTTTTAGGTTTCCATAATGATTCATGGCATCTATGGAGCATGAAGTAGGTTTTCTCAAAGTCTCATTAATTCATCAGAGCTTTGAAGGGAAACAATGACTTGCACAAACATAGAAGAGTCAGACCATCATCACACATCATGCATAAATAGATAGGTCAATCTAGTTTCACATTTAATATATTAATTTATTAGGTAAACTAGAACTAAAGGAATGCATGGACATGATGATTTTGGTCCCATAAACATCTTCTAAAAATTTCATATCTTGATGATTTTTCTATCCCAAGATATAAGAATTCAAAGATGAACTAGCAGAGTGGGATGTATACGAGGATGTCAAGTTAAAGCTACAACAAATAGCCATTAAATTCAAATATTATAGGGATGAACACATAGTTGATAATTGGAAATATCTCAAGTTCTCATATAAATATCTAATGACATGTAACGATTGATAAAGCCAGTGGGTCTAGGTAGATCCAATGATGCCCATTAAATCATGCAATCGAAGATCAATGGTGAGCATCAAGTCAAAAGGTTAGTGGACTTAGGATAAGCATGAAGGTGACAAGTGTATTAATCATGGTGCACTCTAAAGTAGATGAATATTATATATTCAATCGGGTAGACCAAGGATCCAATGGTGCTTAATCCATTATACCAAAGCAGATCAATGGCAAGCGAAAGGTCAACTAGTTAGCAGATCCCATGAATGAATAAGAAGTTTCCAAGTGTCATGACCATGATAGCTGCCAAGTAAATAAATGATATGCATTTAATCCATGCAAATAAATATTGATGGTATATGACAAATCAAATCTAATGGTGCTTATCCAATCGTGGGGATGTTAATCAATGATGAGTGATAGGTTAAAAAGTAATCATATCTTGGGGATGAATACGAAGATGCCATGTGATGTAAGCCAAGGAATGAGTGAGGAGCTGACTTATGGCATAATTTTGAGAATCCTAGATTAATATCAATGGCTAATATTAAAATTTTAATCTAGGAGACTTCAAGTAGAGGTCAAATATAGTTTAGGTCAAAATAAAAACAAATCTTTCAAAGGGCATGTACCACCATTAGAGTTCAATCATATACCATCAAGAAGACACAACCATAAAATCAATATTGATAATAATGAGGCTTAATTTCAATTAAATTTCATATGTTATATAGGTTTGTTCAAACCTAATTAGTATTGAACAAAATTATGTGATTTACAGATCTTCATCAATATAATGACTATATGAAAACTAATAAATTGGATTGGTTTTCAATCTATAGTAAGACCTATGATCAAATTTTTGGATAAGGGCATATATGTGATTATGGAGAGGTGTCTCATCTATCAACATGAATATATCCTTGACAAAACAGGTACTTACCACTACTCAAAGTAGACATGGCATGGCTCTATCTAGATTCAAGGTATGAGGACTTTGTCGTTATAGTGAAAGCAAGTGAAAGGTGGCACGGAAGATCAAAGCAAATAAATATGGTGGTTAGAGAAGAAGTTGGAGCATTTAATGTTGTTAAGATCTTAAAGATCTTTCTTCCTTGAAAGGATGTAGACTCTTGTCCTCTAATATATTTCTCAACCAATGAGAAGAACTTGGAGACTAATTGGAGTAAATTTAGGTTAAATTATTGATGAAGGGATAGTCCAAATTAGATTAAGTGTGGTGGATAATTCATTGAAAGGTGGTAGTTTATTGATTTTTATTGGTTAATGTGCTCCCTCTTCTCTCTTCTACCTTTTTCTATATTACCCATTCTTTCCATTTGTAGGTGTTTAAGTGAATTTTAGTTTATATTTCAAGAAAGGGAATAATAAGAAACTAAATGTAGGTATGGATGAAAAACCTATTTGATTGTGCACATGTTGAATCACATTATTGTGAAGAGCTCCTCTTTGGCTTGGGAGGATGACCTAAAAATAAGACAACACTAAAGGAAATAGTTGGTTAGATAGATAACAGAGTGGATTGTCTAACACTAGCTAGATCCTAGAAGCAAGATCTTCCTCAAGGGTTGTCAATCCAAACATTTTAAACAATTAAGTTTATAAATAAAATGATAAAATAATTTCATCAATAATCAAAAGGTACTAAAATTGAATATAAGAGATGCTTGATAAAGAAATAGACTAATAAGGACTAATATAGTAGTAAGCAAGCCAACATTAGTGCTAAATGGGTGAAGTGTGTTTCAAAAAATCTTGTGGGGGTTTGTGAACATGCAGGGACACCAAAATTTAGATTTGGTTGGGGTTAAGAGGGTGAAAATAGCTTATTATTCTTTCCATAGTGACTTTTAACAGTCAGGGTGACCTTCGATGGTTGAGGTGATCATTGATGGTCAAGGTGATCGTCAGTGGTTGGACAGACCATCGGTAGTTGAGACAACCATCAGTGATTATTGTCTGTTGGCTATAGGTAATAAATGGCTGATTGATGAGATCACAAATTTGGATTTTGAGAGATGGGTTGGTGTTGGGTTGATTGTCAAATAGAAATAAAGTAAATGAATATTAGAAAATAAGTACTTATCTTGGCATGAGGTTGATCTGGTGATTGATTGTGGTGGTTGGCCTATTGGTGGATTGTGGCATGATTACAAGAGAGTAATGGTACTTGATGATTTGGTAGAGTGATAGTGGTAAGTTGGTTTTTAGATGTGGTGGCTAGATCATTAGATCATTGGATCAGTAATGATGATTGACCTACAAAAAAGAAATTTTAGATGCACAAGCTCTTGATAACAATTATAGATGATCTTCATATCCTTGCTCCTCTCTTCCTGTAGGTATAGGCAAAAGGTTCAAGTGGAGGTTCAACTAGGCTATCTAATTATAACTCATTTATGCATGAATTTGCACATAGATGAGGACAAGTTAAATTTAGAAAAGCAAGGAGAGGTGACTTACATGTAGTTTTTGAGGATGGTGGACCCTAAACATTAGTGGTTAAGGTGACAATTAGTGGTCAAGGGATAAAGTACAATGTGGGTAAAAAGTTAGGTTAAGTCATCTAGTCAAACTAACCATGGCTAGGCTTAGTTAGGGTTTGAAGGGTCAAATTGGTCCAAAGGGGGACTAAAGGTGGTCCAAGGGTGTTTCAACATTTGGAATCTTAGTGTGTAGATTTTTGATGTCTACATTTTTACCATTTTTTTATGCGACCTTGAGTCAAGAAGTTATAAAACAAAAATGGATTATGGGTCGAGGGTCAGGAGGAGGTTGTCCCCCACAAATCAAGAGTCAATGAGGTAAAATATAATCAAGTGCAGATTTGATAATTGGTGGAGGTTAATGAAAATAGGTGGTCATCATGAAATTGGGTGATAGGTTGGGGACTAAACTGGAAATAAGCACAAAAAGTGTGATAAAAGGTATGATAGCTAAGATCATGCATTGACTATGCTGCCATAGCTGGTAAAAATAAAAGTCAGTGCTAGAAGGACAAGTGACAAGTCAATTACATGACTAAATTTAGGCATGGTGGTTGGGTACACTGATAAATGCAAGTCTTCTAAGAGATGTTAGTGTTTTAGTGGGTATCCAAGGTAGTATATGCTCCTAGGGAAAACACAAATGGGTTAGGTGAAGTCATGAGTATTTGAGGTAGGAAGTGCTCCTGAGAAGACACAAGTAAGTTTGGTACGCGCTAGGTGGTGTAATTGAAAAAATTAGTCAACATGGTAATGTTGTCATTAAATTCAAAGGACTAGGCAAAATTCATCACAAAATGCATGCTAGTTGGGTCAAAATGAATCAAAGGCAAGATAACAAGGTGGTTGAGGTGGGTGAAGAAGCCAGTCTCCAAGGGTGGGTTATTGGGGAAAGTGCATTGAAAGAGGTTGATTAGAGGGGCAATTTTCAAAAAGTTGAAACCCTAACCATCGATATTCAGGGGTCTAAAGGTCAATCATCGATGGTCATGGTTACCCTGATCATCAATGATCAGGGTGGAAACCCTAAAGCCATGAAGGGTAAAAGTGAAAAGTGAATATAATTTTTCTCATTGTAACTTTTATACTTTTATGTCTGGAGCTTTTGTCTTATTTGGGAAATTTTTTTTGATAGTGAGTGATCATTAGTGGGTAGATTGTTGAGGTGGACAAGGTTGACTGAGAGTGACTGAGTCAAGATGTAGTGCAGCCACAGATGAGGATGGAGGGGTAGGGTAACTAGGGTGGGGTTAGGTAATAAGGAAGAAAAGAGAGGTTTTTTTAAGTGATTTTGATAGGTTTAGGGTAGATTAGGGTTGGGAATTTTTCACTAGAGGTCACACACAATGACCATCAATGGTCAGCCTAACCATCGATGGTTAACATCCATCAGTAAAAGGGCCACCCTACAATAGATGGTCATCATGACCATCAAAAAAAGGACAAATGGTAGATATTTTAAAAGGTAAGTTTAAGGGATAACTTGGGGTATAAATTTTGGAAATTAATCACTTAATGTTGGAGGGTAATAGGTCATTGTCAAATGGGGAATAGAGGGTAGAATATAATAGGTGGGTATAGTTAATATTGGTGGGTGACAATGGGTAGTTAGTGTAAGGGAAAAGAGTACAGATTATCAAGGTAATGCTAAAAAAGGTGATGGTTAAATGGGTTAGGTGTAGGTAGGGTTGGTTAAAGATCTAAGATCATAGGAAAAAGAGTATAGGTGACTACGTGTGTGCACCATTTATTATTTGTAGGCATGGGAATAGATACAAATGCATGATCAAGTGCCACGTATCTTCATGGAGATCCACCAAGGGACGACCCCAGTTGATTGGGTGCATATGAAGGAGGTGGACCTTGAAATGATGAGGCATTACCAACATATGACCCATGATGCATCCATGATCATGGCCCTCATTGAGAGATAGGATCTGACCACAAACACTTTTCTACTACCCATTAGCGAGATCATGATCTTGCCAAAGGATGTGTATCAAATTATGTGGTTACCCCCATGGGGTGATTTGATATACAACATAGAGAGAGAGGAGCATGGGGAGCATCTAAAGTTGTTATATGATGATGACTGTGATCAGGTCAAATGGCATGCTGGCAGCTTCAACTACAACATGATGTATAAGAGGGCACTAGTCAAGAAGAGACTCATGAATATGTTAATGATATCTATTTTGTGTTTTTCCCTTCCTGACTTGAGAAGTGGGTGGTTCCCATACTTGCTACTAGGGGTGCTGGTTGAGTTACTTCTAGGGAAAACTATATTTGGCTAGGTGCCTATTCTCTTGGTGCAAATATACAAGGAGTTGTGGGGATTTAAGGTGCATAGGAGGTATGACATTAGTGTTAGTCTAGTTATACACTATTGGGCCTATGATCACATTCGAGTGCTAAGGTGGATGGGATTACTATGGATGGGATATGCATAGATTGAGTTCTTAATTAGTTACATGAGTTGGAGAGATGAATTTGCTACTTTAGGTGCAGGAGGAGGCTCCCACAATGTATATTTATTTAGGGGTGCACTATATGAATTAGTGATTGGAGATATTAACTAGAGCCCATATGTTTAGTTTCTAATATGGCCTAGATACAGGGGAAAACATTATCCTTGTAGAGTTATAAGTGGATACTTGGTAGGAGGGATGGGGAGGTAAAGTTTATTCCCTTTGATAGGTTTCATAGGTAGTTCAACCTAGTTTCAAGTATTCTAGGTGCATTCCCCATATATAGGTGTGAGAACTCAAAGATCCTATTTCTTGAGCCACATCCCATGAAAATGATATTAGATCATGAGGAGTTTATAGCTAAGACATAGATAGATGATGTTAGCTTTGTAGATGGGTGTATGACATGGTACTAAGCTTTACATGCAGTTGTAAATTTTGGTGATGGTGACAGTGGTAGATAGTTGATGGATGTGGACCCAACTAGGAGAGGATGCCAAAGGGAACAAGTACAGGGGGTTGGCCCTAATGCATAGACATGAGTGGCACTAGCCATGACAGAGGCACATGTGATAGTATTACAGGGGCAGGTGGCTACTTTACAGGGTTAGCTAGTCATTGTGATAGGTGAGAGGGACCAAACTAGAGGTACACTAGTCCTGGTCATAAAGGAGTGAGATGCTTTGAGATAGGCAAAAGGATTAGTAACAACACTAGTAGGTCTAATAGGGACCATTGATATCTAGAGGTATATAACCATCGTATAAGAATTATGATACTATGAGGCTATAGTCTTCACTCATTGCCCAATAGAGCCCTGATGGGGTGAATACAGAGCTAGGCTAGAAGGTGGTGAGGATGTAGTGATGTTTGGTCATTAGGATACATCTATAGTTGGATAGGTAGGTTTACCAAGATAGGCATCAAGAGGCAGTGGTGTAGTAGGGGCTAGTGGTAGTGGTGCCCTAAGGGCATAGAGTATACAAATGTGATATGATATTTTGATTTTGTACATCATTTTGATTCTAGACTATGTACTGATGCAGTGAGATGTATATTTTGAGAGAGAGAGACATGCATATTGATGTATACATTATGAAGCTTATGACTCATGATTGATATATATGATTATTATTTATTTCTCAATGCTCATGGTCGATATTTGCTTTAATATGAATGAGGTGATGTGACATTTATATTGATTATGGATTATGCTTATGTTATGGATGTTATACACTGATGTAGAGTCACCTAGATAGGCATGAAATGTATTTTATTTATGGTTAGGCTTTATGCCATGTATGTTTATGGTGATGCTTATGACATGATAAATTTTAATGAGTATATGCTTCATTATTTAGATTTAGACATGTGATGAAAATGGTTGATTATTTTATTGCTCATGGATGCTATGATGTTATTATGCTTGTTTTGGTTATGATTATGGTTATGTATTTGCTTATGACACATGTGCATATGCTTGTTAATTTATTTTAAGATAAAACACATGAGGTAAGTCAATTAGCAACACTAGAAGGGAGAACATAGAAGATAATCAAGAGACAAATGTCATAATGAAAATATCAACTAGTCATAATAGGATAGGAAGAGGGAACGATGCTTCTCTTTGATAAGGACTAAAACAAAACCGAAGTTGGATTGGCTTAATGAACATAAAACCTTCAAATGCTTCATTTTACCATTCGTTATTTGGTTAAAAAATGTGTTTGGATCACATAATTTTAAGTAAGCTCAAAATCCCTTGCTTATAGTGTATAAAGGGGGACTAGACAAAAATGGAACCTTCATGTGAGACTAGCATGTCTCTTTTGTAGGTGTCTAAAGAGTTTGTATAAACAAGTATATGTCATACAAGGTGTAGACTGATTGATGGGGAAATTATACTAATGAAATTCAATTGCAACTTTAAAAATTAGTTTGCTTATGAGACCTGATTGTGGCTTTCAAATTTATATTGATTTTTCCATTGCTTGATAATGGGTGTTTGCTTTTGTTGTTGCTTGGGGGTTGGGGAAGCTGATCGATATAGGAAGATTCTAAGAAATTACTTATTTTAAGAAATGCTTTACTCAACCATCCTTCAAGGGAGTGGTCTACATTTGTATGCTTTGTTAAATAATTTTGATAGTTGTCTTTCAAGAGAGTAGTCCACCTTTGGGAAATTTCAAATTTGTTTTCAACACCTGTCCTTCAAAGGAATAGTCTACGAATGCGTAAGAATGACCCATGATTGCTATTAGTTTGGATTTTGATTTTTATTACTTTGTTTGATTTTTATTGACATAGACTTGTTTATATAGGCTTAAGGATTCACCTTTATCAAGGAAAAACTAAGAGCACATGAAGCTTGATTAGGTGTAAAGGGGGTTAAGTGACAATGATCATGGGAATCCATCTCATAAAAGGGGTGGAAAGTACCATGAGAATTATGACATGGGTAGAGCCATGGTACCCATTATTCAAGATAAGGTTATGATTATGATATATAATCACATGATTCATTTTTAATTGGTTGCCCCTAAAATAGGGAGATAGAATGTGGTTTGAAAGCAAGGGATGAGCTTATGTCAGACAAAAGGTGAGATTGATCCTCCTTAATAAAAAAAAGGATGTAGATGTAAAGTGTTGAGGGGCTTAGGTTCTAGGTTGTCTTTAAGAGAGGAAAACTGGTAAGCTCTTGATCCATACTTGTGGGTAATGATATAAGGTCCAAGTTAATTGAAAGCAAGCTTGCCTCACTTGCTTTTCTCCATATCAATGACATGATGATTTTCCTTGAGGATGAGGTTTTTGATGTTGAATTCATGCACTTTAAGATGTTTGTTATAGGCATGTTTGATGTGCTCTTGATAGACATGAAGATGGGTGAGAGTGGCTAAATGATGCTCATTAAGTAGCTCAAGCTGGGCTAAATGGTACTGATGATAATCATCCTCAGAAATATCTTACAAAGATATGCAAAGAGATGGGATTTGGCCTTCAAGAGGTAAGATAGTATCTACCACAAATACAAGATAAAATGGGGTATCACCCATAAGGGTTTGAATACTAGTGTGATATTCCCATAAGGTGAAAGAGATGTGTGAATTCCAATCTCGACCAAATTCACTGACCATTTTAGTTATCATGTTGTTAAGAGTTTTGTTAGAGGCTTCAACCTACCCATTTAATTGAGGGTAATAAGGTGAGGAGAAACTTAAATTAATCATTACTGTGTCATAAAGACCCTAGAATTTCATATTCTTAAAATATTTTCCATTATTGGTGATAATTTTGTGAGGAACATTGAAGTGATGGATGATGTGATGGTTGATAAAGTTGATGATCTTCTCTACTTTGGTGGAGATTAGAGGAATAAAATCTACCCATATGGTAAAATATTCAGTCGTAGTGATGATAAAATGGTGTCACTACATTGAATGGGGATGAATTTCACCAATAAGGTCTATAACCCATTATGAGAAGGGCTAAGAATTGATGCAAATGTGACTACTATGGATAGGTGTGCAAAATAGCTTGGCATGTTGTTGATAGTTAACAAACTTATTCACATAAGCACAATAGCCTTGGTTAAGGGTAGGCCATTAATAGCCAAGGTAGATGATGCATTTAGCTATAACGAGGCCACTAAAGTGTCCCCCACATATTTCATCATGAATTTCCTTGATAGCATGAGAGGCTTTCGTGAATGTGTAGGTAATAGAAGAGGAGACCATCAAAGCCACATTTGTAAAGAATTCCCCCCATAATGGTATAACATGAGGTACTCTGGATAAATAATCTTAGAGAATTCATAGAAATCCCAAAAGGAATGATGGAAAGGTTGAGATAGTCGAAGCTCTATTGATACCAAAGGTCAGGTTAGGTCTCTTCCACATTGAAAATGGTGAGAGAATCTAGTTTGGCATAGGAGGGTTGGGTAAGTCTATATAGAATGATGGATAGCTTAGATTTAGAGGGTGAAGATAGGATTTGAGAGGTGAGTGAAGCCATGGTATCAATGAACTTATTAGTAGATCATGGGGTTGACTGGATGTGATAGTGTTCAAATGATGCTAAGAGTTCATCAACTAGTTGTTTGTACTATTGGAAAACATAATTATTACATTGGTAAGAGACATTGATTTAATTGAACACAAGTTGGGATTCACCAAATATGTTCATCATTTTAATTCCTAGGGTTAACATATTTTTAAGGCCTATGACTAGGGCTTCATACTCAGCCATATTGTTGGTATATTCAAAATCTATCTTAAAGGATAAAAAAGAGGCTCACCATCAAAGATAATAAGGATTATACTAGCTCCCCCACCACATTGACATTTTTCTCTATCAAAAAACATGGTGACTTTATATGTGAAGTCCACTTGAGAGAAGGTCACAATGGAATAATCAGGGAACTCAAGAGGAGGAGGTTGATTGTCTGCTAATGGTGCTTCAGCTAATTGGTCAGTAATAACTTGTCCCTAAATTGACTTTTGATGAAGTAACTCAAGGTCAAACTTTGATAAAAAAAATGAAAAATTTGGCCATGCACTAGTTTTGGTATGGATTGGAGTGCATGTACTTAAGTGGGTCGGTATTTGTTATGACATAGGTCTTGTGGTTAAAAAGGTAGTGGCAAAGTTTGGTGGCCACAAAAACTAAAGCTAAGAAAAGTTTCTTGGTATGGGTGTACTAAGTCTCATGCTCTACAAGTGTA
Source organism: Torreya grandis (assembly GCA_037957365.1). Taxonomy (NCBI): domain Eukaryota; kingdom Viridiplantae; phylum Streptophyta; class Pinopsida; order Cupressales; family Taxaceae; genus Torreya; species Torreya grandis. Next base: position 681,467 of record JARHVA010001216.1, on the reverse strand, counting down.
TGACTGATGTAGTAGATGGCTTATTATTTATGTTGTTCATCCCGATGAGCAAGCATTGTTCCTAGGGAGTGGTTAGTGGTAAAGATATATAGGTAGAAAGGTTGGTCATCCTTGGGAGGGGTCAGGATAGGTGGAGACAAAAGGTACTTTTTGAGTGAATCAAAGGCCTTTTGATAGTTGTTATTCCAATTAAACTAGACATCATTCTTAAGAAGGTGGTGGAAGGGTTGGCATTGGTTCGAAAGCTAGGAGATAAAGCAATGAATGGATTGGAGTTTCCCCTACAAAATGTGGAGTTGTTTGAGGTTTATTAGAGGAAGCATGTCTAAGATGGATTTGATCTTGGTGGGATCAACTTTGATACCATGAAGAAATATAATAAATCCAAGAAGCTTGCTTGATAAGACCCCAAAGATACATTTCTTTGGGTTTAGGAAAACATGATAATGGATGAGTCACTCAAAGATGATATTGAGAATAACTAAATTATCCTTTCAAAATTTGTGTATTTTGAGAAGTTTATCCACATAGTCCTCTACAATCTTATGGATAAGGTCATGGAAGATGTAAGTCATGGCACAGTGGTAGTTTACACCAGTGTTATATATTCCAAAATGCCTAACTCTATAGAAAACATTTTCCCCATGGGGCGGTAAACGTGGTCTTGTACTAATATTTGGGGGCAATTAGGATCTGACTATAACCAATCCATGAGAGATAACATCTCATGGCTGATGGTAAGATTAACTAGCTAGATAATGCTCGATAGAGGAAAGTCATCTTTTGGGTAACCAAGGTTGAGGTCACAAAAGTCCACACAAATGTGTAGTCCCCCTATGGCTTTGGTGATAGGTACAACATTTGATACCCATTGGGGATAGTTAATGGGTTGAATGAAATTGATAGATAGGAGGTACTGAAGATCTTATTTGATGAGAAGGGTTATACAAGGGTGCATGCATCAAAGCTTCTCCTTGATGGTATTAGGATCATATTTATTGACTATTTTATGGGTAATAATGGCAGGGTCAATTCTATGCATGTTGTTATAAGACCAAACAAATGATATGTTGTGGTCTTGGAGGAAGGAAGGGAAGTACTGAAGTTCCTCAACATTTAGCAATTAGCCAATTTTGACAATATGGGGATTGTCCAAAGTGCCTAAGTTTATATCCATGGTGGATTGGTTCTACATGGTCTAAGTCTCAGAAGGAAGGAATTTATGGATGGATGAATATGATACACCAAGGTAGGTGATAATGGAATCATCATCCTAGCATTGAATATTATTAATGGTAGGAAAGTCATCTCCTATCATCTTAAGATGGGTCAAAGGGATGGTTTAAATTACCCCCTCCTTTTGATAAGTCATGGGTCCAAGGATGATCATGTTTACAAAAAAAAGTTAGGTGGGATGATGTCATCATCCTCACATACAGGTAGAGGAGAGGTTGGTGAGGAAGGGGTATCTTTCTGAATAATGGTGGTGGTAGGTAGTTTGGTTTTCTTCTTGGTGGGTAGAATGAAATTAAGGAAATATTTCTCATGAGGCTTTTTAGTTTCAACTGAAATCAACTCATGTGGGCTATACTCATATCATCTAAGACCAAATCCTTTCCAATCACAACTGTAGAGGTATGCCTTAGTAAAACTTGGTTTATCCAGATAGGAGAAGCCAAAGGTGAATGGTCTAGGTGGAGAGGAGGTGATAGAAGCAGCAAGTGGGTTGTCAATTCCCCCATAGATGAAATAGGTTTGACATTGTCATGGTCCAAAGGGAATAATGACTCTGACATTGGGGTCATATCTAGGTTGGTTGTTGAGTTTCCCATACTCTTGGGGAGTATGGAAAGTGTCAAGGGAGAGGAGGCAATATTCCCCCAATGAAAGATGTTGGAATGTGGATTCCAAGTAGTCTAAGTTGGGGATCTGATTGAAGGGGATGGATGATATAGTTTATGCCTCATTTGTAAAAGAAGGTATGAATTCCTCCTTTATGGTGGAGGTCTTGTCTGTGGCTAAGGAGGGTGTGCTAAATGGAGGTAAGAGTACATTATTGGGTCGGTCAGTCATGTTTCATGATGAAAATGGACTTGGGTCAGCTTGTATAGTGATAACCTAACCTTCGTGATCAAATTTAATGCAATGATGGAGGGTAGAGGAGATACAACCCATGGAGTGGATCCAAGGTCATCCCAGCTAAACATTCTATTGGAATTTGCCTTTCACTATAATAAAGAGTTTGGGGAGTGTGCAGGGCCCTATATAGATATGAAGGATGATAGGTCCCAGTGTAGTGGCCATGGTGTCATTGAAGGATCAAAGTACGATTGAGGCTTTAAACATGACATTGTCTAGTAGGTTGAGTTGGTTATACACATGAGAGGAGATGATATTAATACTAGCTCCCCCATCAATCATGACTCATTTGATGTAGGTTTGGTTGATATAATAGTAATAAATAAAGGGGGATATGGGTCCTCAGGGTGGATAGAAGGCATTTATGAATCTTTAAAGGTGACAAGGTTAGAAATTTAGAGGGTGCCAACAAAAGCTTCCAAAGGTTAAGGGTATTCAAGTTAGACCTCCATCGATCATAATGACTCTATCATTGATTGGAAATGATGAGGTGAAGTAGTAATCAACTCGTATAATCTCATCTTCATCAGGGTCTAGTGAAGTTGTTTGAGCACTAATCTCTTTATGGATTTAGAGGGGTTGGATTAGGAGGTACCCAAGATGGATATCTTGGGTTTAGTTAAAGGTAAAGGTGTTTTATTTTTGTTTGATTAAGAGGTGGAAGATGGTTATTCCATGGAATGGACACTTTGGCCTTCCCCTTATGCTTTTGTTGAGCATGTGATCGCATGACCGCATTGATAGTATGGATAGAGGGAAGAGTTGGGGTAGGAGATGGGATTGGTCTCTCATCATGCTAAATTGAGAGTGGGGGAGTAGGTAGGCATTGGGTAGTGGTTTTTTATTTTTGGCTTGGTAATGGGCTTGTGGGAGGCTCATCTGTTAATAGATTATCCTCATCATAGAATTGGTGGATAATGGTTTGGAGAGCTTTTTAGTTCTCTATGTCATAGCCTAGTGTCTTATGATAGGATCCCACTTGGAGGTCATTATACCAAGTTGGTTTTAGACCAAGAGGGTCAAACAACCTGATATGGGGTAAGGTAAATCAAAAATATTACATTAACCTTTAGAAAATATTTGAGTAGGATTCAACTAAAGGTGGAGAGGTCTTAGATGTTTTGTTCTTGGTTGATGAGATGGAAGTCTTTTTGGTAATGGGCTTGGTGGTAGGAGGTTTGGGTAAGGTAGTGTTATTAGCTAATGTTTTGGGTTTTGGTAAGGTATAGGTTGATAGGTTGGAGGTAAGAATTTTTAGGGTAGGTAGTTTGGTGTTTGATGGCATGGTGAAGATAGGTGTGTCAAAAAGAAAGTGTGCTAGTGTAACTAGAAGTGGTGGTTGGGTTTTGGTTGGGATGGTCATCTTATTAATCAAAGTGGAGGGATAAGGACCCAAAATAGAGGGAAAGGTTGAAGGAGGTAGAATTTAGCTCTCTAGCCTTTTGTTGGCTTCACTTCCTTGGTTGATTTGGCTTTGTGTTTGGTTGTTGAGTTTGGTGAGGTAAGGTCCAATTTCACAGATGGGTGATTAATTATCTATATAGGGAAGGTGCCAAGGTTTTTGGTTGGTTTGGTTAGTTTGGTTAGAGAAGGTGATTTGGTGGTTTGATAGTTAGTTTAGATAGTTGATAAATGGTTGGGTTGGTAGAGGTTCTTATTAGTTTAGTTGATAAGGTAGGAGTGTGGATAATGGAAGTGGTGGGTTGGTATGCCAAATGTGTGGGTAAAGGTTCTTATTTGGTAATGTAAGGGATACCTAATTATTTTCAAAAGGTGGCTCAATCCATGTCAGGGTTGGAGATAATTTCCAATTTTTGCACTAACCTAGAGAATGGTTTATAGACTAGTTTGGTTCCCAGGACAATGGATTCAAAAGATAAACCCATAGGTTGAAAAATGGGAGTGGTGACCTCATCCTTTTCCTAAATCAAAGGATATAAGGTTTGGATGGGTGAATCCTCAGTGGGAGGTGTATACATGGTGGCTTCCTTGTTGGGAATGATCTCCAAAGGGGTAGTAAATTACTCAATAATTGAGGGAGAAGGTAAAATGGGTGCTTTCTCTAGTATGCTAGTTGAAAGAAGGGTTGATGGATCCACTATCTCAATTAATGGAGGAGAAAAAATTGCTTCCTTTGTTTAGGTCTCTAAAAGATGATAGCATAACTCTGCTACCTCAATAAGTGAAAGGGGGAAAGTAACATATAGATTGAATGGTAGGTTTTTTAGTAGTGAGTGTGTTAAGAACTATATTAATAGTATGGGCATCATGAGAACACTTAGCCTTATTTCTCTCATTTTTGGTAGGTGAATGATTGGGGAAAGGTTGCTTGAAAATCTCAAGGGCTTGGTTTTTAGGTGCATTGGGGTTATCCAACATAAGATCCCCCTTGTTAAAGAGATATTTAACAACATTCTTGAAGGCATTACACCTAATAATGTCAAGCCCAACTATTTGATGGAAAGCACATAGGTCGTTCTCTATTGGCCTTTAGCAACTTCTCCAAAATTGAAGCATAATATTCTCCAAATAAAGTAAATTACTTTTGGGTGTTTCAATTTTGGTTTCTCATGTTTTGTTTTGAGGAACAAGAGGAATTTATTTGGTTGAAAGATGATGGATAAGTAGATTTAAGTACAAATACATTCATAGTTCCCTTGATTTTGGATCTAATGTTGATTTGGTTGCTTGTTTTAGAGGAGGAAGCCTCATTGGTTTTGTAGATAGAGTTCTTGTTTTTCATTTTTATCTTCCGTTCATCGATGGCTCTATTTTATAGCTTACATCCCTTGGTAAAATCATTGTCAAAGTTTTTGAATCTTTGAACATGCAATATATAAGAGATGTGTTTGAAACATACTCAAACAAAAATTTCTATCAGTTTCGGTTGGGGTAAGGAGAAGGAAAGTTGATTGATTAGCCTCCTCCAACGAGCTACAAAATTAGTAATAGATTGATCATCAAATTTTTGGATAGAGTAAAGGTCAATGATGGAAATTTTTTTGGAGATGTTTATGGAAAATTGATCCAAGAAAATTTTAGCTAACTAGGTGAAGGAGAAGAGGGAATGTTTGGTTATGGCACTATGCCAATCCAATGCCAGTTTTGAGAAGGACATAGGAAAAGTGCAGAGAAGGAGGGAATCATAATAGGAAATCAAATGAAATGAGTTCCTAAATTCAATAAGGTGTTGTTTGGGATCCTCCTTACTTTTAAAATTAGAGAAATTGGGAAGATCTCACTAAGGAATATGGTTTGATAGGGACAGATGGGTGAACAGATTTGTTATAGATCTGGTCATATGATAAGATGTTGTGAGCTCCAAAAATGGATGATTCTAAGGTAGTCATCTTATCCATGAGTATTTTCATTAGGTCTCCTTGGGGTTGTACATCAAAAAGGTTATAAGGTGCATATTATTGTGGTGGTTGGGTAACATATTGATAACTGGTTAGAGGTTGAGAAGTTGACACATATTGGTACATGTATACGGGTGGTTAGGTGGGAGTTATTTAGGAGAGGTGGATGTAGGTGGTTGGGTAGTAGGTAGAGGTACATGCCCTTGTGGGTTAGGGATGTAACCTAGGTTTGGTGCAATGGGCACCTATTGGGTAGGAATGGTGGTTAGGTTGGTGATCAAAGGAAGGGTGTTAACCCTTGTGGTGATTGGTGGTAAGGTAGAAGGTATAGGTAGCACAAGATTTGAAGTAGGGTATTGGTTAGTGGATTAGAGGTAGCCAAAATAAGGTTGAAAATTCTAGTGGTAGGTACTACCATGGTGAGGGGAGTATAGGTGGCTAGTGGTTGGGTTGATCCTAAGGTAGAGGAGTTTTTGGTGGGGGTGGAAGGTATAAGGGTATTTGTAGGTTGGGTAGGTTGATTTTACACATTAATATCAAAGGGATTATTGGTATATGGAGAGGCTTTGGTAGTCAATGGTTGGGTAGTGACCATGGAAATAAAAGTTTTTCCCATAAGGTGGGAAGGCATTCCATAATGTGGGTCCATAGGTGGAACCAAGCTAGGGGTATGGTGAGGCAGGGTGGTAAGATAATGTTGGAGGGCCACATGATCATTATCTAAGAAGGACCCAAAGTCTACATCTCCTTGGGGAACTACCCAAGGGAAAGGACTTCTTGAAGGGTGAGGAGAGTCTACTAGTTTATAGACATAGTCCATGGATGAGGAGGTAGAAGAGGTTGACTAGTTTCTGTTCTGCTAGGTTATTTCATTGCTAATGAGTTAGAGCCATATGCGATAAGGGAAAGAGAGTACAAAAAAAATCACACCATGTAAATAAAGAGAAGACAAGAAAAGAATAAGGAAATCAAACACACACTAAAAATTACATTAAGTCTTATAGTTCTTTGAAGAGTAGGTAAATATCTAAGATATTACAAAATATGCTCATATTGATTACGCTAAACCCTATCAAGCATTTGTAATAACTGCCTCTTGATGAAATAATATACTTTCTTTACCTATCTCTTTCCTTGGATCTATGTTGAGTGAGTTGTGAATTATGGCATTGTGAAAGTGAATCTTCCTCATCCATTGTCTTCCTTACAAAGTTTTTAAAGGTGTGTTCAACCTATTTGCAAGTTTGGATTTGTGTTTTTCCTAAACCTAGTCCATGAAAAACTTATGCAATCAGTCGGTCTATGGGGTTGTGTGAACTAAAATTATCTTGTGTTGATATAGTGTGGGTTTAAGCTTATGGGAGTCTTCCATTTTTATTTGGTGCATCACTTGGTTAAATTTATTAGGAGCCCTATTTTCCCCTTTCTAACCCTTTTCCCTATGATAACATTATTTAGGTTATTCATCATAAGGAAGATAACGTTCTCTGGAGGTTCATCCCCATCATAGGTTACCCACATCTTGGGGTTATCCCAATATTGTGTCTCAGAGTGGGAGAGCATGAACAACTCCTCCACAAGGGTGAAATCTCACATCATAACAAGTCCCATTTGGGATATGAAGATAACATTCAGATTATGTAAGATTTTTTGATGATAGCCCAGATATTTCCCTTACCCATTTCCCCCCTTTGCATTTTATCTCTATCTTATTTTTTTATATTGTATCCAGGGTTTCATATTTTTTAGGTCTTCCATGCAGTAACATAAAACCTATAATTTATGAATCAAACCTTACAAGTAGTCACATATACCTAGATCTTAAAATTAGGTGCAAAGTCAACCAGGATATGTCTAGAGTTAGCACACAAGGATGCACTACACCCCTATCCTCCTTCTTCATAGTTGTCCAATCATAGTTTACATTTTTGCATTCAGTCAAAACATAATATAAAAATCTTTCCAAGCAATTTTTAGTCATAGTTAACTTGCACAATTAGCAAAATATATATTTTATGGAGGTTTGCATGTTTGTAGGCCGTTTTTCTATTTTTATCAAATTTGAAATTTTGTATCATATTTGAAATTATTATCAATTTTTTATATTTCAAAATTAAAATTTTGATAGTTTAATATCAATTAATATGATTTGCTTCAACTAGAAATACATTAAACATTTTGGTGAACCCATTATTTTTAAAACATTTCTTTCTATTTTCTTATTTTTTGTCTTATAATTTCATACATATTTCCATAAATTCCTAACACAAAATTATAAAATCCTTCAAACTTGGATAAAATGACACATAACAATTCAAATTCTTTGACCTTAGATTTAATCTGACACTAAAGAAGTTTTTTTGTCACCTTCGATGAATATGAAACATAATCTCTTTATTTGAACCTTATGTTGAAATTTATTGATATCTACAAACAAAAATATTTCATTTTTTTCATTTACTTGTGCTTATTTTAGAAAATGTGTTCTTATATTTTTAAAACTACTTAGCAACTATAATGAAGAATTACACAATGTTTTATTTATAGACATCTTGGTGTGAGGGGTTTACTCCAATACTCATAGCCATTGTACAAACCAAACATGGATTTTGATTTATACATACCTCATGATCTATCAAAAATGCCTATGATCCCTTGTTTATACCACAATAATCCTCATATCTATTTGATTTATGGTGTACCTGAGAGAAGCGTATCTCCAAGAGAATTTATTCTCACTTTAACCTTGGAAATGGGGTCAGTGCGATACAAGCATGGTTCTAATTTTGTATTTATTTCATTGAAACATTGGGCTGACACAAATCAATGAAAGAGAAAATATATTTAAGAGCCCACACAATCATTCAACCCTTTCATAGATCACCCTTATACCTTGATTTTTTATTGTATTGTATGCATATTCATAGCATTGCTTGATTCATATTTTACTATATTACTATAATGCATAGTGATAGATTAAGTGGTATTTTTATTTCACATATGTATATTCCTTTAGTTTCTTCTACAATGACAAGTCATGATGTTGTTTTTCTCAAACTAGTAATGCTACTAATCAAACACCTTGGTCTCATAAAAATGAATTTCATATTAAAAATGATAATTATAATTAAATTAATGAAATGAATTATGATAATGAATAAGAAACACATATTGATCCCATGAGTTAAATGAAGTAGATCAAAATTAAGTATAAGAATTATTTAAATTTCATCAAGGTCTTCAAGAAAACCCCCATCAGGTGAATAAGATAACTAGTTTACTTCTAGCATCAAAATTTCAGCATCAAGATAAATTGGTCACATCTATCCCACAATAGTTTCTTTTTCAAGTTGTTAAATCCCCTATTGCTAATGTCGTTGCTCTTACCATTGCATACATTGATATTTATACACCTATATGATAATATTTTTGCTTGGGAACATTACTTGGTCTCCAAAAATTATCTATGACTGTGCATACTCATGCTACTTATATTACTCCTATTACTTCCCCAAATGTTCCTCTTGTGCATGCACTTCTTTTCTTACAAGCTAATCTCACTAACATTGAGCAAACTATTTCTCATGCTAGCCCCTTTATGGACTCAATTCCTTGTTACATAACCCTTTGGCATCCAAAATTACATCTTATCTATTTTTAGTTAGATATTTATCTCCTAATCTTCCTCTATATAAAGGAAATGGTGATCATGAACAATATTTGTGTGCCTTTCATGCAACTTGTCTAGACTACACATATAATGAAAATTTGTTAACAAAGCTCTTTCCCATAAGTCTCAAATAATATGATCTTATATGTTTCTATTATCTTCGTATTCTATCAATAAAGGCTTTACAACCTTTAAAAAATAAGTTTTTAACACACTTTTCCATCAACATTATTGAGAATTTATCATATGCTCAAATTTAAAGGCTCAAAAAAGAGTCTAACAAATCAATCAGTGAATATGTGATAAGATACAAGACTATGTTAGGTAAAATTACAATCAAATGGTTGATATTGGGATCCAAGATATATTTACCCAAAGTTTACTATCTCCACTTCAAGATTCAATTATGTTTGATAAGTTAGAATATTTTGATGAACTATGACAAATATTTAAATAGAGATAAGTCAATTTTCTAACTTTGAACAATCTTAGTGTGTTTTAAATGCTCATTATACTTTAATTTCAACTGTAAAATCAATCCAAATTGTAAGATCAAACAAAATGAAAGTAAGAATGAAGCTAAAGTTAAATTTAATGTTATTTCATAATAAATGTTATCTTCACTTCCTCATGTATCTTTGTAACAGATACTTGAATGCAATATCATCACTCTTCCTCCACCAATGGAAGTGGACATGTCTATACCTCAGTCTAAAAAAAATGATGGAAATGCATATTGAGACTACCATATACGTATTGTTAATTTTACAAATAGATATTTCAAACTCAAGCACAAGATTCAAGATCTTATTGATGAGAACATTATTGATATTGGTAAACCTAATGAAGAGGCTAAGCCACAAATAAATGACAACTCAAATCTCAAAATGTACAATTTTTTTTAAAAAAATCATTAAATAAATAACAAGGATAATTATGAAGTACTTTATGCATATAATGCTCATTCTCCTTCTTATACAGATTGACACCCACTTGATAGCATCATTGGTATAATTACAAGAAAATAAATATCACATCCTATGATCAAATTTTATGATAGTGAAGTTGTTTATGATGACTCAAATAGACATGAAATCTTTATTTGAGCATATGTTAATAATAAATCCATACATAGTGTTATGATAAATAATGGATCAAAGTTAAATTGTGTACACCATAACACTTCTTTACTATGTTAACTATATATAGCAAGATTTATTGGATAATTATAGAATTGTCAAAATATTTAATGTCCATACACAAGATACTCTTTGTAATATAGTGTATACAAGCTAAAGTGAAGCTTATCTACAAATCAATCCTAACTTGAAGAAGATAAATCAATTAATTATACTGCTAGTGATACTTAGATAATCAAGGTAATGACCAATATGAATCCACTAAACCTATCTAAGGGATATCCTATTATATAATATGACTAGATAGGATTCCAAAGCCTTTAGGTAAGCAACACTACATAATAACACTAGCTATATCTAATAATGCAATAATAAAGTAAACCTAATCTAGCACTCACTAAAGCTTATGAAACAAATAGGGAATAAACATATAAATTAAAACTCTACTTAAGTCATTGTAGACATTATCCTAAGTAATAAGACACAAAACATTTATTAGTCATTTTTCATGAAAATCTATCTATTAAAATAAGAGTAAAAGTTAGGAATACTTACTTTGAAGATGAACCCATTGAGCCTCAACCTCTTCCTTGGCCAATGGTGTTTTTCAAGAGGTTATTTTGTATTATTGAAAAATTTAAGGATTGAAAATGGACTATAGTCTAGCCAAGGACCTCTTAGTGTATCTCAAGATTTCATAAGACAAAGGTTCTCCATCAAGAATCATAAAACCCTAAGCATTGACTCATCAAGTAGAATGGTGGAAATGTAGATCATAAAGAATCATAAATGAATGATTCTCTCTATTGTAAATGAGGTGAAAGAGGGGTATATATATCTTGAGTTGACCCTAATCCCTTCCAAAATTTTAGCTAATGTAGTCAGTCTAGTCGACCTTATTATGTTGAAAATAGAGACATTAGGTCTCGAACTAAGTTAGCCTAGGTTGACCTAGTCCCGTAACATGCATTATTCCTAGAACTATGTCAACCCATTCGACTGCATTCAAAAATTGGTTAAAATCATTTTTACTTAGGTAAGGTCTATTTGAGGTAGTGAATTAATTAGATAAGTGTGTGAGAAAGGTGTCAAAGTTTAGGAAAATGTATAGGATTAGTTTTTATTAGTTTTAGGTGGTGGTATATAGAACAGTAATCTTGTGAAGCACCAAAGGTCTACCCAGCCCTTTACCGGTGAAACCTTTAAGGCATGTACTCAGAGAGGTTGAGACTCAATGGGCTCCTACAAGATATAAAACATCAATAATTGATAAATTTTAAAAATATTATGTGTATGCATATGACCCACTTAAATCTTATCATGTGTCACACATTTCTAACATGGGATGGTGCTTTGAAAAAAGAACATAACAAAAACCAATGTTGAGCTAAATAAATTACAATATAAGCATAAATTGAAATGATAAATAAGGAAATAGCTAAAGTAAACAAGTAATATATACATACCTTGACTTACCTTTATCATTGAATGACTGTTTATTATATTTTTAGTTTTGATTGTGGAGGGTGCATAGACTATTTTTGATAAACCATAATAATATAAAACTAAAGAACAAAATAAATAAACTTAGAGAATTCAAAATAGCCTAAATGTGTAGGCATGATATACTTGGAAATTTGGTAAGATAGTTCTCAGTTAGGACTAAAATGACAAAGCCAAAATTAGAGTAAATCAGGTGACTCAAAATCCAAGGCTACTAAATGACCAAAAAACTCAAACAAAATGTGTTCCTTGGGTAATAAAATTGACATACTAAATCAAACCAAGGATGTGTAAAAGTAATATATGATAAGTCAAACATAAATGTATAAAGGAGTAACAAGCCAAACTCTAGACAAAGATGGAAAAGAAACATAGAGTAAAACAACATTGATAAGTGAGAAGTAACAATCTAAACTCAATAATCAATGAAAAAAATATGTGAAGTAAAAACAACATTGGTGAGTGAGAAGTAACAATACAAACTCACTCAATAATGAAAAAAGTACAAAATAAAGAAATGGGTCTAGTTGTTCATAAAAATAATGATAAGTGATTTTTAAAAATTTAAATGAAACCAAGGAAATTCTAGAAATTTAAAGTAACTGTGTAAATAAAACAATCCCTAGTCACTCAAACATATTATTTTATTCTAGAAATAAATAAAACCAAAGAAAGGAAATGTTGTCATGTTTTAAGATGTGAAGAATAATAAATATAGAAGTGGGGAAACATATTTAAAATGAAGCTTTCTTGTCAATGGGGAAATGAAATGGGTATTGGGAGAAATGTAGTCAAAATCAAGGTAGAGAAACTCTTTATCAAATTCAAGACACTGAAATTACATTTGTCAAAATAAGAGGACCTTCAACATTAAGGACTCTGAAGAACATTTTATTAGCACACAAATCTTAGGTTATCTAATGAAATATGAATATCATCTCATGAAGGTTATATACATGAAAATTAAAATTGACCTACCTTCCCACAATATGTTCCCCATTTCTTAGGACCCCTTATAGAGTCATTTGTTACTATGAAGATTGGGTATTTGTGTGAGAAAGTAGGTATCACTATAGATAATTTTTAATTCTCCTATTTAATCTACAGGCCTACCACACCCCAATGGACCTCAACTCTATTATGAGGCCAAATATAGAGTTATAACTTTGATTAGGAATAAGAGATGTGTTATGAATCACGTCTTTTGTTGTTATTTTGACTTTTATATTGTTCTTTGATAATTTCCTTCTATAAATGATTTGTATTTTAATTTTTTTGATAGATTTTTATATTCCATCTCCATATGGATTTGGAGAATCAAAAATGGGTGCTAAAAATGACTATCATTCAAAAACTTTAAATTTGGTAGCTAAGAAATAGGACTTAGAGAGAATAGTGTCTAGGAGTCTTGTTTATTCATGTTAAATAAAATTACTATCTTGACTTAGACCTTGTTTTGTCCAAATTGAAATGATATTAAGGGAGACCAAGGGAAATAAACATGAAATAATTTAAATTATCTCAAAATTACAAAAATGTGATAATGTGAAAGGGATACAATGACTGGTAAGAATGATTATGTATCATAATGTTATATGTAAATGTATGGAAACATGATAAAATAGTTTTTTTTTGAAATTTTTGTACACAAAAGAAATAAAAATTGAGGTTGAGAATATGGAATCAAAAACTTTTAACCATTTCTTTATATTCTAAAAAGAACACTTAGTTTGTAAAAGGTTTGAATTTATATATATATATATATATATATATATATGTGTATATGTATATATATATATATATATATATATATATATATATATATATATATATATACATATGTACATATATATATATATGTATATATGTATATATATGTATATATATGTATATATGTATATACATATATATGTATATATATATATATATATATGTATATATATATATTATATATATACATATATATATATATATATATATATATATATATATATATATATATATATATATATAAGGAAAGCTTGGTCTTATAGATGGTCTTACATTTCAACTCATAAAACATTAACTGAAGTAGGTGAAAAATATAAAAATGGTATTTATGAGCAATGCTTAGTCCTATCCATGGTATTATACTGCAACTCACAAATGAAACAAGAGAATGGACATAAAATGTTGAAAAATAATATACTTATGATAAAAAAGAAAAAAATAGATGCATGAAATAAAATATATTCATGAGGAATATTGGGTCATATCCAAGGTATTACAATGTAACTTATGAATTAAATGAAAGTGGCAAATAAAAACCAAAAGACTAAAGAAAAGGATTAAAGTTTGTGTATAGAATAGACTATTGAAAATAAGAGGTTATTGGAGAAGTCCTAAAATAAGTGTTAGTATTTATAGTATATAGAATTATGAAAAGAAAAGAAGTATTTAAGTAAAATATTTCTTTAAAAATTGTGCATTGGTGGGTTCTTTGAAAAAACATCCTTCATTAGTTTGTTGACGATAAGTACTAAGACCAAGAATATATTTTACTAAGTAAGGACCCCACCATTTTTGGGCATATTTTCCTTATTTATCAAGTGTATAATCTAATTTGAAGACTAAGTCACTGACATTAAATGTTCAAACATTGAATTTTTTATTATGTTATTTATCAATGTGAGCTTTGTTTTGGCATTTATGTTGTAAAATGGCCATATGGTGTTCATCAAAAAAATCTAAAGCATGAAAATGAGCTTCACATAATTCTTCATTAGGAATTATATCATGAATAGATATATGTAGGGTTGAGAGTTAAAATTCTAATGATAATAATGATTCTTAATCATATACAAGTGAGAACAATGTTGCCTTAGTGGCAGTACATATGCTACTACAATAAGCCCAAAATGCGAGATATAGATAAAGGTGTCAATCCATATGAGTTTATTGAATAGCTTTTTTTAATATTTTATTTAGAATTTTCTTAGTAGTCTTTGATTAACCATTAAATTGAGGATGGTAAGGTGTGGAAAATTTTTGATTTTTTTTTAATTTGGCACACAATTATTTCATGTCTTTATTTTTTAAATTGCCACCATTATCAGAGATGATTATATAGGGAGCTCTAAAATCGTAAATGATATGGTTAAGAATAAAAATTTAAGGGGTGATTCATGTGAGGTTAACAAGAGATATGGCTTCTACCCATTTGGTAAAATACTCAGTAGCAGTAATAATAAATACATGTCCATTTTGTGATCAATGTAATTTGCTAATGAAGTATAATCCTCAAATAGAGAATGGTAAAAGAAACTCCACTATTTGGACTTCAAATAGTGATGAAAGGATTAGATCATCATGAAATTGACAAGGATTGTACTTTTTAACAAAATTAATAACATATTTTTATAGAGTAGGCCAAAAGTAATCCATACAAAAGCGTTTGTAGGCTATAATATGTCTGCTATAGTGACCATCATAAATGCCCTTATGTGATTTTTTTAGGAGAGTAGAAACCTATTCTTGCATTACATAATAGAGTAAGGTTCCTTCTACATTATGGTAGTAAAGGGTTTTGTATCAAAAAATATACTTGAAATCTTGTTTACATATTTGAGTCTTTTCAGAATAATCCATGTCTAGAGGGTAATTTTGATGTTTAATGAATTGAATTATGTTTTTATACCATGGGCTTTGTCAAATAGTGATAGCCTCAATGTGATAGATTAGTGAATATTTTTGTTTTATAGAAGAATGTAATTTTATGATTTGGATAAGAAATTAAGAATCATGAATTAATTGATGAGGGTGAAATAAAGATGTTATTATGAAATAAGAAAATCAACTATGACATTTTGATCTCTTGGTGTTACATCCTGATTCCTCACTAAGCAAACTATTTCATTATCCATAGATATTTATAGTTGACACATTTGATTTGGTTAATTTTTGACTAAGATTTGAGATATATGTTGTTATGGGATAGTATGATATTACTTAGGTTACATGTTTATATTTCTATGAGTTAGCTATAGTGTATGTGTTTACCTTACGAATATGTTGATTTGTTATTTCAGTTATATTTTATTATGTATGTATATCATGATGTTAAGATCTAACTACCTACATGTTGTGAGGTTGACACAATAGAACTCATCTCTCAGAGCATGACAGAGGTATAACATCATCAGAGAAGGTGATATAGATCAATATGTCAAAGGATAATAGAGAAACCAACTAGAAACTTGTACATACCACATTAGTTAGCACATGATAGAATGCATAATAAAGTGGTTAACATAATGTATTTATTACTACTTGTATTAGATAGTTGTTTTCTCATGATTTAATATCATAATTTAAATGATTATTTAGAAATTATCTTGAGTGGCATTTGTCTATTAATGTTTTGAAAATTAACATAATTTGATTAAGTTTAGATTTGTTGATTTATTTATCTTTAATATGTCATGATATTAAGAGATGTTAATTAAATTAGTGAATTGTCTTTTTTTTTAATAATTAATGTTAAAAATAAATAAAAATTTAGAAATTTCCTATCTAGAGGAGAAAATAAAAAGAAGAAAAAGAAAATAAAAAATAAATGAAAAGGGAAAGGTCTAAGTTTAACAAAATTAAAAAGAAAGATAGTCATTAAAATAATAAGAAAAAAAACAAAGAAGAAAAATAAGAGAGAAAAATATTTTAAATAAAAAAAAGGACTACAACCTTTTTCCATCCTAATATAGATTAGGAAAAGAAGATTAGTGTGGAGATATTGGAAGGAGCATAAGGATGATGTGAGACATAGGGGAAGAAGCATTTGCAAGAAAAGGAAAAGACGTAAGGACAAACAATAGATCAAAATTATTTAGATTTTCAGGTACACACTTTTACTTATGCCAAAACCTTTAAATTTTTAGGTAATAACTATTTTTTATGAAATTAAATTTGGCAAAGAATATTGATCTAGGTGTTCAAATAAAACTGAGTAAATGCTATAATTCTACCGGCGATACTCAGGCATTTTCCTACATCTAACCTTCTTATATTTAACATATCTGTAAACAAAATAAATATATAAATATTTGTATATATAAGAAGGAATTGAAAAATCAACTTATATGGGTTGTATATTCATCAAAATATAAAACATATTTGTATATCGATTGGTATGTCTGTAAACCAAAAATATTTTAAAACTATTATCATATATGTATACAATCAAACCAAATAGACATTCTTGTACACTATGAAATATATCTATCCATTATATATCTGAATACCATATAACCAGTTTGAATAAGCTATATATTTACACTGTAGTGGTGTCAATATGCAAATGGACATATGACCAATTCTGCATTATCGTAATAAGTCATTATATCAATTTACCCATTCACCAATAGATCAACTTGTATTCCCATCACAATATTCAACAGTGTTGAGATAAATAGTGGTTTATCTATGAGAGGCATCGCATTAGGAGATCACAATCTAGAAAATTAGTAGAGGCATTGTTAATTTTATATAAATTGAGTTACATATGGTCAATACAATAGTTTGTTCACTACAATATGTTTAAATTGTATCATTTTATTTTATATTCATATCCTATATAATGGATTGATCATTTACACATATTATATACTAGCTGTTCACTACATATAATAATGAGTAGTATCTAAAAACATGTCTTATATATTGGTTTGTTCATTACATAAGTTCATGAGTTTACAAACTTATGACTGAGTCATTGCCTTTATTTATTGTTTACATTTTTCTCTTTATGAAAACATTAGTTGGAACGATTTACCATAACTTCATGGCTTAAAAAGAAAAATAATATTGAAATATTTAGCACCTTAGTTCCCATGAGATTATACAAAGGGGATTACTTATATATTAAAAGATTATATAAGTAGGGTAATTAATATGTAATACTATTCGGGATAAGTTTTTAGAAGATTAAAAGAACATGATTTTTCATTAAGTGGGTAAATTTACTCTTGCATTTTTATTGAACCCAAATAATGACCAATTTGATAAATAACAATAAACCATGAGTTATTTTATATGCAAGTATATATGAATGAACTTTTAACATAAGTAAATATAAATTTGGATAGAGTTTTTTAATAAGAGTCAAGATGGAATTGGTCTTGTAGAAAGATTGAAGATAATATACATAATTGATAGTCATAACTAAATGATGGTTTGATATATATATATATATACCTCAAAATTTACTAAGGATAATTATTTAGACTTATAAATGATAGTCAATTTATTTAGTATTATAAATATTTGAAAAATGTCATGAAAACCTTACATGGGAATATTAATAACTATAGGTGTATATATGTGGTTAGTATATCGAGATTACTATAATTATTTTAGTGAGGCATGTGAAGGATACATAGCTCAATGTAGTCTTCATTATGATATGCATGAGTTTACTTATTATATATGGTTTGTGAATCAAAACACGTGGTGTGGATGTAAAATTATAATAAGATATGTATTTATAAAGTAATAATGATATGATTAATGTAAAATATAGTTTTAAATATGCCTATTAGCATATACATGTACATAGGGGTGTGTACTTATGGTTATAGTTTCACGGGTTGTTATAAACTATATTAAAGAATACTATCCAATAGAGCTTTATGAATGCATGCATTCAAACCCCTAAAAGTGTAACAAATGCTAGATTTGAGTATTTTAGGTTTCATGTGAACTAAGACTTGATTTTTTATATATAGTTGTTTGAATGGAAGTTTATGTTTCCATGAATTTATGACTACTTTATTAGATTGATTACAATACTTAGTAGTTATGCTTAAAAATACTAGATTATGGTAATATAGGTTATCATAAGGTGTAATATGTTTGGAAACTAATTATGATAATTAGAATATGTAGTTAAATGTATATTTTACCTAGATGGTATAAATTGTAGTCATTATTTCTAATATGAGATAGATAATAATATGAGATTCATTCATATGTTTGATGTAATAAAAGCATGATTTTTTATTATCTTATGCTTAGCATGTTATGTGATATGATTGTGAGTAGGAAGTAATTTGTATGAATATTTTGGTTATATTATGTTAATAAATCTCTCATCACTGATTCTAAGTAAGGAGTGGAATGGACTTCATTAGCTTACTAGCATCATAATGCTAGATGAAGACAATCTGATCAAGTGATGTGTAAGAGTTTTGACTAATCTATAGATCACTATTATTTATTATTTTTGAAAACTTTGGCCAAATTATGTTTAGTCATATATTTTCATTTGATAAGTATGATTTACATTTTTTTACAATAGCTTACAATAGAATGTGTTTTATATGATACACCACATGTTTAGTTTTAGAAATCATACAACAAATAAGTAATAGCTTGTCTCTCTAGATTCTCACACCATCACTATTGACTCATCCATAAAGGGAGGACCACTCTCTTGATGAGATTATTATGGGAGATCATTGGTCTATAGTTGGTGTGAAAAATCACTAGGATGATGCTCTCCCTCTCCATGACAATACTTACTTGGAGACAACACTTGAGATTGCCATAGATACTAGAGTTTGGGAACTATGCTATGGGGAGACATATATCTTATATATGTGTATTATATTGTATTGTAATTACTATTGAAATATTATCATTAAAATATGTAATTACTTATTTATTGTAAATTGACAATAGTGGTTGTAGGCATGTTTTAGCCATGGCTGGTTTATTATAAATACTTTCTATATTTATATTATGATGTATTTCTTATGATGATGGTGATCAGAGATGTATGATGTGGTATAATTCATTTAAAATTATATCTCTTAGAGTATTTTATATGATTATTGGTTAGATTATCATCATGAAATATATATATAGTATATGTGTTTAAATTTAAAAAAATTACGTATTACTAGGTAGATCCCAGTGGGGATGTTACATGTGGTATTAGAGATATGACTTGAACTCTAGGACTCAATGAGTCTACTAATTAATTTATATTCTTATGATGATAGAAATAAGGATGGTTAAAGTTAGAGTTTTCATAGAGGGTCTATCAAATGCTAATGATAGTAACCCCCCGTTTGATCCTAATTGATTTGTCGCTAAGTAATCAGTAAATATGGATCATATTCTCTTATCCATGAATGAGACTATGGATCTAATTACAATTGTAGAGCAGGTGTTTCATGGCCATGAAGAGAAAGAAAATGAGGATGTACCTAAAGAGCCTCTCATTGAGCAAAAAAATCATCAAAATGTTAGAGATTAAGTAGCTGTGGAGTTGGTTAGAGACATGAAGAAGGTGAACCCACCTAAATTTTATGGGACTATTCTAGGTGATGGAGCTAAGGCATGGCTTACTGAGATAGAAAATTATTTCAAGATTAGAAACTACTTTGAGGTCACTAAGGCAGCTTTGGGAGCATACTAGTTGGTTGGAGAGGTAGCTAAGTGTTGGACCAACAAGAGGTTGGAAATGAATCTTAACTCAACTACCACAACTTGGGATAAATTTGTGGAATAATTTAGGTCATGGTGGCTCCCACAACTACATTTTGATTATAAGCTCACATATTTATATAATTTGAAGTAGGGTGATTTTTCAGTGAACCAGTATTGGGAGTAATTCACCAAACATTTAAAGTACGTACCTCAGTATCAAAGAGATGAGAGGTTCATAATCAAAAAATTTATCATGGGATTGAGACCCCAAAGTGGTGGAGAGGTGGATGTTCATGGACCTTCTACTATGGACCAAGTCTTTAATAAGGTGGTAAAATAGGAATAAAAGTTAAAGTTTCTTTCAAAGGCCAAGGAAAAAATCAAGAAAAAGTTTGAAAATGTTAAGAAGAAGAATTGAAAACAGAGAAGTGGATAATTTGGGAAGAAGTTCAAAAGTTAGAATGTCAAGTTTAACAATGGTTCCACAACAAGAAATAGGGAAATTGATCTAAAGGTAATTTCAAGAGAAACCAATAGAATGATAGGAAAGGACCACTTAAGGTTGTTTCATTTTCAAATAAGACTAGTATGGTTATGATTTTCTTCAAGACAAGTCAAAGGGTAAAGGTCCTAATCCTTAGTAGAGAAATTTTTAGTAGTGGATTCATGCAATAGTCAAAATTGGCAAAACCAAATTTTAGGCATTACCCATAGAGCTATCAGATACTTTATTTGACCATCTAGTTTTTATTTTGATAGATATAGGAGCCACATATTTTTATAACTCCTAAGATACTTAGTAAGTTAACTAGAAGCACTGGAGTAATGATAAATGTATGGTTAGTATAGTATGAGAATGATTCAAAAGCCATGATTAACAAGTGTTTAGTTAAGTAGAGATTAGGTTACATGAATTCACAATAGTTGTGGATCTTTATGTAGCACCACTAGGGTTATATGATATGATCTTATGATTCAATCAGTTTGAGAAACATAAATCCAAGGTTTATTTCTACTTGAAGAAATTTGAGTGTCTGGATGATTTTGAAAATTAGACACAAATCCAGGGCAAGAAAAGAGAATTCAAGCTTAGGTAAATTTATGCAATGCAACTCAAGAGGGTTTAAGGAAAAGGGTGACAAGAATTTATCATAAAGATAAATGAAATGGAGAAAACTAAGGAACCATCTCTCTAATATTATCCATTTTTAGAGATTTTCATGATGTGTTTACCCAAGAATTACTGGGTTTACCTCAGATATGTGAGTTTGATTTTTCTATCAACATCATACTTGGTTTAGAAACATATTATAAGGCACCATACATGATGACAACCACTAAATTGGTTGAATTGAAGGATCAAATTTAGGAATTATTGGCAAAAGGGTTACTCAAGGCAAGTGTGTCACCATGGGGTGTACCAGTTATCTTTGTTAAAAATAAGGATGGTACCCTTCAACTTTGCATTGATTATAGAATGTTGAACAAGACAACTATAAAAAATAGGTATACATTACCTTGTATAGATGATATTTTCGGTCAAATATGGGAGCAACAATATTTTCTAAGATTGATCTTGGAGAGAGATACCATCAATTGAGGATAAATGATGAAGATATTTTGAAAACAGAGTTTAGAAATCATTACAGGCACTATGAATTCATAGTGTACCATTTGAATTGACTAATGCTTTGACAACATTCATGAATCTCATTAATAACATATTTATAGATTACCTTGATCACTTTATTTTGGTGTTTTTTGATAACATTCTTATATAGTCAGAGAATGAAGAGGAGCACCTTCAACATTTGGAACTAGTTCTAAAATGGTTTATAAAAGCACAAGTTGTATGGAAATTTATCTAAGTGTAAATTTTTCTAAGAAAGAGTCCAATATTTTGGACATATTATCTCTCTAGATAGTATCTCAATAGATCTAGAAAAGATAAGACCCATTATAGAATGGATGACATTGAATAATGTGTATGAGGTAAGAAGTTTCATGGGGTTAATAAGATATTACAGGAAGTTTGTTACAAAAATTTCTAAAATAGTTAATCCAATTAATTATTTTCAATGGAAGAACCAAAGTTTTGTCTGGATAGAGAAGTGTAAAGGAGCTTTCTAGGAGTTGAAGATAAGACTCACTTCCATACCAGTGTTAAGAGTTCCTAACCCCAATGGTCAATTTTTAGTGGTCATGGATGCATTAGGGGATGTACTAGGAAGGGTCCTTATGTAGGATAGTGCAGTGGTGGCTTATGAGTCATGGAAGCTAAATCCTTATGAGGTGAACTATGCACCTTATGCCCTGGAACTTACATCAATTGTTCATGCTTTACAAGTTTGATGGCATTACTTGTTGGGAAAACCATATGATCTTAATTTATATAACTTAAGACTCAATTACATCTTCACCTAAATGAATTTGAATGCTCTTCAAATATGTTGGCTTGAGTTCTTGTCTGATTATGATTTTGACATCATCTATATCAAAGACAAGAAAAATAGAGTGGTTGATGTCTTTAGTCATAAAAGGTACATTTTAGCTATAACTACTATTAGGAATACTTTAGGGGTTGAGTGATTGAATTATCACTAGGAGATAAATTATGTGATCATATTAGAAAAACATTATTTGAAAATACTCAAAATCCTTGGTACAAAGGATTTAGATTGGAGAGTGATGATCTTTTACATTATAATGGGAGGATGTATGTGTCAGATTGAGAGAATATATAAATCATAGTGCTAAAGGAACTTCATAATTACCCATATTTAGGACACTCAAAATTAACTAATATCATGACAGAGCTTAAACCATTGTATTTCTAGAAGAAAACCAAGAAAGATGTAGTAGATTGTGTGTCATGTTATTTAGAATGCTAGCAAGTGAAAGCTAAGCATATGCATCCAACTAGATTGTTATATACATATGATATACTTAAAGGGAAGTGAAAAGTTATTAGTATGGGCTTTGTTCAAGGTTTATCAATGTCATGGAATAGGTACAATATGATCTTGGTAGTTATTGACAAACTAACCAAGGTGGCTCATTTTATACCAAGTAATTTGATAGATGATGCACTTACCTCTGTGAAGAGGTTTGTAAATGAAGTGTATAAGTTGCATGGATTTAAAAAAATGATCATTTTAGATTGTGATTTGAAGATGACTTCAAGATTTTGGGTAAATCTGAATTCATTTTTGGCTATCCAATTAAATTTCAATTCAACATATCACCTAGAGACTGACGAAAAGACTAAGAGAGTTAACCAAGTGTTAGAGGATCTTCTTCATATGTATTTCATGAATTAAAAATACAAATGGAAATATTATCTTCTATTGGTTGAGTTTGCATACAACTCATACCAATTAGCTTCGAATATGGCACCATTTGAGGCATTGTACAAAAGAAGGTGCATGACACCCATTAGTTAGGATAGGTTAGAGGATAGGGTGGCCTTTGAACCTAATATGATTTTAAAAATGGAAGAACAATTCAAATTAATCAAGCAAATATTTATAGAGGAAAATGATAGAAATAATATTTATGATGATTTGAAGAGGATATAAAGGCACTTTGTAGTAGGTGATAAAGTGTTCTTGTCGGTTAATCTATAGAAGAGCTTGATTAAATTTAGGTAGTTAATGAAATTATCACCAAGATATGTGGGAACCTTTGAAGTGTTAGAAGTAGTCAATATTATAGCGTATAAGCTTGTATTGCCACCAACTTTAGGTCTATTACATAATGTATTATATGTTTCTTATCTTAAAAATTATATAGTTGATCTTACGCATGTGTTGGATTGGAATGATTTATAGGTATTGGATCTTGAACAGGTCATGATAGAACCAATCAGGGTAATTGACACTCGAAAACTTCATTTGCATAATAGGGAGATATCATAGTGCAAGGTCTAGTGGGACCAATACTATGAGTATGGTGATATTTGGGAGGACTATGACGAGTTCTACAAGAGATTTTCACATTTATTTTCTTGATTAGATACTATTATACTATGTTATTTTTTGTTGACAATATTTTAATTCAAAAATTATGTTTGAATAAGAGTCATTTGAGTCGATGACTAGCTTTAGGAGGGAAAGATGTTACATCTTGATTCATCACTAAGAAAATTATTTGATTATTCATAGATATTTATAGTTGACACATTTGATTTGGTTAATTTTTTACTAAGATTTGAGATATATGTTGGTATGGGATAATAACATATTGGTTAGATTACATGCGTACATTGTTATGAGTTAGTTATAATGTATGTGTTTACATTATGAACATGTTTATTTATTATTTCAATTATATTTTATGATATATTTATATCATGATGTTAAGATCTAACTACCTGCATATTATGTGGTTTATGCAAGAGAACTCATCCCTTAGAGCATGATAGAGGGAGAGCATCATCAAAGAGGGTGATTTAAATCAAGATGTCAGAAGATAATAGAGAAGCTAGCTAAACCCTAAACACACCATATTAGTTATCACATGTTATAATGCATAATGAAATGGTTTACATAGTGTGTTTATTACTACTTGTATTAGATAGTTGTTTGCTCATGTTTTGCTAGCATAATTTAAATGATTATTTGGAAATTATCTTGCATGGCATTTGCATATTAATATTTTGGTGATTAACATAATTTTATTATGTTTGGATATTTTGATTTATTTATCTTTAATCTATCATGGCATTAGGGGATGCTAATTAAATTAATGAATTTACTAGATTTTATAATTATTGTTAAAAATAAATACAAATTTAAAAATTTCCTATTGAGAGGAGAAAATGGAAAAAAAAAAGAAAAAAATAAAAATAAAAAGGGAAAGGTCTAAATTTGAGAAAATAAAAAATAAATATAGTCATTAAAATAATAAGAAAAATAAAATAACAAAGAAAATTAAAAAGAGAAAAATCTTTTAAAGATATAAAAGGACTATGCCCTTTTTCCATCCTAATATAGATTAGGAAAATAATATCAATGTGGAGATAATGGAAGGAGCATAAGGAGGGCATAAGACACAAGAAAAGAAGCATTTGGAAGAGAAATAAAAAAATCAAGGACAAGCAACAAAGAGAACTTATTCAGATTGCCATGTAGATGCTTTTGTTTATGCCAAAAACTTTAAATTTATGTGTGTAATAACTATTTGTTATGAAATTAAATTTGGTAATGAATATTGATCTAAGCATCCAAGTAAAATTGACTAAATGCTAGAATTCTGCCATCCATACTTAGGCATCGATCTACATCCAACATGTTTATATTTAACGGATTTGTAAACAAAATAAATATGAATATATGAATATGTGTGTGTGTGTGTGTGTGTGTGTGTAGTATTAAGATATATAATATACAAATATATTTCATAGTGTACAAGTATGTCTATTTGGTTTCACTGTATAAAAATATGATAATATTTTTAAAATCATTTTGGTTTACAAACATACCAATATATATAGTATTCAGATATATAATATACATATATATTTCATAGTGTACAAGTATGTCTATTTGGTTTCAATGTATACAAATATGATAATAGTTTTAAAATCTTTTTGGTTTACAGACATACCAATCGATATATATATATATATATATATATATATATATATATATATATATATATATATATATATATATATATATATCGATTGGTATGTCTGTAAACCAAAAATATTTTAAAACTATTATCATATTTGTATACAATGAAACCAAATAGACATAGTTGTACACTATGAAATATATTTGTATATTATATATCTAAATACTATATAACTAGTTTGAATAAGATATATATTTATACTATAGTGGCATTGATCTACAAATGGACATATGACCAATTAAGCATTATCATAATAAGTCTTTATATCTATTTGCCCTTTCACCATTAGATCAACTTGTATTCCCATTGCCATATTTAGTATCATTGAGATAAATAGTGATTTATCTATGAGAGGCATCTCATTAGGAGATCATAAACTGGAAAATTAGTAGAGGCATTGTTAATTTTTTATAAAATGAGCTACCTATGGTTGCTACAATAGTTTGTTCATTATAATTTGATTAAATTGTGTCATATTTTATATTCAAAACCTAAATAATGGGTTGATCATTTACATGGATTATATACTAGTTGTTCACTATATATAATAATGAGCAGTAGATGAAAATATATGGCTTATATACTAGTTTGTTTGTTACATAGGTTCATGAGTTTACAAAATTATGGCTGATTCATCACCTTTATTTTGTGTTTATATTGATCTCTTTAGGAAAACAATAGTTGGAGAGATTTACCTGACTTCATGGCTTTAAAAAAAAAGAACATTGAAATCCTTAGCACCTTAATTCCCATGAGATTATACAAAGAGTATTAGTTATATATTAAAAGATTATATAAGTAGGGTAATTAATATGTAATACTAATTAGGATAAATTTTTAGAATATTAAAACAACATGATTTTTCATTAAGTAGGTAGATTTACTCTTGCATTGTTATTGAACCCAAACAATGACCAATTTGGTAAATAACAATAAGTTGTGAATTATTTTGTATGTAGGTCTTTATGAATGAACTTTTAACATAAGTAAATATAAATTTGGATAGATTTTTGTAATAAGATTCAAGACATAATTGGTCTTGTATCAAGATTGAAGAGAATATACATCGCTAATAGTCATAACTAAATGATGGTTTGATAGAGAAAAACTATATATAAACCTCAAAATTGACTAAGGATAATTTTTTAGACTTATAAATGATAGTTTATAACTATTTAAAAAACCTCATGAAAACCTTACTTAGGAATATTAATAACTATAGTTGTATATATGTGGTTAGTATATCGAGATTCCTACAATTATTTTAGTGAGGCATATGAAGGATAAAGAGCTCAATGTAGTCTTCATTATGATATGCATGAGTTTACTTATCATATATGATTTGTGAATCAAAACATGTGGTGTGGATGTAACATTATAATAAGCTACGTATTTATGAACTAATAATGGTATGATTAATGTGAAATATAGGTATAAATATGCCTATTAGCATATACATATACATAGGGGTGTGTACTTATGGTCATATTTACATGAGTGGTTATAAACTATATTAAAGAATTATGTATAACAAAGCTTTATGAATGCATAAATTCAAACCCCTAAAAGTATAAAAAATGCTATATTAGAGTATTCTATGTTTCCTGTGAGCTAAGACTTGATTTGTTACATCTAGTTTCTTGAATAAAAGTTTATGTGTCCATGGATTTATGATATTTTTTTAGACTGGTTTCAGTACTTCATAATTATATTTGAAAACACTAGACTATTGTAATATGGGTTATCATAAGGTGTAGTATGTTTGGAAACTAATTATGATAATTAAAATATATGGTTAAATGTATATTTTACTTGGATGGTATAAATTGTAGTCATCATTTCTAGTATAGGATAAATAATAATGTGAGATTCATTCATATGTTTGATGTAATAAATGCATGCTTATTATCCTATACTTAGCATGTTATGTGATATGATTGCTAGTAGGATGTAAATTGTATGAATATTTTGGTTATATTTTGTTAACCAATCTTACATTTTTGATTTTGATTAAAGAGTTAGATGGACTTCACTAGCTTATTAGTATCACAATGCCAGATAAAGGCAATCTGATCAATTGGTGTGTATGAGTTTTGACTGATCTATAGATCACTATTATTTATTATTCTTGAAAAATTTGGTTAGTGTATGTTTAGTGAGACATTATCATTTTATGTGTATGATTTACATGTTTTTGTGATATCTTGCAATAGAATGGGTTTTCTATGATACACCACATGTTTAGTTTTAGAAATCACACAACACATGGGTACTAGGTTGTCTCTATGGATTTCCATGCTATCACTATCTACTCATCCATGAATGGAGGGTCATTCCCTGATGGGATTAGTGTGTGGGATCATTGGTCTATGATTAGTGTATAAAATCACTTGAATGATGCTCTCCCTCCCCACAATGGTACTTACTTGGAGATGACACTTGAGATTACCACATATAATAGAGTTTGGAAACTATGCTCCAGGAAGCCATGTATCTTATATATCTAAATTTTATTGTATTGTAATTATTATTGAAACATTATCATGAAAATCTATAATTAATTATTTTTTGTATATTGATAGTAGTGGTTTTAGGCATATATTAGTCGTGGTTGGTTTATTGTAATTACTTTCTATACTTTTTATTATGATGCATTTCTTATGATGATGGTGATCAGATATGTATGATGCGATATACTTCATTTACATTTATCTATCTTAGCTTATTTTATATGATCACTAGTTAGATTGTCATGATAAAATCTATTTATAGTACATGTATTTAATTTTTTTTAAATCACGTATTTCTATATAGATCCCAATGGGGATGTTATACTTGGAATTCATTCAATGGTAAAAGAAGGAAATTATTTGGCAAGTATAGTATCCATTTGATGATATGTGATTAAATTTTCACTTTTACATTGATAATCACCATTAAAATGGTGGAAAATAAGTTGAGAGTCACTCAAAACATGTAAATATGGGATATCTAAGTTGATTGTGACTTTCATGCTTGATAGTAGTGCTTCATATTCAACTTTGTTATTAGTGACATCAAAAGTTAATCAAAATGTTAAAGGTATGATCTTACCATGTTGATTTGTTAGAATACATCCTACCCCAACTCCTTGGTGGCATTTTGGACCATCAAAGTAAAGTGTCCAAGTGTCTTCATGTAAATCAATGGTAACTTCAGGTAGTTCTTCAATAACAACTATAGGTTTAGTATTGGAAAGAGTGATATCAATATCTTAATTATTTTCTTCTCGATCACTAATGAAAGTGTGAAAATAATCTTTGAGGCAGATAACTTGGTTAAGACCTTTAGTATAAAGAATTTATTCATCTATGAGATTATCTTGAAGGTGATTTATGGCTAGTAAAAATGTTGTAACAAGTTGGTCTGTGATAACTTATCCTTTGACATATTTTTAGAAGAGGAATCTAAGAATAAGGGATACAAATATGAAATTTGGACAAAGTCAACCATGTACTATATGAGATCATCTAGATGGTACGAAGTCAAACTAGCTAACTAAGTTTATAAAAAATAAAAATAAACTATAAGATACTGAGTCAAACAGGTCAATTGTGTTATGCATGAAAGAAAAAAGAATAGCATCTAAGAAATTGAGTCAAAAAATTTGACTATGTTCTGTGGGAAATCAAACATAACAACCTATAAGATACTAAGTCGAATAGGTTTATTGTGTTCTATGAGAAAACAAATAAAACAACCTATAAGAGAC
Source organism: Torreya grandis (assembly GCA_037957365.1). NCBI lineage: Eukaryota > Viridiplantae > Streptophyta > Pinopsida > Cupressales > Taxaceae > Torreya > Torreya grandis. The sequence goes on along the minus strand of JARHVA010001216.1, from coordinate 651,803 downwards.
TGAAACATAATATCCTATAAGAGATTAAGTCAAATGATTCGACTATGTTCTATAGGTAGGAAAATTTTGAAATGTTATAAATATGGATGGCTTAGTGATTGTGTATAAAAATAAGTTAAAAACATAGGTAACTAGGTTAACTGGGTCGATCTAGTTATAACACATAAGACAAACCTTGTACCAACACTGTATAATACAAGTTTTGTAATATAAAATACAATTGAAAAATAACAAGTAATATTTAAATGTAAATGTTAATCTAATAAATATATATTCCTAATGTATTTTAAATTATGATTTAAAATGTGATATGGTGTTTGACATTACAAATAAATTAAGAAAAAGTAAGCTAAAGTAAGTTTCATGTTTTCTAAGGATGAAAAGGATCTGTATTGGTGATGGTACATGCTTAAGATTAAGGCCTACCCCCTCACTTAAAAATCATGCATCGATAAGGGTATCTAATGTTTTCCCATATACCATCAACTACATATTTATGTTCAATTATAAAATCAATTCAATTTCTCCCTTGTGATTAAATCCGAATAGGTAGACCTAGGTAAAATTGTTTAAATGTTTATTTGATATTTTGTGATTTGGCAGTGTGTAAGGGAAGAATGTGACTAATGGGGTAAATTAAACTTCCTAGTTATACTATGTGTACTAATTTAAGCAAGAAAATAAATCAAAAATGATTTAATTACTACCAATGTTGGATAATTTCTTTTGCTTGAAAAATACACATTATTAGGTCGATTGGATCGACCTAGTATGCAAACAGTACAAAATAGAGTTGAGTTAGCCAACTCTATTTGTTGAAAAATAGTCCAAAAAAATGCAATCAAACAATTCAATTGAGTTTTTTGGGAATTTTTTTTATAGAACTAATTCAATCCAGTCAACTTAGTTTATCGTAAGGTTACAGCTTTATAGAATTGAAAAACTAGGAAAAAAAGGACTGAAATTTAAATTTTGAAAAATAAAGGGAAAATACATTTAAGAAAAGGAAATAACTAAGCTTGTTAGAATGAACCTGATAATTAATATGATGTTGATTATATTGATTTAATAATGTAATGAAGATGTTGAATTGTTTTTTTAAAACTATTTTATCTAGATAAGGGTTTGAACCTATAAGATATAAAGTTAAAATAGAGTCAAACTAGTCGACTAATTTTGCATAAAATTAAATTATTGAAATAATCAAAACAGCGATGTTGATAGAATCGATCTAGTAGTCTAATCAGAACTTATTAGAAAATTTCAGAGACATGATGAAAAGTTAAATCGATAAGATTGATCTAGTGTGATAAGATGGAAATTATGATCAAATATAGATAAACAAGATTGATAGGTTCATGTTAGTTAGAAGACCTATAAGATAATGATCTAAGTATGTCAATTAGATTGATAAAGTAGTAGATGATTTTTAAAGAGTATAAAACTAAGTTGATCAAATAGATTTAGTTGTTTATAAAAGAAAATGACATGCACATAGAGCTGAACCAAGTTGATTGGATTGACAGAGTATTAATAATTACACACAAACTGTTAGACTGAGTTAAGAAAATTGGTCTAGTAGCCAAAAAATAAAAAATAAAAATTTACAAGGGTTAGTTCACTTTGGGCTCACTAGAATGTATAAAATAAAAAGTGAAGTTGATATAGAAATCAATCTTAACTCGAAGAATATAAATCAATTAACTATAATTCTAATGATACATAGATAATTTGGTCATGACCAATATGGATCTACTAAACCAATCTAAGGGATCTCTTATCATATAATATGGCTAGAGGAGAGTTCTAAATCCTTTAGTCAAGCAAAAATATACAATATCCCTAGCTAGGTCTAATAATGCAATTATAAATTAAATCTAATATAGTGTTCACTAAATCTTGTGGCACAAATGGGGATGAAAATAAGTAATAAACATTAAAATTAAAACCCTACTCAAGTAAATGTATAGGTAATCTTAAGCAAGGAGATATAATACATTCATTAGCCATGATTCATGAAAATCTATTTACTAAAATAGAAGAGTAAAAGTTAGGAATACTTACCTTAAAGATGAACCTGTCGAGCCTCAACCTCTCCTTTGACTAATGTTGATTTATAAGAAGTTGTTATGTATTTTTGAAGAAGATAAGGATTGATAATGGACTATAGTATAGCCAAGGACCTCCTAATGAATCTCAACCTTTCACAAGACAAAGGTTCTCTTCTAAGAAGCATAAAATCTTAAACATTGACTCCTCAAGTAGAATGGTGGAAATGTAGATCGTAAAGAAGCACAAATGAAGTATTCTCTCTATTGGAAATGAGGTGAAAGAGGGATATATATATATATATATATATATATATATATATATATAAAACCTTAAGCCTTTCTATAAATTTAGTTGATACATTCATCCCAATCAACCTTATTAGATGTAAAATAGAGCCATTAGGTCTTGAACTAAGTCGACCTAGGGTGATTTAGTACTGCAACATGCACTATTCCCATAACTAGGTCGACCCATTCGACTACATTCAGAAACTAGTAAAGGGGATTTTACTTAGGTAGGGGCTATTTTAGGTGGTCAATTATTTATAGAAGCATGTGAGTGAGTTGTCAAATATTAGGGAAACATAGAGGAGAAGTTTGTATTAAGTTTAGGTGGTGTTATAGGGAACAGAAAATATTATGAGGCACCAAAGGTCTTCCCACCCCTTTCCCAGTATACCCTTTAAGGTGTGCACTCAGATAGGTTGAGTTTCAATGGGTTCTTGGAAGAGAGAAAGAATCAATAATTGATAAAGTTTAAAAATACTATGTGTATACATATAGTACTACCTTTACAAGTGGGCCCTCTCATAATTTTCCACTCCATTCTTAGTTCTATCAAGCACAAGGGTCTTTAACATGTTATTAGGATTCCCTTAGATACAAAATATCATAGTAGTACCTTTTACTATGTATAAATGTCTCAAATATATTCATGATAATCAAGTGGTCAAATTTTAGGATTCTAATATTAATGTCCTCTAGAAAAATTATGTTTAGTTATTCTATAAATAAATTTCCTACCATAATAACTGAGCAACATGGTAATTAAATAGTCTACAAAACTATTCAAGAGCATGATCTACATATTCTAATGAACAATATAGAGTCAACTTATACATCTATTGGTGAACATGAGCATATCAATACTCCATCTATTTATGATCTTGATATAGTTACACATGATCATATTCAACCAGTTTTAAAAATCATGGCACATTCTCCTAAGCATAAAGTGAAACATAAAAATCAGTATCCATCTCCTAAACAACAAGTTATTCAAATAGTTCACATGTGCAGGTTGTTACAAATTATCCTATAGAAAATGAGAAGACATGTTTACATGAGTATATGAACATTGATTTAGAAGTTTATATTATTTAACATATGATCATAATTTAGATTCAGAGGTATATATAGTTGGCACTTCTTCACAAGAAATCATTCCTTCATATCATGTCATGGGCTATGCATAAATGCCCATCACTAAAATATTTAGTTAATTAAAGATTTGATGATTTCACAGTTCATGTCAAATTTAATTTTGCATTTTCGATTAAGAGTAAGTGTGAGTTTTTTATCTATATGTTTTGGATCACTCTCATGATCCTTCATCATGAGATAATGCATTGAATATACTACCTTATTAAATAACCCAAGAGATCAAGAAAATAACCATTGAAAACATATGACAAGTTTCCAAAACATTTATAAGGAATATTGTCATTAGTTTTTTCAAAAAAATAAATTTTATATTCTATCATTTTCTAATTTAATTATTCACCAACAATAGGAATGATTTAATGAAGTTTTAAGTTTCTAAATTTAATTATATTTATTTTCTATTTCAATTTTAGTTTAATTTAATTTTATATTTCTAATTTCTAATTTATCTTTTTTCATGACTTAATTTAATGTTTCTTAAATTTAATTAATAGTTTAATTTGTGTGTGTGTATTGTTTTAATTTAATATTTCAATTTTATTATAACTATTAATAAATTTATATTAATCTCTAATGCCAGGAATTAATAACTATCATATTGAAATTTTACTTTTAATTAATAGATGAATTTTAACATATATATTATTTAAATTTTAAATAAACATGAACTGAGAGAAAATTACTCTAAAACGTATCTAATAATGGTTTCCAATAATTACTTAGATCTAAACCATCATCCCTATTAGTATTTTTAGGGTGTTTATAGATTTATATGGCCTCTCTTAAATTTTGTTTATTAAAATGGTTCTCAATAACTAAAAGCTTCGTTTGGTCAATGTTAATGGCATATTTTGTTTTGTAGGAGTGATCTACAAGAGCATACTTTTATTTTATTTCAAATTTGAATATTTGCATCATGCCCATTGATATTAGTTTTTACAGATCTACCAGTTTCTCCAATATATGGGATTCCACACAAGCATTCTACCATGTAGACACCACTATGAAGGTTACATCCACATGGATCCTTAACAGTATTGAGGGTCAACCTTAACTTCTTAATAGGAATGAAGGTAATATTGATGCTATAAAAATTGAGAATTTTAGATAATTTGTTAGAAATGCCTTCTACATATGGTAGAAAAGCTATTAGGACTTCATGGGGAGGTTCTTGTTTATCAATTTTAATTTTGGCTTGTTTAATAGCTCTTGTGATTTGTTTATTAGTGTAACCATTTATTTTAAAAACATATCTTAGGTGTTAAATTTCCTATTTGATACTATCATTATCACAAACCTTAAAATATCTAATTGCTAAAGTTTTCAGAACCCCCACTTTTTTGTCCTGGGTGGTGATGAGAAGAATCATGAAGGTAAAATCGATGTGGGTTCCTTTTCTATAGACCTTTCTTGCTAGAGAGTCATCATCTTTATTAGAAAGGAGGATATTTAATAAAGGTAATATTCCATCAATCTTAATTTCTCTGGTAAATTTTATGCTTGGAAACAAGCTATTGAGGTAAAAGTGGAAATTATCTAAGCTCTCCTTTCCATGTTGTCAAGACAAATTGGTATCATCAACATACCTCTTCCACCATTTGGGCTTTACTGGAAAATATTAAAGAGTTTATTATTCAAATGTTTCCATGAAAAGGTTAGCTACCATAGGGGAAATTGTAGAAATCATTTCCATGCCTTCAAATTGTTCATATATTATACCTTGTAAAGAGAAAAAAGTTGAATTCAAACATAAAGCTACAAGGTTTGTAGTTTCAACATCTGTGAGGTTCAAGACTATCTCTAAAGCATGACCAACAAGAAATTTTGTAAAGAGGGAAACAACATCAAATATAACCTAAATTTTTTTGTCATCTACCTTATTATCTTTAATAAATTCTACAAAATCACTAGAGTCATGGACAAAAGAATGGAAGTGGTGAGAGTGCGAGTTTTGGAAATATCTAGAATTACTCTTTCCCACTATAAAATAATAGTTTAAATTAAACCACTTTGAGATAAGGAAAAAATATTCTAAAATATATATTTATTCCTTAAAACATTATAAAAAAATAAGAATTCTCCCACTTTCTCAAATTTCCACACTAATACTAGATTAAAATATCCTCACATAAAACATTGTAAATATATAAAAAATAATGAGGTCCACACAATATGTATCAATGGGTTGGGATGAATGTATTTGTAGGTTGTCACATGTTATGTTGTAGACCTGTATGCTATATCTTCTAGTCCCATTCTACATTCACAACATGGAAAAATCTTACATTATATGGGTTTCACATCACCTTCTAATGGGCTCTGACTGGCTTGTTATCCTATATCCACTTGGTTCCCATATTAAAACTACATCTAGCACTTGGAAATCCTTCACATTTCCTAAGGTCTGACTTCCCTACCATTCCAAGAAGGGACTAGGAATAACAAGGGCCATGTGCTCACCTTTCATTACTTCTAGGCATTCTTGGGCCCTATCAAAATTGGCAAGTGAAGATTATGCCCCTCAATGTACTTTTATCTCATTGAGCCTGATCCTTTGCACGTTGTAACCCTAGGACCAATGGGTGGTTTCCACATGTCGCATTGTAGACCCAGATGCCATATCTCTTGGCCCCACTTTCCATTTTCCACATGGATAAAATTTACTTGCTACGAGTTCCACATTTACTTCTTTACTTACTCTCAGATCCCTTTCATGTTATCTAGATCCTCACTTTGCTTCAAAAATTTCATACTCTTATTGGTCATGGGTGTTTATTAGCCTACGAGCCTTTGCCCATTTGGTTCTTAGCTCAATCATTCACCCTAGGGTCTATCTACCCTTCCAACCTAGGAGGGTTCGTGACTAGTAAGGGCCATGTGCTCACCTTTCCTTAATTACATGCCTTCTCATTAAGCTTGGGTCCTATGCACACTAATACATTGATAGAAGATGGAAGATTCCAATCCTAATAAAGACTTAAGTATTTTTAGATTTTTACTTGGGGTTAAGGGGAGTATTTATTGACCAAGTGAAAATTGATTTTGAGCTCGAGTTCATAATGAGTTAAACTTGGGTGAATAAAATATGAATGTTAGAGCCATGTCAGACTCCACTTGAGTTTAGGAAAGCCTTTATATATTAAATGTGATAGGAAAAAGTTGAATATGCATTAAGGGTCCTAGGAAAGTAAACCAAATGCTTTAAAATCCAAAAATGAGTTAGGGATTGACCTAAAAGTGACCAAGAGGGTAAGAAAAGTGTGTGGTTGAAGTGAGTTCCAAATATTATGCAATGTACATACCACATGGGTACATAAGAGGGCATCATTATTGATACAATGTGAATATCATGTAGAAGAGTCACTGATTTAGATAATAGACAAATAATTGATGATTAGTTTATGGGGTGTCCACATCATACACTCAAAAATAAAACACTTAAACATATAATATTTTCTACAAATGAAAAGAGATAACTTGTAGACTGGGAGAGTTTGACCCTGATAAAGACTTAAATATTTTTGAATCAATGACTCCTCTACCATGACATTCACATTCCTTTACCCTTAGGGCAACTACTAATATTAAATTCTATTTAAATTGTTACACAATTTTTTTACCATAATATACAAATTACTTCTTAAAAATGGTGATTCCACTCCTTTACTATGATGCCTTTCTTACAACTGGTTTTACTTCTTTCCATATTTTTATCTTATTGGATGACTATAAATATAGATTCACATTATATGATTCTACTTTCTCAACTTTGTACTCTTTTTTCCTATCTATAAACATGTCCATAAAAGCTTCATTTTGTTTGTGAACATTGTTAATAATAGTTTCTTACAATTCATATAGTATAGTTATTTTACATCATATTCTTGTCTTGATTCATTGATCCACCACTTCATATTTAGTAGTTTATTGTATTCATGCCTATCAACATTCTATTACACCTTGAAATGGAAATTTTAGTAATTAGATATTGTTACCTATATATCATTGCAATTATATCGATTAATAATGTTCAAATAAATGTGAATCTATTTATTTCCACGTCACATATGTGTAGTGCAATATTATATTTAATTCAATATTTTGGCTAGCCATCCTTTGATATTAAGAGGCCAACAATTTTATTGTATTTGGAATTTGTGAAGCATGATAATATTTATAAAATGAATAATTCAACTAGGTAAAATACCTTCATGTCAACATATCTCAAATATAAATAGAGTGTAGTGCAAATAAAAATGGAGTTTGAGTTTATTTGTTTACTTTTCAATGGTCATTTAAAAATTATTTACAAGGGTTCTCATGCTGAGGCTATAAATTTGTGGTCTTATGAAAATAAAAATCAATTTTTATCATCTAAATTTTTTAAAGAGTGATTGTTTTAGGGATTATTTTCTAGTTCAGGTAAATAGTGCGGGCATAAAAAAATTATACTCACATATTTTTTATTTTTTCCCTAACACATGACATATCTATATGCGATTGCCTCGAAAATTTTCTCTTCAATATTTTATTTGAGGCTTTTAACATATAATATCATCTACATTGTGTGTGTGTGAGAATAAATTCAAGCATGGCACTGTCATATCCGAGCAAAACACTCATAAATCTAAGGAGGAAATTTTTTGAGGTACCAAAAATGAAAACTATGTGTTTTTTACTACAAATTTTTTGTTATAGAATGTTTGTAAATTATCAAGAGTAACATTGGTTTATAACACTTGTTGTTAATGCAAATAATAAAATTTGTTTTTAGTCATTATTTATAATTTTTGAGTTTAATGTATATCATAAATTAGGGATAATTTTAAGAAGGGACTCCTAAAAGCTTACTATAAAATCTTGGAGAATCTTAGATTTTAGGTATAATTTTATTGGTCAATCTTTGGAAAAATTATCATGCTATTATAAATTGATTGGTGATTTCTATTAGCTCTTTTAAAAAACTTATAAATATCTAGCGAATCAAGTGTCATATTCAAATCAAGAAATAATGGTGAAAAAATCAATGGAAAAAGATGTTAGAGGATGAGAAGTCTAAAGTCAAGATTTTATTTACGGTTTCTTCTTTCTAGTGATTAAATTTGTCATTTTTTTAAAGATTAAATTTGTTCTATTTAAGTGATAAATTTAATGGTCATATGACTAAGTATAAATTGAGTACAAGCCTCTTTAAGTCTCTCAAAAGACCAACTAAATAATATAATAAATTGAGTATAGAAAAAATTGTGATAAAAAATTAGAGTATCTAGAGTATAAACCAACTATGGGGCCATAAGATAAGAAGAATATAAAAAACAAGGATGACATTATTGAAAAAAATATTCAAAATATTTTTATAGTTTTAAAATTATGAACTATATAGTAAGGTCTACCAAAATATCATAACCACATCCAAATTGGCCTTTCAAATATTTCTTTATTTCAATTAACAAACTATGTCAACCAAAATATAATTATTACCTTAAATATTTAAAAATAAAATACATGTGATTATGAGGCTTTGTTGCATTTATTCAATTTCTTCTTTGTGCATTGTTTAAAAGAAGTATATTGCATGTCATTATTTCTCAGAGAAAATCATTTTTTTGTTTGTTTAAAATAAGTATATGGTAAAGACCTACCAAATAATATAATAAATTGAAAAAATTAAAAATAAAATGAATTAATGAATAATTATAATGACAAGTCCCTTGAAAAGCATTTATTTAAAGATATTTGCTCAAAACAATGTCTTCCAAATATCTTAACCATATCCATAATCAACAATGATAAGGTTTACTAAAATATATTAATCATATCCATAATCAATAATGGCCTTTAAAATATTTCTTTATTTCAATTAACAAACCATTTCAACTAGAATATAATTATTACTTTAAATGTTTAAAAATAAAATGTAGTATGATCATGAGGCTCTGTTGCATTTATTCAATTTGTTCTTTCTATATTGTTTAAAAGAAGTATCATGCATCCCATTATTTCTTAGAGGAAATCATTTTTTTATCTGTTTAAAATAAGTATGTGGTGTAAAGACCAACTAGATAATATAGTAAACTAAGTATATCAAAAATAGTGACAAAAAATCATAGTATAGAGTATAAATAAACTATGGGGCCATACAACAAGGCAACTATAAAAAGTGAGGATGACATAACTAAAAAAATATTTAAAACATTTTCATTGTTTTAAAATTATAAACTATATAATAAGGTCTATCAAAATGTCTTAACCACATCCATATTGGTATTTCAAATATATATTTTTTTAATTAGCAAATCATGCCAACCAGAATATAATTATTATCTTAAACATTAAAAAAAAAAAAAGGATGATCATGAGGCTCCAAAACTCTTTTTGTGTAGTACATATAATAAGATCATGTGTAGTACTTAGTATAAATTGAGTACAAACTATAACTCACACTTTTGACACAGTTGGTCAATTTAATAGAATCAGAAATTCTTATTAAAAGAAATTGATTCCTTGAGGTTGTATACTTTGTAGATTACACCTTGAATGAAATTGTAAAATGTTTCTCTTCAAATACTAGATATTGTTTTCTTGGGATGAACTACTAGAATCCATGGTTGTGATGTACCCTCAATATTGGAAAAATGTTAGCTCATCATATTTTAAGAATAAAATTAAAACCTTGGTCCAACACTTTTGCAAGAGTGTAGAATTAAATGGTGAACAAACTGAAGGCATTTTAGATTTTCCAAAGATAAGGGAGTAGTCTATTCATTTTTTCATAACAAGTTTTGGACCATGCTTTCGAAGATGACTTGATCACTAGAATATGGAATCCATTAAGTTTGAGTGAAATACAATGTGATGGTATCTCAAAATATTTTAACTTTGCTAATTTCTACCAAATAGTGATTTTGAGATCAGTGGAAGATGAAAGAATTTTTAGTGCATTATCATTTTTAAATTCAAATTTAAGAACTAAGCTTGAAAAAAATTTGAGACTTGTTGAGGCTCTATAAAACTATATACAATGCCCTCAATTTTCCTCCTCAATTTTCCCATTTGATAGGGCTATGCCAAATTAGCAATCAACATTTGAAATAAAAAGATTGACTAATAATTCTTCAAACACACTACAATTTTGTAATACTAGATCTGAGTCCAACAAATTTTGAAGAGAATGAAAATAACAATTACCAAGAACAAAATAAAAAAAATTGGCATGTTGAAATTTAAAATTGAAGCATCTAAAATCTGAGGTTGGTCAAGGAAGGACAACAAATTTTGTGATTTTTTTATCAGGGTTTTGAGAAAACTTGTTAAAAATAATGCAAAGTATATAAATGATTAAGAGGTAATTCATGTATTTTTATTTCTATTTGATTAAGAGAACATGTCTATAATATTTGTAAACTCTATTATAGAGATACATAAGTATATTATGGGGTTATCTTATTATTTTAGATCAAGTAGGTGTGTTTTTATGTTTTGTTTGATTAAGAGAACATCTATAATAGTTGCAAACTCTATTATAGAGATACATAAGTATATTCTAGTTGAAATAGTTTGTTAATTGAAATAAAAAAATATTTTAAAGGCCATTATTGATTATGGATATGATTAAGATATTTTAGTAGACCTTATCATTATTAATTATGGATATGGTTAAGATAATTTGACAGACCTTATATATATATATATATATATATATATATATACATATATACATATATATACATATATATAATGTGATCAGATTTCAAGTAATATAATCTAACTTATCTAATAGAATAAGCCCTATATAAGAGGCAATTTCTTGAAGGATTTTTTTTAATTTTATCAAAGTGTTTTATCAATCTCTTGATATACCTTTTATATCTCTATAACTAAAAAGAGGGGAAAAAAATGAAATGAAAGCAACCAAGAGAGAAAAAGATTCAATGTACTCAATGTATAGTTACAGATCAGTATTTTATATATCAATATCTTGATATCCATTTTATATCTTAGATTAGTCTTTTTCAAGACTTACAGTGGTATATACTCAATGTATACTAAGTAATGCAAATTATCTTACCGTATGTACTACAAAAAAAGAGCCCTAGAGAACCATAATTTTGGGACATGAAGGATAACAAAAAAAGTATTGATTTCAACCTCTAATTCAAGGTCATCTTGAATCTTGATCATGTTACATTTGTTTACTAATTTTTGTAAGGCTAAAACATGATCAATATGTAGAAACAACTTTTAAAATTATTATAAAACATTAAAATTCATGTATGTTTGCATAAATGTTTAATAAGGAGTAAACCATTCAATCATACTATTATGTAGGAAATAAAATACTACCATGTATATATCAAAACCATCAAAATTAATATCAACATACTTAAAAATATTCAGAAAATATTTAATACCAAGTATCAACATAAGCTTTAACACAAGAATTTAATTTTTATTAAAGTCTGCATCAGAAACCAAATCTATTAAAGAGGCACCCTTGTTAGTCAAGTACTCAGTATACTCCACAAAAGTAGTGGGAAGTTCTATCAAGTGGGTGAAGGCCTCTTCAAAATTATCTACCTTCAACTTGATTTTTTTTAACATTCTGACCTCCATAGGTTGTGATGGAGGGCTGCTAGCACATTTTCTGTTAGAATAAGCAAATTTTTTAGGATCAAGGGATGGAATATTAGTGTTAAGAGATAATTTCATTGGGATGCAATTTATCAATTAATTCAAGAATATTTTCATGTTGAGGTGGTTTAGGAAATGAAACATTATGCTCATTAAGCTAAATGGTAGCATGCATGTGTTGAGGGGGCTCATTTGGAATGCCTCATCCATGAGGATGATTCCACCAATGTGTTCCTATCCATCCTTTATTTATACAAAAATTTCAAGAGTTAACAGGAAAAGAGTTGAGAACATTCTAAAAGGTAGGGTCATTAGCATAAAAATGTAAGGAAATAGGAGTTCCCTAGTTAAATGGCCTAAAAAATATGTCAGCAACCCTGCAACCATTAAATAATTGGACACCTCAAGAGATACCCCATAAAGGAGTAGTCTTACTATGTTGATTGTCATCACAACCCCAAACATCTCTACCTAAATCATTTGAACATGGATTTTAGACTAACATTTAATAAAGTATGCTAAAATAAGCATTTTATATAATTGAGTTCAAATACTTTTTAATTTTCATGATCTTAAAAATATAATACATCAAATTGTTCAATTTGAAATAAATGCAAAAAATACTTATATAACCATCATTGTTGATGAAAATTAATCATTCCATCCTCTTTACAACCATACTAAAATAACAACTATCAGCGTAAGAAAACCATGCATTATTCTTTCACAGCCCTCATGCCACTTTTAAGAAAATGGTAAATAGGTCATAATCAAATACATGATACTCCTAATGTTCAATTTGTGTGTGTGTGTGTGTGTGTGTGTGTGTGTGAGATTGAGTGAGATAAGAACCAATTAGGGTACAATCAACTTAAGGTAATGATTATAATTTGGTTTAGGGTTTAGGGTTTTGAAATTGAAATAAAAAAAATTGAAAGGCCAATATGGATATGGTTAAGATATTTTGGCATACCTTATTATATAGTTTGTAATTTTAAAACTATGAAAATGTTTTGAATATTATTTAATATAGTTGGTTTATTATTTATAGTCTTTGAAAACTATGAAAAATAAGAATGACATAAATGAATAAATATTTTTATAGTTTTAAAAATTATAAACTATATAATAAGGTTTGCCAAAATATTTTAACTACATCCATATTGGCCTTTTAAATATATATTTTATTTCAATTAACAAACCATACCAACCAAAATATAATTATTATCTTAGTAATTTAAAAACAAAATATAGTATGATCATGAGGCTCCAGGACTCTTTTTCTATAGTATATATAGTAAGATCATGTGCATTACTTAGTATAAATTGAATACAAACCACAACTCACACTTCAAACATGTTGGCAGACCTTATTATATAGTTTGTAATTTGAAAACTATGAAAATGTTTTGAATATTCTTTGATTCTGCATGATCTTCTTTCTATATTATTTTAATAACTAAAAAATTTAATAATAAATAATTTTCAAATCTAATGCTTATTTTATTTTTTTGGCATTGAACGTGGTATAGGTGGAATTAAAGCTATGGGGATCAAAGTTGAGATATTGTCCTATTTTTTATTTCACAACTCTCATGCCACTTTCAAGAAAATGACAAACAAGCCATAATCAAATAACTTAAATCCATATAAATTATTGGCCCTATGAGTTTCATGTGTGTGTGTGTGTGTGTGTGATTTTATTTTCAAAAATCTAAAACCAATATTTCTAATTTTAACTATGCCAAATAATCAAATACTCATTTTGAACAAAAGTTCCTCAAACATTTCAACAAAATGTTTAATAAAGATAAACCACTATGTCAAAATTGATCATTTATATGCTTTTCAATATCTTTAAAAAGCTTTCTCAATTCAAAACCTTAATTATATATATATATATATATATATATATATATATATATATATATATATATATATATATATATATATATATATATATATATATATATATATATCACTTATGACACAACAAACTTAAGGTAATAATTATATATTTTTAGTTATGTCATCCTCGCTTTTCATAGAAGTATCTTGCATACCATTATTTATCAGAGGAAATTAGTTGTTTGTTTGTTTAAATTAAGTATGTGGTAAAGACCAAATAAATATATATCAAACTAAGTATAACAAAAATTGTGACAAAAAATTAGGGTATAGAGTATAAATAATAAACTGAGTATGGGACATAGGGCAAGACACTATATATATATATATATATATATATATATATATATATATATATATATATATATATATATATATATATATATACCAACCAAATAATATATTAAACTGAGTATAACAAAATCTATGATAAAAATCAGGGTATAGAGTATAAATAATAAACCAAATATGGGACCATAGGGCAAGTGTGTGTGTGTGTCTATATATATATGGACCACTTAGGACACAATAAACTTAAGGTGATATTTATATTTTTTCAGTTATGTCATCTTTATTTTTCATAGTTGTCTTGCCCTATGGCCTCATAGTCAGATTATTATTTATACTCTATACCCTAATTTTTATTACAATATTTTATTCAGTTTAATATATTATTTAGTTGGTCATTATTTTTACCAACCTAAACCCTAAACAAACAAGAAATTGTTTTTCTATGAGAATTAATGGAATGAAAGATACTTCTTTTAAATAATACACAAAGAATAAATTATATTATATTATGTGGTTGGTCTTAACCACATGCTGATTTTTAAAAAATAACAAAATTTTTTCCTTTGAGAAATGATGTCATGCAAGATACTTCTTTTAAATAATGAACAAAGAAAAAAATAAATTATATTATGTTTTTGGTTTTGCCACATACTTCTTTTAAAAAAACAAGAAACTCATTTTTTCTAAGAAATAATGACATACAAGATACATATTTTAAACAAAATGAATAAATGCAATAGAGCCTCATGATCATTTTAACCATGTCTCTAACTAAGCTGAAAATACCCATTTCACAAATTTTGAGTTTAAGGAAAAGACTTGTAGATATACATGAAATTTCTAAGAAAACCAACACGCATACTTTTTTTAGCAAATATATTTAAATAAATGTTGTTTAGGGAACCTATTAATATATTTATTCATTTTAAGATAGATGAATGTACATGCAAACAACTTATTTCAGTCTTTAAAACTAAAAAAACACAAGTCCATACCTTTCAATCACAAAGAAACCAACTTAAAAATTGTTTGTGCCTTCATTCCAAATTCTCATCCCAATCTTATGATTATTAGAGCTTTGCTTCCAACTACCATAACTTCACTTATGCCAATATATTTCATAAATGACAAGAAAAAGTGAGAAACTATCACATAGGTATTTGAACAACTTCTATTAATCATGTAGGTGATGTGTTGGATCAACATTAGATTTTGCCTTGGAGCCTATCAATATGTCAGTGCTAATTCATTAAAATATGGGACAAAATCTAAACATTGATCCCTATAACTTTAATTTCACAATTACCACTTTCAATGCTATAAATAAAATAAATATTAGGTTTAAAAATTATTTACTTATTAAGTTTTTTAGTTATTAAAAATCATATAGAAGGAAGAACATGTGATGTTAAATAATATTCAAAATATTTTCATAGTAAAATATAATTATTACCTTAAATTTATTGTGTCTTAGGTGGTCATTACACACACACACACACACACACACACACACACACACACACACACCTGGTGATTCGAGACTAACCTATACATGTATCATATATTTTATTGATGAATCAAACCCATACATGTATAATAACTCTCACAAATTTGTGTCCTAAAATAAGATCAAGTATAATCTATAATTTGAACCTATGTCCCAAACTATTAAATTGTATAAAATTAAGACTATTTAACCTATGTATATTTTTATATAATTATCCATTTTCAAAATTGAAAAAAACCTACTTATAGTCTTTTAGCTATAAATAGCCTCTAAATTTTTTCTTGGCACAAATGAGTCCAATTTTTTTACACATCTTTATATAAAATCATGAAAAATTAAAATGATAAATATGGTTTGATTTGAATAATATGATGCAACAATCATGTGATATAGTTTGGGTTTTTAACACCATCCTATGAACAACCCTGAAGTTATTTAGTACTTTAAGACATAATACAATTTATATGTGTTTTATATCCATGGGTAAAGTGTCTAATTATACAAAATATTGATGATGTTGATATATGTCCCTTGATAGTCATTGGACATTAGTGTATTTTACATCCAAATAAATATTGCATGTATATTTTCCCTCTAGAAAATCTTGAAAAAATATTCATAAGATAAAGTAAATGTGAAAATTGGGTAGCTTGTAACCCTAGAAAATTAAAAATATAGAACTCTAGTTGTGGTTATAAAAAAAAATTAAGATAGACATGTATTGTGCCCAACATTCTATTATAATTCTTGTTTATTATGTAGGACAATGTTTTTTGGTATGAGAGTAATCACTACATTCCATATATATGTATATTGGGTTATGTATATTAATGTATAAAAGTAGGTGTCTTGAGTCATCAGCCTCGTCAGGTGCTTATTGCACTATCCAAGTCATATCTAGACTTGTTACAATGTGTCACAAGCTTTGACTAATCTTGTAGCACTTAACATTTGCCACTCGACTATGCTGGCATCACTTCACATAAGGTGCAAGCCTTATACATGCAATCAAAGTGTAGCAGAGAAAGGACCAGGGCTCATGTTGGGCTAGTTGTGTCATGGAAAAACTCTATCTTCTAGGGACTTTGGTTAGTGTAATGGTAGTGGTAAGTTCATGGGTGCAAGCCATTCTAGGGGGAACTAACTATTTATTAGGTACAAGTTGATATGAAGTGGTTTTATAGCTTCATAGGAGTAAGCCTTTAGTTTCCTTGGCTTAACATCATTCAGGCACTTGGAGGGTTCAATGGGGTACTTAGATGAGGGACTTATGTTTGGGATCTCACTTTGGCACATGTATCATTGTGAGGCATGGGGTGTTTCCTATACTTAGAGCATTTCTTAGATAGGGTGTTGATATCATCATGAGATACATGAATGCCATGAATGGGCTAGGTTGAATGCTCAATAAAACTTAGCCTTCATAATATAAAGTACAACTTATAACTATTGTAAGCATTGTGCAAATACATTCATCATTAAACAAAGTTCAAATATATATATATATATATACATATATATATATATATATATATAGAAACTAAGAAAATGCTCATCTTAAAGATACTAAGGATCACAAGAGAGCTTGGGCATTACAACAAGGAGCCTACAAGGCATCCATTCTCAAACCTAAGCTGACAACTAATATAACATACAAAAATAATCTTGCAAAGCTTCGCTACTATAAATTTTCTTCTATTTTTAACTGGATTCAACTCCATTTTATAGAGTTTTGGAGCATCTTAGTGCCATGGCAAATGAATCACATTGGTTTTTAAGTTGGCACTAGATGCAATCATTCTATTATTTCTACTACCCTAATTCTATCATGTCATGATTTTCCTATGTTCATGCTTCTCAATGATGATTGAGCCAGAAGGGAGTTGGTTAGCCACCTACCAAGTAGCACCATAATATGATAAATAAAAATCATATCAGATGATTGCCTCATGCCCAAGTGTATTTTGTGTTAGTATGGATCCTATACTTGGATAGATTTGGGGCCCAATATTACCCCATACAAAAAATTTAGTCTACCCCTCAAACTAATCTTCTAGTGTTCTTGTCACACAAAACTTGGGTGCACACTTCTTTAGTTTTGCTTTGAAGTCCTCAAATCCTTGGATTGCAAGCTTGATTTTTTTATGATGTTGTCTATTTATGTGGAAGCGATATTAAGGGAAAACACATCAATTTTCTCCAAATCTTTTCTAAAGGCTACTAGCCTTTATCTTTCCTTTATTATTCCTCCATCTAGGATTGATTCTTATTCATAGGCCTTTATTTGCAAGGTGCAAAAGAGGTCTTCCAGGTCTTACTCTTGGGTCTTGATTTGGGCACTCAAAGTGTTAACATGTGCCATGATCTACATGTGTTCAGTCTTACTAATAATGTATGCCCATGCCATCAATGCATATTTATCCCCTTTTGCCTTTTTGAGGTGAACATAGATGGCTAATGCCTGGGTGGAGAAGTTATAAAAAGATCATGTTGGCTTCTTCTGCACCCTCTTCAATCTTTGTAAATAGGTCTTCCACCTCTTCAAGATTTGTGGCAAGTTATTACTTTATGATGGTGCAAGGGTCCTCTTCTTCTTCTAACACTAATTTTGCCTTCAAACTTGGGAGCATCTACTCTACTAGTGCACCCAACTTATCAAATTTTTAAAAACTTGAGGTGTCAACACCATCCAAGAGGGATGGCTTGACTTCCTCCATGTGCTCAACCAATTATTACAACTTAAATTTCATGACCTCAATTTTATCTTCTACCTCTAGCATGATCTTCTTCCAACTTGAGGCTCTGACATCATTAATGATGTTCTTCTATACTACCTTAAAGGCCATTTGGATGAGGGAATTGGCTGACCTTACTAGATTCAATGTGTAGGGGTTTATAAGAAGGGAGTCATGCCCTTCCTCTAGTTGATCTATGCTTAGGATTGCCTTTTATGGCACTTCAAAAAGAGGATCATCCATGTAACTATTGAAGGTAAATGACAATAATTGGTACATCCTTATTGTGGAAGTTCTAGAGGGCATGCAATCCATCATATAATAGTCTTCATTAGTGAACCCCTTATGCACCTTCTTTCATAGGCTCATCTCAAGTTCCTCTTCTTGGATGGCTAGCTCTCTTTATTCTAGCTCCTCTTCATTAGATCTAGTGCTTTTTCAATGCTTCCCTCTAATGTGTCCTCTTTCGCTAGTAGGGTTTCTTCCTTGGACTTATCCCCTTCATTTACTTCTTTTTTTTATCAATTCTAACTTCACCCTCTTACGTCTACTATATTTCTTCTACACTCTTGATTTATTCTTTTAAGGTGCTAGTATTGCCTTCTTTGTCTACAAGTTCCCCTTCACTACTTAGGCATGCCTATGGTTCATCTTCTTACACTATACTGGTGGGGGCACTAGGTGCCTCTACTAATTTCTCCTCATGGGTTCCATGCTTGCAACAACCATATTTTCTTCTACTTCTCTCTTGGCCCTTTCCTTTTTGGCATTATTTATCTCCTCCTTCCTCTTATTCATTATTATGACTATTATTTCCTCCTTAGCCTTTATCTCTTCAGCCTCAAACTTATAAATTTATGCCTAGGTCATGCCCTTGGCCTTCATGTCTTTTATTTTCTTTCCATATCTAGCACTATTTCTATCTTTGCTTTGTTGTGTCCCATATTCCTCCACACACTTCTCTTCTCATCTTCAATTCAAAGAGTTTGCATAGTTTGTCTCTTGGGTGATATGGGTGCAAGATTCTTTACTTCTCTAAGTGTAGTGGTAATGCCACCTTAGAGAGCCTCCTGAACTACAATGGCATTGGGTTCCTCTTCCACTTGTTCTTCTTAGATGATATATACTCTCATCCTTCCATCTTCTTCCTCCTCTTCCTCTTCACATGACTTCCTTGTCTCTACTTCATCATGCACCTCTTTCACCTCCATCTCTACCAAGGTTATCATGGGCATTGCCACTAGCACCTTAGAATTCTTAATTTTATTTTACCTTGGCTTGGGTGAGGTAATCCCTAGTGTGAAAACCATCACTTATTCTTGGGTGCAGAGGGGGTGGCTTCATTTCTAGAGGTGAACTTCAGTCTGATGTGCTCCTGTATCTCTTCAAGTGTCTCCCCTTTATTCCTTTGGGAAGATCTCTTCATTGCCACTGATGTCAGTTTCCCTTTGTCACCAATGCATAGGGGGAGATCATCATCCTTATCAAGGTGTGGCGCCTTCTTCTTTAGCTTCATATTGTAGTACAACCTATGGATGTACCTACATATGACCTCCTTTTAGAGTGGATGGATTTCAATATGATTTGAGTCATCCTCCTCATCCTTGGTCACCTTCTCCCATAGGTGCACATATGGTGCTTCAAATTGATCTATTATAAATCCATGATCTTGATCAGGATGTTTAACTATTGCACATCAGGGATTCATTGAAACACATCCTTGAAATATTTAGCTGAGAATGTATAGGGGAGATTTAGTCAACCAAATTTATTTCTATCTGTGATTGCCAAGTGCACCACATAGAAGTGTTTCATTATGAAAAAGGTTTCCATCCCAAACATATTCAGAGGGATCTCTTTTGGAATGTGTCATTCCTCTCTGAATGCCTTGATGTACTAGGTGTACCATCCCATCATGCAAGTCTTGTATTTCTAGGAGAAGGTTGGGGGGTAGGTGAAGTTTTGATATTTCTGCACTAAGGAGTCCTTGTGCTCCAAGAAGACCTCATAGGTTGTTCTCATCACCATCTGGTACTCTAATTTCCTCCATGACAATAAAAATGAGAATCAACCCCTAATGGAAGGTCTTTTGTGATGTATGACACTCAAGTACATTAGTCACCATTTCCTCTACTATGAACTTGGTGACATTAAATTTAACCCCTGTGCCATGTGTTTAGTGATGCATAGGTAGGTATTTATGATATCCACCCACCAATCATTGGGACATAGTTTCAAACTCACCAAGTGCATTGTTTCCCTCATCCTTAGGTCCTTGATATATTTTATTTTGAATGTAAAACCTCCCTTATAGTACCCTTGGATCTTTGTGACTCTTTCAACTTCTACATCATCCAACATCATCTAGTGGATGTCTATGTTAGAGTATAGGAGTATAGTGACTCATCAGATAAGTATAGGTAACAACCTCATGTACATCCCCACAAAGTAGAATCGGTCCTCATGGATGTGAGAGAGGAATAAATATACAAGTTATTCTATATTTTTGAAACATGATAGCTCATAGAGTTGATTTACACTAGTGGTTTCCCATTTGTCCCAAATAGAGACATAAAATAGTGCCATGCCTGCTTCATTATTTGCCCCCGTATCTACCACCTAATCTTGCACTAGGTCTCACATATTGCTCATGATGTGGTGGTTATATTCCTTCACAAGTAGTTGTGCGCAAAGGATGCCCAACTCTCTCCTATCAAAACCTCTTTTGGGAACTACATTTCTTGATAGGACATCTTTGTAGGCACCTCTAGATCGACCTCGATGATGTTTACTCTTTCTACTAGTTGTGCTTTCTTTTTCACCATAGTTGCTTATTCTATATGTGCCCTCTTGGCATCCTTCTATGACTTGTGTAGGTAGGAGCTCATGCATTTCTTCCCCATCCTGAATTAGTTGGTGTTAAAGTATGGTCTATTTATCTTTTCAAAACCTTTAATTTTTGTGGGTGCTTTTCATAGTTGTGAGGTCTATGACTGTGTCTTCAACTCTCGAGCTTTGTGTGCTATTAATGGTAGCCTCGACATCACTTTATTTTTATATTACTTGGTTCTTACCCAATTCATGCCCCTTTCTCTTCTATGTTAATATCATAAGAACGTAATTCATTTTTTTTATAGTCATTCACTTTTGGCATCTAGGAGTGCTCCAAGTCTCACTTTAGCATCATTTTGTTACATCATCTCTAGTTCATTTCTTGTTCTATTTGCAATTTACCTTTAGGTTTTTAACCTAAACCAATTGACATATTTCTACTTTATACCCTAATTTCATCTACCATCTTAATTATAGGTGTTTAATAACATAGTTGTGCCTAAAATTCTTGGGTTTCACCAAAACCCATAAATGAATGAAAATATGCCATCATGTATGTAATTAATGTGGATATTTATGCCTCCACTATTGCCTCAATTAATTCTCCTAATGTTATTTCAATGAAGTGATGTGCAGTTCAAATAATCACTTTCCACCTTGCTCTGGGTGGATTCTAGCTTTTCTTGATAATGTTTTTCATATGATTTTGTTTACTTGGTATGAATTTTGCCTTCCTTATGGAAACTTGGGCAAAATACATCACATGCACATGATTCAAACTCTATTGTCCCATTTCCTCTTCCTATTGCACTTTCATTCCATGCACACTTTCCTATCTTGGTTGATTTCTCTATGATTTTCATCTCTTTCCTTAGCCTATCCTACCCCATACAAATCCCTTACACTGGTCCTCTAGTGCTTCACTCTCTAGGTGTTTTGTGCTCTTAACATCCTGTGCAACTTTATTTCATCATATGCACATGATTATCTTGTACATCTATCTACATCACTTATTATTATTTTTCATGTCTGACAAGTTTCATGTGCCTAGACTTAGGTGTCTAGCCATAGGTTTTTAGGAAGAAACCTCACTTGATCCACTTGACTAGTAGTATACATCAAAGAATCAGAACAATATTCTTGTAGGCCTTAAGGCACCTCACTTTCTAAATATTATGCATGAAGATTTGGTTCACCTTATGTCTAAATATGATGAACTTCATGTGCCCATAACTTAGGTGTCTGGCCTTAGAAACATAGAAAACATTCATTATCAAATCACATGGACAGAGTTATGCGTTAAGTTGCCACAAGAGTGTCATCGATGGGATACAAAGCATTGCTTATTTGCATATTCCCACAACTTGATTCATTCAAGAACTATTTGGTTTGTGCCAAACTTTATTTTGGTCATAAAATATCAATAACTCATGATTAAGGAGTCGATGTCTAATGGCACAAGTTCCATCCTAATGCCTATAGAGATTTAATCAGTTATCATTAAAATACCTCAATAGTATCTCACCCAAAAACATGTGTAGCTTGCATGTGCCAATCTCTAATATATTGTGGATGACATACAGACCCATCCACCTTATTTATATCTTGCTTGAGTACTTAATGTACTTGGAGTCATAGAGAAAGACTAATGTTACTTTAATTAGTACTTTGTGCTTGATATGCTTGTTATGCCAAATATTCTAGGATGCCTTCTCTATCTACTAGCTCCACCACACCTAAACACGTACCTCATCTAAGTTATACAATTCCTCTAGCCTAGAATTCAATTTTTTTTGGTTATCTCATTGATCAATTTGTATGATATGTAATGAGGGAACCAAGAACTCCATCGATATAATCACCTCAATGCCAAACACTAGTTGAAATGGTGTAACCTTGTTTAGGTGTTTATAGGTTATGTGATATTCCCATAGCACTAATGACACTTGATCATCCCAATATTTGTGATCAAAATCACATATATTTTTTAGGTACATCCCTAGGATCTTGTTGAATGCCTCAGCTATGCTATTTACTTGGGATGGTAAGGCATTGTTTTATGCTATACCAGCATGTATTCTACTAGTAGGATCCACATGGTTTCATTAATGAAGTGTGTACCCTTGTCTCTAGTAAAACTAAGTGGGTACCCATAGTAGATTACGATGTTCTCCCATATGAACCTTATAGTTATGGAAACTATTTTTGGTTGGCACTGCCTTGACCCACTTGGTGAAATAGTCAATGGTCATTGGAATGTATCTCACACCTATGTGTCATGTTGTGGGAGTAATTGGTCTAATAAAGTCAATCGCCCATTTATTGAATGATTCATACGAAAGAATTGGGATGAGAGGCATCTCATCCCAGTGATTGGGATTCCCTATGCATTTGAATATATTGCATGCCTTGGTATAATCTTTTACATCCTAAACTTGGCCACCATAAGATTGATTATAATACCTTACATGTCATTGCTTATTCCTTGAAATGGCCTCTTGATACCCCCTCATGAACCTCATGTAGGATGGAGTCCCTTTCATGCTACAAGACAAATTTTTTTAGATCTTCATCTTGGCTTAGTTTGTATAGTTCCTCATTAATGAGATGAAAAGGGGAAGTACAAACTATGAGTTATTTCTATTCTTTGGTTGTCATTATTTAGGACACAAATCTAGATGTTAGAAAATTGGACATCTCTACCAAGTCCTCAAGGGAATGTTAGATTATGTAAATTTGTGCATATTACATATCATCCTCAATAGGCACTAGTACATTTCCAGAGTCTATGCAGAACAAATGGTATGGGCCCAAGTTCTATTTTCTAGACTTGATGACAATGGATAACTACAATTCTTGAAATAGAACTATCCATTTGCAAATTAACCCATGGATAATGGGATTATTCATGAGGTAATTAAGTGCCTCATGGTTTGTTAATAAAATGAATGGGGTATCCAACAAGTATTATCTAAATTTTTTCAAGGTGTAGACCATGGTGAGTGTCTCATGCACAATTGTGGTATTATTTTACTCTACCTTTATAAATTTTTTGCTAGCAAAGGAGATGGGGTGATCTATTTTACCTTCACCAAGATACACTAGGATTATGCCAATTTTAGAGATAGATACATCAACATGGATGTGGAATGGGTTCATCTAATTGGAAAATTATAAATTAGGCATGCTTGCCAACTTGAACTTCAAAATATCAAAGGCATCTTATTGTGCTTCACCCTAATATAATGGGCCATCCTTGTGTAAGAGCTCTTCTAATGGTGATAAAATATTTGCATATCTCCTTACAAAATTTATATAATACCCATAGTGATAAATAAAGGCATGAATGTCTTCTATGTGGAAGGAGTCTATAACTAAATGATTATCACAATCTTTACAAGATTGATGAGCAGACCATCCTTATAGATGATGTGCTTGAGTATAGTTCTAAAGGGTGTTAAAAATATGCACTTATTCATATTTAAGGATATCTAAAGTTGTCTTTACCTCTCAAACATTAGGTGCAAGTTATCACAATGGCCCTTCATGAGGCCATACACCATCTAGTTATCTAAGTAAACCTAAAGGAACTTGTGGATGAAGTCTTTAAATGTGGTGATCACCATTCTAGAGAACATGACTAGTATGTTATTGATTCCAAAGGGTATCATGTTATAATAAAAATAGCCCTATTAAGTTAGAAAGGTTATTTTGGACTTATCCTCCTCTTCAATATGGACTTGGTGATATCTAGAGAAGCCATCAGTAAAGGTGTAGATCTCATAGCCTATGATGCCATCCAAAACTTCATTAGTTAACAGAGTCGAGAAGGGATCAATGACATAAGAGGAATTAAACATCCTATAATTTATGAAAATACAAATTTGATTTTCCTTCTTGATTCTTATCACCATCAAGCTTATCCTCTTGGAGTCCTGCATAGGGTAAATGACACTTGCATCTAGCATTGTATTGACCTCTATTATAACCTTGTCATGAAGGTTGGGATTCATCTTATAGGGGTGTTTCTTGATTGGTCTTATGCCATCAATTATATTTATTCTCATTTTACCAAGGTATGGGTGGGTGCCATTCATATCTTGATAATTCCTAGGGAACAAGTCTTGGAATTCCTTTAGGAGATCTATAATGTGTGTTAATTATATGTTAGATTAATAGGTACTCATAATATCCATCCTTGGATCTCCTTTTACACTGATGTCTACCTTAATGGTCTTTAGTGGTGCATGGTATGGTTCATTCTTTCCTTGGTGTGAGTCCTTAACTTGTCGAGTTCCTTCAATTAACTCTATGTGAAGATGAGTGGAGTCTTGTTCACTAGGAGCACTATCATCTACTTGGTGTATGGGCTTCATTTTTATTGTTAGGGATTTTGAGTAGTTCTCCTTCCAAATTTCATCATATTCTTCACTTGATTTTCTATTGAGTGCTTGGTCCTCAAATAAAATTGGGAGTGTCATTCCTTTTTCCCCAAACATGTCTTTTAGGTGCTCCTCGAGTATTGTAGTTTCCTCAAACACTACCCTCTAAATTAATTATAGTGTCTCCATCAATCCCAAGTTTTTTGAGGAAAAGGAGAAGGTGTGTACAAAATTATCCTTAAGCACATATTATTTGGTTATTTCATGGTGTATCTCATTGACCACATACCATGCTCACACCCATGTCTTTAGAGTTTTATAGAAGGCATGCACCCATAAGTTCTTCAAAGTAGTTGTGCCATAGTCAGTCCATGTCTCTTCACATAGGTGCACATGTGTTATGGGATTAGAGTTGCTAGATTATGCTGATATATCCAAATCTTTGTTACTCCTCTTGATTCTAGTGTAAATGGATGCTTTCACATCTTTCCAGGTTAGCAAGTTAGACTTGTACGCTACCCACCAATGCATGTTAGTGCTTCTCAATGTATACATTAGGGCACCCATTTTGTCTATTTCTTTGGGGATGCATGATTTAATATCATGGACATCCATTTCAATTGGGTTACTTGTTTCAAATTTTGGGAGTACCTCAATCTTACCTTTACTCAGGTGGAGTACCTTCTTTCATTTCTTCTCATCATAAGGGACTCATCATTTTAGAGTGTGGTCAATTTGGACCCAGTTAGTCTTCACAAACTTTGGTAACTTTATACACACTAAATATCATCTACAATAGGTGGCATTATAAGCCTCTTTAACCCATCAATTGTAAGTAACATTAGTGGTATCCAAGGCTGACTGCCCATCTTCCTAAGAGTGCAATCCTTGATTAGTGGGGTTGAGATTCTTGATGCCTTGCACTGTGATGTTATATATATGGTTAATCTCATCCTCAATATCATTTCTCTCCACATAAGGGGGTCTTTGGTCACTTAAGAGTGGAATCACTAGCTTTCATTACCATTTTCAAAGGTCATATATCACTTCTTGAAGTGTATATTAGCATTGTTTATGTAACACCATGGCCTTCCTAGAAACACCAGATAGTTATCTTGTTTAGGAAAGTTGATTACCTCAAAGTCAACATGGAATTTGGCACCCATAATATCTACAATGGTTCCCTTCAAAATTTTGATCAACTGTGCTTGGGTCTTGTTGGCCATGAAGAGTACATGGGGACAAGGCCTTAAAGATGGCCTACACATCTTTTCCCATGCATTCTTCATCAAGATATTGACCTTGGTGCTTATGTTGATAAGGACTTCATAGATAGACCATCCATTCATGGTGGCATTAACCAATATTTCTTGGTCATACTCCACATTCTGGGTATGCCTGACCTCTCATGCCCTTTCCATGCACAACATGCCAACTTCAATTGAATATTACCCTACATGTTCTAAAAGTAAATTATTTTATAGGGGAAACATCCTTTTTATTTGTAAGAGGAAAAAAATATTTGTTAGTTCTTATACTTCAACCTTGTGACCATTGTGCTTCTTATGAGAGGCAACAACCTTCACCTTTAGCTCTCATGCCATTTATATATCTCCTTATAGGTTATGTATCACACTCATAACATGTTGTAATATGTATTTTTAGCATGCATGGTTTGGATAAGGCATAACTTTGGGTCCAAGATGCATTATATGCTCAGTGTAGCTTGGTTTCCCATATTTTAAGCACAACTCAGGTGATGGATCAACTGGTGGTTGAGTGGTGAGTCCACTCTGAGTAGTTACCAACACTTTGATTAGTTCCATGTGAATTGGTTATACCTTTGGATTCCATATTTATTCTTTAGGTTCATGGGTTAGTATAATTATACATGTAGGGGAATTCCTTGACCTTTTGTGTTCTTTGACAGTACCAATGTGTTGGATGCATAGGGAATTCATGTTGATAGTTCTTGGTTAAATTGTACTTGTAACATGATCACGATGGGAACTTTCCTCCACCGTGTCTACCACCTCACCCTAGATCACTTCTCTATATCCTATAAAATGCATTCTAATGTCATTAACCCTCATTTCCTTAGGTTCCCTACCCTCTTACTATTTTTTTACTTATTGTGTGCCTTTACCCATGTTCTCACACATCTTATTGATTATGTGGTTATCAGTTGTGGTATGAGTATGGGCATAACATAACTGCCAATAGGTGGTTATGCTAAATTTACTATCATGTTACAATAAAGGGTAGTTATGAATATCATGTACTTTGTGATAAAACTCACAGCTAAGAAGTAACGTGCACATATTTCTTCTAAGGTAGTTGTTCTTATTATGGCCTTTCATTTCCTAGTCGATGCACCACAACCCACTTCAAGCATATTTCAATGAACTAGTGGTTAAATTCTATAGTTGAGAGGCCATAGACATAATATGTACCTCTATAAAATGGCTAATTCCTATGTTGGCACTCCTAACTACCTCAACTTTGAGCATGGTTTCAAGCACTTTTTGAGGGTCTGTGAACATTTTCATGGATAACACCCTTCTGAATGGTACTAACAATCCCCCAATGAACCATTTTTAATTTTGGGAGGGGTGAATATCATAAGGGAGCTTGTAAAGAAGAGTCTTGAATCTAGCATCATATAAGTTCATGCTCTTTGATAATCCTTGGCTAATCTTCTTGATCATGGTGATTCTCTACTACACAAATTTAGGTATATCAAACTCTTTCAAGATGGCTTCCTTCAGGCTGTTGTAATCAACCATAGCCTAGTTAGGATCAAACTTCCTATACCAAGTATGGGCATGATCAAGCAAGGTTGTCACAAATTGGGTTTCCTTGTACTCAGACTAGGTTATACCCTAAGTGTGCCATTTTAGTTCACACTTGAGCATATGTTCTATGTCATTCTCTATGCCTCAATATGATAGACACATGGCCATCTTGTAATAAATATGTATCAAGGGATAAGTCAGTATCTAAGCCACTTGTCCCCTTGATACTTATCCTGATAGTGGTCTTTCAATGCTTCCAACCACTATCACAAGCACTAGTATTATTGTTACCACTAGTATCATAAATGATGATGGTGTTGTACTACCAACTAGTGGTATGGGACCACTTTCTCTAAGCTATTGTCTAGGTTGCATAGCTAAAATTGGCTAGATTGGGGTGATTATACTCATGTTTTATTTGGTCTAACTAGTGCCCTAAGGTATAAAGGTTTCCTCACTTAGCTCCTTGTAAGGAAAAACTTGTTCAATCACAAAATTATGGTCAAAGTCTATAAAATGGTCAAAGTCTAAGTTGAAAATGGGGTCAATTATCAATATACTTATAGGGGATCTAGTATACGAACTCATGCCATAGGTCCAAAGGTGTAGGTGCATTCAATGCATCACTATGGTCAAATTCTATAGGGACCCCAAGCATTCACCTATCAACTATAGAGCTTGTTTCATGGCTTCAAGGTTTCTCTCCTCTGGGCACTACTACCATTTAAGATATCCTTTCTCATGCCTTTCTCACTTATTATAGGTCCTATTAGCACTTATAAGTTCCATATCTTCCGTCAACATGTACCTCCTCTTGTTATAAGCCTATTTCTTGAGCTCTCAGTTGTTAAATTGCTCATCCCCTTCTATTACACTTCACCTACACATCCCATTCTTCCCTATTATGCTGATCATACATGAGAGGACATTAGCATTCTATTCTCATTGTTTCAAATCCATAATCCACCATCAACTTCTTAAGTTTGGTGCTAAAATCTCTTATGAACTTGCCTCTAGGTTTGTATAATTATTGATATTTTACTTCTTTAGGGTAGGATTATGTCAAAACTATGAATTCAAGCATGTAGATGTTTAACACCCTTTGCCACCATTTGTCTATAGCTCTAATCTAAGTGGCATCTAAGTTCTCAAGCCTTTCTAGGCATTCCTTTATCCACTTGAGGCACTCTCTGTAGCTTTGAATTCTATATGTCACATAAGCAACCAACCACTGTTACACTTATTCTGGTAGTCTACAAAATAAAACCTCATACATGACATCGTACAGATGGGTCTAAACACAACTCTTTGGTTTTTATCCTCTACAAGTTAGATTCCTCAACATAAATATATCTTCTACTTATTCCATTTAGTGGTTGATGTTATCGAGGGAGATTCAAAGCATCATTCTAATGTACCATTTCAGCAACAAAGTTCAACATGGTTCTTGACAAATGGAGCCAAAATGTTGTCTAAAAGTAGGTGTCTTAAGTCACTGGTCTTTCTAGACACTTATCTTGTTATCCAAGTTAGATCTAGACTTTTTATAATATGGCACAAGCCTTGACTAATCTTTTAGCACTCAACATTTATCACTCAACCACACTAGCATCAATTCACATAAGGTGTAATCCTTATGAACTCATCGAAAGCATAGTAGAGAACGAACTAGGGCCGATGTTAGGCTAGTTATGCCATGGCATAACTCTATCTTCCATGAAATTTGGTTAGTGTAACAATAGTGGTAAATTCATTAGCATAAGACATTTTAGGGAGTTCGATTGTCTATCAGGCACAAGCTGATATGAAGTGGTTTTATAGCTTCATGGGTGCAAGCCTTTGGTTTCCTTTGCTTAGTGTCATTAAAATACTTATAGGGTTCAATAGGGTACCTAGATGAGGGACTTATGATTAGGCTCATGCTTTGGCATAGATATCATTATGAGGCATAGGGTATTTCTTATACTTAGATAATTTCTTGTATAGGGTGTTGATATCATCATGAGCTATAAAAACACCATGAATGGGTTAGGTTGAATGCTCACTATAACTTAGCCTTCATAATATTAAGTACACCTTACAACTATTGTAAGAAGTATGCAAAGAAATTCATCATTAACAAAGTTTAAATACATTATATATATATATATATATATATATATATATATATATATATATATATATTTATATAAAATAGAAATTGAGCAAATTCTCATCTTAAAGCTACTAAGGCCTAGAGGCTCATAGGAGAGCTTGGGAATTACAATGAAGATCTTCTGAGGCATCCATTATAAAACTTAAGCTAACAACCACTATAACATACCAAAATAATTCTATAGAGCTTCACTACTCCAAATTTCCTCCTCCTTTTAATTGGATTCAACTTTGTTTTATAGTGTTTCAAAGCATCTTAGTGCCATGACAGATAGAGCATGTTGGTTATTGAGCCAACATTGGATGGAATAATTTTTATAGCTTCAATACCTTGATTATATCATGCCATGATTGTCTTGTGTTCCCACTTCCAAATCATGATTGATTCATAAGGGATTTGGTTAGCCACCTACTAGTCAGTGACACAAGATGACAAAACAATAATCATACCAAGTGATTACCTTGTGCCTAGGTGTCTGCTATGTTGTCATGGATCTTATACTTGGATGGATTTGGGGCACAACATAGATTAAGTTTTGATGTGACTTTCTATTATAGATTGTATTATTATAATTGAGGCTATATATTCAATAAGCCTTAACCAATCCCAATTTATGGTAGGGTGTACTCTTTTTTAGAGACATATCTTTTTTTATTGATTAACAATCCCTTGTCATTAATTTTATTCATTGTGGAAGTCTATAACCAGTTTTAGTAAAAGGACCCTCTATTTTTTGAATGTCTTGAGTAAAAAGGTTTGAAACTATAATGGTAAGATTAATTGATATCTTGAATTAAACATTATCAACTATACTAGTAAGATTAATTGTTAACTTGAATTTATAAACTATATTTGGAGTTTTACTAGTATAAAGAATCCATCCTGATTGATTATACTCTAGTAATGACTTATGACCAACTTATATCACCCTTTACCCTTATTTCCATTTAGGTAAGCATTGTAACCTTGTTAAACCCACTAAGATATGACGGGGGGGAATTGACCATTATTTATTTTGATATTAATTTTATATACAACTATGATGAAGATGTAATAAGCTAATAAAGTGACTAAAATAATAAGTCTTGTTTATTTTATTATTTTTTATACATTTGAATGTGGGATTAGCAGGCCTACACTTAATCTAGAAAAAGAGTGAGCATTCCAATCCTTGTACCTCTACATTACCAGTCTACTAACTCTATATCCCTCATTGTACCAAGGGCAGGTTGATTACTTGTGGGATTTAAACCTAGGTCACTTTAAAAATGTATTCACTTTCACCATTACACCATAACTAGGGGGACAAATGAGTGAGTCTTGTTGATTAAAACATTTCATGAAGTGGCTATTATAACTAGAGGGATTTTCAAAAGATGTTTAAGACTTTTTCCACCTATGAATGATGTGATCCAAGATGATTATTAATATTTTAATATTAGTAAATGGAATGGAATTTTAGTCATGATGATAAAACTAAAATCTTGGTACTAAAACATGAAGTAGCAGGGATGATGGTGATGTTTGATGAATTATGTTGTAAGCCTCACTTGACATACAACTTGAGATATTTTATCACATTTTAAATACACACTCCATACTCTTTCTTACTTTTGCATCATTTAGATAGTTGATATAATATTATTTAATATTTTTAAAATCTCATTCTATAGTTTTCAACTCCAGTTTTGTATAATTTATGATGCCATGAATTTTTGTTTGCTTATAAATGTCTATTAGAAGTTCTGAGTGTTTTTTTAACTCCCCATGATTTTTATTTCCATGTTTCTATTTTTCATACCTCTGAAACTTATGAATAAATTTATGTTTTTAATATATTTATTCATTTATTTATTACATACATAGATATAAATATAATTTGACATGAACAAATATTTGCATCCACCAACTCCTACCAAGTTTGGTTTTAATAAATATACTTCATTTATTTAACATGATGACATATAATATAAAGATCTAATATCCCTAAATAATACTATTTTTTTAAAATATATTCCAAGAACCCAAGTTCCAAGGACATAAGAAAAAATTGAAAAATATGTTGACATCTGATGCAAGAACATCCTTCTAAGGATGAACTGTTTTGTGTTTGTTTAAAAAAAATTGGTTTGATTAATTGCCTAAGTGGTCATATAGATTTTTAAGGGTGTTTTAAGGGTGGTAAGAGTCTTATTATAAACTTTGGAATCTTTTCCAAGGGTCTAGGTGAGTTTAGAGAGGTTAGAATTTCAAAATTGGCCATCAATTTCAATAATTTTAAAATTTGAATTTTTGTAGCATGGTTTAGGAGGTTTGTGTGTGTTAAGGGATGAATAAGTTTGATATTATTAAGGTAACATTATTGAAGAAACTATGTTTATATACCATGGGCCTTAGATCATATATGCATGGTAAAATAGACTTGGTGTAAACGTTCAATGATCTAAGTAGCCCTTTGTGACCATTGCAAGGTCAAAAGGCAATTACAGTAGTTATAAGATTTTAAAAAACTTATAAGTTTTTGTTTTGAGATAGTTATGGGGATGGTATTAAAGGATGGAGAGACTTCAAACTCTAATACACTAATAAAAGAGTCCTCATTTGAAGGCGAACTAATGACAAACCCTTTTTTTATGCATAATCATTAAGGTGAATGTGTAACACAAAATATTAGTAAAAATAATTAATAAAGATGAATATTTGAATATTCTCATGTATTTTGGTAAGTACATTACATTTTAATTGTGTTATCTTATGTGAATCAATTCATTGTCTCCATTTTTTTTTTGAGGTCTATACAAACTTGTAGTAGTGAAAGAACCCACAATCAAACACATATTACTGTTAAAAGGTGTACCATAAGTGACAATGGAAACATAAAATTATTTTAAAAGTTGTATCTAGGTTATATATTCCATAATAATCAATTATAATGTATTTAAACTCACTTGAGAGTTTAATATTAAAAACTATACCCTCTCATGCTTACACAGTAGATATAAACCCTAAACTAGGGTTTTGAGATGAAAACTTAACTTAAAAGTATTTACACCAATATAAGTTCCTCAAAATTTTTAATTTGAAAGGGGTGAATGTATAATAATATGTTTTTAAGGATTTATACTAGTTTATTATGAATACGTATGAGGACGGACCACTATGTGCATCATAGGGTAGTGGAGGCATAATTAGGCCTAAATAGATCCCTAAAAAGAGTTGAATGGGTGATGTCTGAGTAGAGTTTGGAAAATATAATTTATGGATATGAAGAATAAGATAGATGGTGATATAAAATGTCATTATTTTATAAAAAAACTAATTTATACTTCTTTGTACTATTGCAAAAGGCCTAAAAAAGGCTATAAGACTATCTATCAAAGTGGGAGAAGTTGTGTAAGTTAAAAGAATTGAATTGAGGATTTATGTGTGTTGGAACTAGGCTCAAATATGACTTGATATATCAAGTACATGATCAAAATAACCTTGATAAATCTAATAAATAATTGAAACATGTTTTAAGTTTCTTGTGAACATTTGAGTAAGAAAAGAGTCAATAATGACAGAGTTATACTAAGAAAATGAGTGGATGAGATAGGGGATTCAAGGAGTCTTGAATTAGTGTTAAGAATATCATAAAAATACTAAATAAATAATGAAACCATGAATCATATATGAAACCAATTTATCATGAGTTGTCATCAAAGCAAGAATAAGTTGTAAGAAGATAAGAGACAAGTGTGTGAGTTGTTAAGTGTATTCTTCTGCATCATTTGGCATCAGAGCTTAGGATATCTTTAGGGGATAGTAAGAACACATGGAAGATAGAGTATGAGAAGTAACATCATCACAAATAAGGTTGCAAGTAGTTGATGCACTATTTATTGAGGTGAGAAATTTTCAAGCAAGGTTGTAAGCCATAGAGTTGGCTCAAAAGAGAGAGATGAATAGGGGAGATGTGAGTAAAGGAAAGGATGAGGTTACAAAAAAATAAGTATAATAATAAGGAGAGGAAGGTAGAGTGGAATATAGGTTTATAAGAGGAATCCTTATAGGGACATCAAAACCCAAGATGGAGGTGCCAATGTATGAGGGGAGCCTCAATGTTGAAGAGATGATTGATTATATCACATTCATAGATAAGTAATTTGCTTATGAAGAGGTGAATGAGAAAAATAATTTAAATTTTTAAGTGAAAAGGTTTAATGGTCATGCATCCCTATGGTGGGATAGAATATAAGAAGTTGGTAGTAGTTATGAGAGTTCAAGTCAATCTAGTAGAGATGGTTATGGATATAGAGGTGTAAGATAATATGTTATAGGAATAGGATACAGTGGATTTTTTGGCAAGTGCTTCAAGTGCAACAAATTTATAGGGCATATATCATATGAGTGTCTAGAAGCCATTCAAAGTGGCATCTCTTGGAGTGAAAGTAGAAATCAAGTGGTTCAAAAATAAGAGGAAAGTATGGATTCCTTACCAAAATATGTAGAATAATGTGAAATAGTGGAGAGTTTACCAATGAGGAGAGATCTTTTGAAGACCATCCATGAGGAGAAATAACCACCACAGAGGAAGACATTGTTTAAGACCTTGTACAAGATCAAAGGTAAATGTTTTAAAGTCATATTTTATAATGGTAGCATAGATAATAATGTGTCTTACATGATGGTATCTAAGCTAAGATTACAAAGAAAAGAGTATCCAAGTCCTTACAAAGTCTCTTGGATTCAAAATATTCATCAAGTCCTAGTGAAGGAATAATTATATTTAGATTTGTAGATCAGTGGTTATAAGGATATTTTTTTTTGTGATGTGATTCACATTAACATGTGACATATCATACTTATTATACCATGTACGTATGAAAGGAGAGATATGCATGATGGTAGAGCCAACACATACACCATTGAGAAGGATAGAAATAAGCATACACTAACTCCATTGAAGGATAGTCAAGTATGGAAGGAATTCAAAAGTAATGTGATGATGTTTGTTGGGAAACATTATCTACCACAAGTAACTAGTTAAAAAATTGGGGACAAGAGTGTGACAACTAAGAACAAGTGCCAAGGTGAAGATGGTGTAGTACAAGTTGCCAAAGTAAT
Organism: Torreya grandis; assembly: GCA_037957365.1. Taxonomy (NCBI): domain Eukaryota; kingdom Viridiplantae; phylum Streptophyta; class Pinopsida; order Cupressales; family Taxaceae; genus Torreya; species Torreya grandis. The sequence goes on along the minus strand of JARHVA010001216.1, from coordinate 615,967 downwards.
GGGTGAAGAGGGCGTAACAGTTGAGAAGCATTCTAAGGTGTTGATTTAAAATAAAGAGTTGTTACAGTCAGCCCACCATGATCATTTGGAAAAGATGTTTTTATACTTGTCTTGTCACTTATCCTTGATAACGAGCATGGAGTATCTAGAAAACTTTGTTAAGAAGTTTAATATGTTGGGAGAGTTTAATATAGGAAGTGAAGTGACTGATTAGATAGAGAATGAACATTGAAAATAGATCAATAATGAAGTTAAAGAGTTTGAAAATACTATAAGAGATAAGATAGAATAACAAGTAATAGTCCAACATGCAATAGATCCAAGCATATCAGGATAACCATCAAAGTGCAAGAGTGTTGCTGCATAGAAGATAAAGAGTTGGTTATGTTTAACTTGTGTGTTCCATGAGTAGGTTTTTTGAAGGAGAACAATAATAAAATGAATATGATTAGGTTGGAGATCAATATATATAATGCTAACCTCAAAGGACAAGGTAAAGTGGCATTAGTCAAAGAATAAGGAGGTATATGTGTCAATCATAGGCCTTGGGATCCATGAGGATGTGAAATTACATAGTTTAAGTGAACAAGATAGAGAAATTTTGAGGAGAAGAATAATACAGGATGACTAAACTTTCATGGAAATTTTTTTCACCTTAGTGTTGGGTGAATATTTTGTCACCAACTGACTGACAACAAAATGGGTATATCAACCACAACACCAGGAGATTTATATAACAAAATATGCAAGTTTACCACATCAAAATGGGATAAATCTCTCCTCTCATCAAGGGGAAGTTCCCTACAATCTATAGTGTGTGTCTATATATATATATATATATATATATATATATATATATATATATATATATATATATATATATATATATATATATATAGCTAGAAATACACACAGGGCTGAAAACATACCATCCATCTCTCTTTTTTCATAGATGATGTTCACAAGGACAAGGAGAAATCTTGGGTAATTACTGAAGGTACTTCTCTTCTTTTAAAAGTGATATTCAACCAATAACAGGATTCTTCCTGGTAGTAACTGTAACCACAAAAAACCCATGAAAGCACAGTATTTCATTGCTTCTTTAATTGATAAGGACAAAGGAACATAGTAGGATTAAGCACATCCCAAAGTCTCCACCTAAAACTACAACAAAGTAAAGATTATGAAGGATAAGGGGAGCTCAAAGTCTTTCCAATATCCTTTACACAAACATAGACTAAAGACAATTATGGTAGCAAAAAGTCTCCCACAGTCGGCTTCAGGACACCTTCCAAATTATTTCCACTTGTTCTGCTTATTTGATTAAATGGAAAAGATGGTATTTAGGAAACAGACATAAGAAAAATCTCCTAAATAATATAAGCTATTTTAAAACAAAGTCTAAAAGTTCACTTGCTTTCTCATTCAAATAACAAAATATGATTAACAGTCTGAGCTCAAAGTCTCAAGAATGATTTTCAATTTGGGTAGAGTTTTGCTTCTAATAACAAAGAGATCTCCCTTACATAAAATGAGAGATTACAATATATAGCAGCCAAAGAAAGACTTTGGCACTTGTTTCCAGTAAATGGCCCATGTTGAATTGAATGCTTTGAATATCTATGAAAAGGCCATGTTAGAACAGGTCATCGGCCTTGACTTTGGCATTCTAAATCATCTCAAATGTCTCCTCCTAAGCATGGGTTGTCTAGTCTTCTTTATGACACTTACACAGCTCTCCATTTTCTTTTAATAAAAGGGGGAAAAATAATCCATGCCATTGAATACTCACATCCTCTGATGTCCATCTGGTGGACTATTTCACCTATTGGAAATAAATCTTTTATAGATATTTCTAGATTTCCTGTAGCTTTCATCTCTTTTTTATTACATTTTGTCTCTTCTTTGCAATCTGAGCTCTTGGGCTATCTTCTCACTTTCACCTGGCTCTTTCAGCTCTTTCCTAAGCTGGTCATTGATTTTGTTCTCATGTCCGTGCCATATTTGAAAATCAATGGATATTTCATTACCTTGAATTTGACATCTGCGGGGATGTCATTGGGCACTTGGTTGCTTGAACCACTTTAAATCTTGAACCTTTAATTCTTTTGGTTCAAAGGTTCAATGGTTTAATGGTTCAATGGTTTGTTGATTCAATGTTTTGTAAAGGGCTGCGTTCACTCTCTTTTTATTCTTCGGTTGAACCATCTTGTTGATTTTTTTTCTAGAATATTCTGCTTCCTTCATTCGCTTGAAGCTTTTGTTCAAATTTTGAACTCTTTAAACCTTTGAACCTTTGAACCTTGAACTATTTTGGTTCAAATTTCAATGATTCATTCTCTTTATTTGATTCCTTTGAAGCTTCAAACTCTCTAGATCCTTTCATTTTCTAAGTCCTTCAAACTTGTTGAACTCATTGAACCTTTGAACCTTTGAACTCTTTTTGGTTCAAGGTTCAATGGTTTAATAGTTCAATCTTCACTCTTTGAAGCCTTCTTTTCTTTAAGTCTGCTAAAGTCGTTGAACCTTTGAACTCATTAAAATTCCTTGAACTCTTTGAAGTGCTTAACTCTTTAAGTCCATCGAATTCGTTGAACCTTTGAACTCATTAAACTTTTGAACCATTCAAAGGTAGGGTTCAATGGTTCATTGGTTCAATGGTTTATTCCATTTGTTTGAAACCTACCGTTAAGTCTTTTAATTGAACCTTGATGTTAAACCAACCTTAAAACACTAATGAAAAGCCTCAAGTGTTTTGAACTTCCTTTGGAGAAGCTCGCCTATTGAACCTATGAGTTTATTAGCTAAAAATGCTTGAATAATTGAAGAACTTGGCTTCTCAAAACATTTTTAAAAAAAGGAAGAGTTCATTTTGGCCTACAAGACTAAAATAGTTGATATGTTATCCAAAAAAATAAGTAATGGATTTTGGGAACAACATCTCGCTCCAGTTGGAGAACTTCCATCGATTGTAAAAATAATCGAAGGGAGTAGAATCTAGACTCTTCAGTGCTGTCATGTATGCCATTGGGCTACAGAGTCATGCTACCCAAAAAGAAAGATGCCTAAAAATGAAAACAAACCACACAAAACAAACTAAAGACTATACATATGTACAATTGATCTTATTTGATACTTCAAGGATTAAAGTGCTTCAGATGCTGCCCACTGTGAGGTAGAGAAAATAGCATGCCATCTTGATACTTCAACAAGAAACTATTTTCACCATTGAGCTGATGAATATTAAATGGGCCTCTCCATAAGGTATCCAATTTTTCATGCATTCCTTTTGGTTCTCTCCTCTTGTCCCATAAAATAAATTGATATCCAATCTAGAAATCATGAATCCTTTCTTTTTTGGTCAAAGAGCTTCTTTACTAGACTTTGATGCACAACAATTTGGTCTGCCACCATAGTTCATTTCTCATTAAGTTTAGTCAAGCACATGATCTCTTTATTGATATAACTTTTAAATGTTGAATCTTCTACTACGTTTGCCAAATTCAGTGCTAATAATTCTAGGGTGATTGATATCTCTGTATTGAGACCATACATAAGTTGAAAAGGTGACATACCTATCACCCTATTGGGTGTAATTCTATCTACCCATAAAGCATCAAACAATGCTTTATATTAGGTTATTTGATTGTCATCCACCAGCTTCCTCATAACGGTCACCAAGTTTTTATTACTTGATTCTGCTTGGCCATTTCCTTACAGAAAATAGTCAGAAGAGTGGGAGAGTATAATTCCACAATAAAAGTAGAACTAGGTAATCTCATGAGAAGAGAAATAGGCTGCATTGTCTGTTACAATCTTGGTTGGGACCTCAAACCTGGTAATGATGTTTTCCTTGAGGAAATTACATACTACTTCTGAAGTAGCATGCTTGAATGGAATGGCTTCCACCCACTTGGTGAAGTAGTCTATGGTTGTGAGGACATAATCATGTCTAGAACTCAAGGATGGATTTATAGTGCCAATGAAATCAATTTTCCATTGCTGAAATGGCTCTTTTATCACCACAAGCTTGAGAGGTAATGCGACCAATTTGGGTCTTCTGATGAACTGTTGACATAGTTCACATCTACATACCTATTTATATGCATCTTGAGATAGAGTAGGCCAATAATACCTGGCTCATATAATCTTATGAGTAGTCACAAGTGTAGAAAAATGTCTTCCATAAGCCAAATTATGGAAGGAATCCAAAAGTTTGTTTTACTGCACTTTATCCACACAGTGAAGGAATACCCCATCAAGGTTCCTCTTATACAGACTATTGTCCCATAGGACAAAGTTGGTAGATTTCAACTTAACAGTCCTTTTTACTTTATGAGACATGTGAGTAGGACACTCACCATAGGTAAGAAAATGAGCAATATTCGAATACCACTCATTCGTAGTGGTGATAAAGAGAACTATTGGCATGTCTTCAACTTCTATTTTTTCATGCCCTATTTCTTTAGGTATGTTATCAACAATTAATTGGTAGATATCCCTTCCTCACACAAGCTTAGTAGGTTTGATAACAAGATCAAAATCTTAGATTTTAGAAATCCAATTGCCCCTTCTGGTACCAAACTCCTATTGAGTTAAAATAGACTTTACCATTGTATCAAGCACCAGAGCAACATTGCGTGATTTTAAGATGTAAAAATAGAAGTGTTTTACCACCTTGACTACTGCATAACCGTGCTTCTCCATGTTTGAGTATTTCAGTTCATGAGCTTTGAGAGGATAACTCATGAATGATATAGGAGATTCCACACCTTCTTTATTCTGCTAAACTAAAATTGCTAAAAGTGTGTGTTCAGAAGCATAATTGTACATTATGAAGTCTTTGGTGTAATCTGGGCAAACCAAGATTGGGGCATGGGCGATAACTTTCTTGATATCTTAAAATGCTGACTTGCCTTCTTCAGTCCAACAAAAAGTAGCTTTCCCCTTCATCATGTCCACAATGTGGTGAGTCTTCTCTACGAACTCAGGAATGAACCTTCATAGAAAATTCACTTTTCTGAAGAAAGAGTGAACTGTAGTCTTACTAGTGGGTAGAGTAACCTCTTGGATGGATTTGACTCTTTCTGAGTCAATCTTTATGCCTTCTTGAGATACAGTGTGATCGAGAAGTTTCCCTTCTGTAACCCCAAAAATTGACTTCTTGGGATTTAGAGAAATGTTATTTTGTCGACATCATTCCAACACTTGTTGAAAATGATGCACATGATTGAGATGATGCTTGGAAAAGATAGTCAAGTCATCAAGATATAACATAATGAACTTCCCCATTTCATCTCTAAAATCAAGGTCTATTACTCTTTAGAAGGTGGCACCAGCATTGATCAAACCAAAGGGCATTCTACAATATGCAAAAGTGCCCTAAGGTGTAGTGAAGGCAGTCTTATATTGGTCTACTTCACCAACTTCTACTTGATTGTACCTTGAGAAACCATCTAACATTGATAACATCTTTGAACTAGTCACTATCTGAAGGACTTGATCCATGATGGGTAGAGGGTAGTTATCCTTTAGAGAGGATTGATTCAAGCTTTTGAAATCCACACAGAGGCAAAATTCCCCATTCTTTTTCCTCATAGGGACTATGTTCACAATCCATGTGGAATGATGAATTGGAAAAAATATCTTGGCTTTTAACATTTTTAAAATCTTAGATAGAATAGTACCTGATATCTTGGGGTTGTATTGCCTAGATTTCTACTTTTGAAGCAATGAATCACTCTTGAGAGAAATTCCATGATAAATTTCTTTAGGCCTGAGCGACTGTAGATCATCATAGGAGTACACCAAAACATCTACGTAATGGTGAATTAGAGTAGTGAATTTGAGCTTCTCATCAGGAGTGAAACACTTCCCAATGTTCACCATCTTAGGATTTTTCTTAGTACTTAAATTTATTTGATCAAACTCCTGGGAGGAGCTTGAATCCATTTGTTGTTGCTTGATGAACCTATCATGCTTATCAAACAGTTTCTCAAGGGAAACTAACCCTTTTGGGATTTTATTCCCTTTGAGATGCAGGAATTCTTCACTTGCATCTGAGCTTGTTCTAGGGGCTGACTCCTGTGGTGGAGACTTTTACCTTCAAAATATAGCTCCTCAAAGCTATCCATTTATTCTAGAAAGGCAATGATTTGATTGTTGCCATTGAATACCTGCCAATGGTTAGAATTATCAAGCCCACTTGGTTGAAAGACCAATTTGATAGTGTACCTATTCCCTTTGAGGTCAGGGTGAGGAACCATGAGGGTCACAAAAACAACCAATGAATTTGCTCCATCGTTAAACTCTTTAGGCACTATAGAAATACTAAAAGCATCAAAGCTTTCAATACAATCCCACACCAGATTGTGATAATGTCACAATCTCTCATTCTTGGTTTGATATAGGTTCCACCTAACAAACCACTAATTTAGCATCTTCTTTGGTATGAAGAAGTTTAACACCTTTGTCTTGAGCTGTCTTCAACTCGAGTAATAGAGATTCATACTTGGTAATGTTGTTGGTGTTTCTAAACTTTAACTTGTATGAATAAGGAAAAATATATCCTCTAGGAGATATCAATACCATCCCAGCTCTAAATCTGGTAAAACAACAACTACCATCAAATTTTAAAATCCAAACATTATAAAAAACTGATCTCCTTTCAGATTTTTCTTGATTTGGAAGGGAGGATTCTTTTACACCTTTCTCTATCATTGAATTCTCTGATATTTTGTCTAAACTTTGTGAATTTTCACTTACAATACTTTCCTTTGATGAAACAAAAACGTCCTCTATGGATAGAAAATAGTTACCTGTTCCTGAAGATTCAAATAGAATTTGAGCTTCAAGTGTTGATGTTTGAGTGACAATGTACTTTGACTCCTTCTCAGTACATGATGCCTTTGAAAAGGATCCTCACCTCAGATAGGTCCATGCTCAATTCTCCACCAACATCCTTTTAAAAACATTGCTCAAAAAAGATGTTGTATGAGGCTAGGAAGTCAGCCACCAGGACTATCATTTTGATTCTCTTTTCTGGAAATGCCACAAATGCAAACTAGGCATCCTTGATTTGTCTTAAAAGTGGAACTTATTTATTTTCCATGGAAAAACATCTCCCAAAGGTCTTGGTCAGTGTGAGACCAAGGTATTCTGCCACTTTGGTGGGTATGACATTGTCAAATGTGCCTAAGTCTATGATGCAATTGTTCAGCTGATGACCATTTATCAATAGGGAAACATAAAATGGTTCTATTTTCCCAGGCGTAGCTAGAGGAGTAATCAAAAGATTATTTTGGGTGGATGTGTTCTTGGGGAGACCAAGAGCTACTTCAAAAATATATTGTCATGCAAGGACAATTTTATTCTTGACACATTGAACTAATCTGTCCAACTGCTCAAGGTTGGATTACAAGAATTCAAACTCAGACATTTGAATTTTGGTCTTCTTAACATGGTCAATTATATCAAATGACTGAAATGAATTTTAAATGGAGGAAGGTAGTCCATCAATCTAGTTTTTACTAGGTGTAGGACTAGTCTACGAATTTGAAGCAGGAGGTGAAGGAATATTTGAGGTACTTACATTTTTGTTAATCATCGGGTCCTTCGATTAGAAAGATAGTGAAGTTCCTCATTTAGCAATTAAAATTTTTGGTTGAGATTATTCCTCTATTTTTCTCTTATCAACTTTTTGAGTTGACTGGTTTTGGGACCTGGTAAATACTATGTATGATCCATCAAATGCTTCACCTTTACTTCTGGGTTCATCCTGGTAATTCAAGAAACTAATGTTAGAGTCACCAGCTAATTCTTCTTGGTCTTTTGCAAAGAGATCAACATCATTTTCTTGGTTCAACTCATGTTGGAAAGAAAAATCAGATTTAGTTTCAAGATAACTAACTACTGAGTTAGCTAGTGTTACTTCAATGGTAAGCTTCCCCTATGGGGGAGGAAGACAATTTGGTTGCCCTTGATTTCTGGTAGCATTGCCTTGATATGATTGATTGGGAAAATTCCTCCTTGGTATATCTCAGTACGAAGGAGGAGCAAAAATCCTTTGTGCCATTTGCTTTTTGAGAGCCATCAACTCATTTTCTAGCTTCTACACCATAGGATCAATGGTGCCTATAAAAGAATATTCAAGAGATGAAGATGATTTACTCCTATTAGGATCTCTTCTTATCTTTCCTACCAAGATAAGGTCATCTTCAACTTAAGTGGCCAAATCTTGAGCTACAACAAGGTCTATGTGGCCAGCTCGCCTCAATAAGAAACTCACTATAGGAAGCTGAGAGTTTATGAAGAAGCATTTAAGATTTTCTAGTGTCGACTGAGCAATTATGGGAATCCTATTCCTCAACTTGTCAAATTTAGCTATGAAGTCCCTCATAGGTTTATGAGGGTCCTTCTTCATCTGTGTGAGTTGTGCCAATAGGGCATGTGTATCTTCTACAGGCTTGAACCTGGCTTCAAATTTGGCTTTGAGGGTGTTCTAGTTAGTCACTGTTTGTGCTTGTAGATGATATAACCAGTCTACAGCAACACCTTGTAATGTTTCTACAAATAGCCTAACTACTATGTCCTCATAATCCATGCCTATCACACCATAGGCTATGTAAAATGCTGCAATATGTTCATCAAGATGAACTCTTCCATCACCATAGAATTTGGAGAAATTCTTCCTTGAACTGTGGGGTAGTTCATGAAAGGGTGGAGTTAGATTCAGAGGACCAAAGGTATTACCCCAAGGGCCTTGGGCTGCCATGACATGACTATTGAAGGGAGGGATAAAAAATATCTGAGGGGTACATATGGACAAAGCTCTGTTAGTAGAGGAAAAATAAGCTTTGCCTTGTATTGGTGACCTAATGTTGGTAGGAGGAAAACTCCTAGTTTGTTAGAGGTGAGGTTGTGGAGGAAAAAGATCAAAATTACTTAGCTACACCAACTCAAATATAGGGTCAACAATACCTCAAGTTGTCTGGCTTCACGTATACTGTGAATCTACCAAAGTGTAAAATAAAAATGAAAAAGAACTGGAACTACTTCAATTTGAAGCTTGAGGATTCAAACTGCGGGTTCTTTCCCCAGCGGAGTTGTCAAAAACTATTGGGTGAATATTTTGTCACCAGCTAACTGACAGAAAAATGGGTATATCAACCATACCACAAGGAGATTTATAAGGTAAAATGTGTAGGTTTACCACATCAAAATGGGATAAATCTCTCCTCTCATCAAGGGGAGGTTCCCTACAATATATATATATATATATATATATATATATATATATATATATATAAGCTAAAAATACACACAGGGGTGAAATCATAGCATCCATCTCTCTTTTTTTAGAGATGATGTTCATAAGGACAAGGAGAAATCTTGGGTAATTGTTGAAGGCACTTCTCTTCTTTTAAAAGTGATATTTAGCCAACAACAAGATTCTTCCTAGTAGTAACTATAACCACAAAAAACCAATGAAAGCACAGTCTTTCATTACTTCTTTAACTGATCAGGACAAAGGAACATAGTCGGATTAAGTGCAGCCCAATGTCTCCACCTAAAGCTACAATAGAATAAAGATTATAAAGGATAAGGGAGCTCAAAGTCTCTCCAATATCCTTTAGACAAAACATAAAGTGAAGACAATTATGGTAGCATAAAGTCTCCCATAGTCAGCTTCATGACACCTTCCAGATTATTTCCACTTATTCTGCTTATTTGATTAAATGGACAAGATGGTATTTAGGAAACAGACATAAAAACAATCTCTTAAATAACAAAAGTTATTTCAACACAAAGTCTAAAAGGTCACTTGCTTTCTCATTCAAATAACAAAATATGATTAACAGTCTGAGCTCAAAGTCTCATGAATGCCTTTCAATTTGGGTAGAGTTTCGCTTCTAATAACAGAGAGATCTCCCTTGCATAAAATCAGAGATTACAATATATAACAGCCAAAGAAAGACTTTGGCACTTGTTTCCAGTAAATGGCCCATGCTAAATTAAATGCCTTGAATATCTATGAAAGGGCCATGCTGGAACAGGTCATCGGCCTTGACTTTGGCATTTTGAATAATCTCAAATGTCTCCTCCTAAGCATGGGTTGTCTAGTCTTCTTTATGACACTTACATGGATGTCCATTCACTTTTACTCAAAGGGGGAAAAATAGGCCTTGCCATTGAATACTCGCGTCCTCTGATGTCAACCTAGTGGACTATTTCACCTACTAAAAATAACTCTCATGTAGATATTTCTATATTTCTTGTAACTTTCATTTTTTTCTTGTTATGTTTTATCTTTTCCTTGAAATCTGAGCTCTCAGGCTATCTTCTCTCTTTCATCTAGGTCTTTTAGCTCTTTCCTCAGCTAGTCACTAATTTTATTCTCATGTCTGTGCCATATTTGAAAATCAACAGATATTTCATTACCTTGAATTTGACATTTGTGGGGACGTCATTGGTCACTTGGTCACTTGAACCACTTTAAACCTTGAACCTTGAACTCTTTTGGTTCAAAGGTTCAATGGTTCAATGGTTCGTCAATTCAATGTTTTGTAAAGGGCCACGTTCGCTCTCTTTTTCTTCTTCGATTGAACCATCTTATTGAAATTTTTTCTAGAATATTTCACTTCCTTCATTTGCTTGAAGCTTTTGTTCAGATTTTGAACTCTTTAAACCTTTGAACCTTTGAACCATTTCGGTTCAAAGTTCAACAGTTCATTCTCTTTCTTTGAATCCTTTGAAGCTTTGAACTCTATAGATCCTTTCATTTTCAAAGTCCTTTGAACTTATTGAACTTGTTGAACCTTTGAACCTTTGAACTCTTTTTGGTTCAAGGTTCAATGGTTCAATAGTTCAATCTTCACTCTTTGAAGCCTTATTTTTTTTAAGTCCCCTGAAGTCATTGAACCTTTGAACTCGTTGAACTTCCTTGAACTCTTTGAAGTGCTCAACTCTTTAAGTCCATCAAAGTCGTTGAACCTTTGAACTTGTTAAACCTTTGAGCCATTCAAAGGTGGGGTTCAATGGTTCATTCAATTTGTTTGAATCCCATCGTTAATTCTTTTGATTGAACCTCGATGTTGAACCAGCCTTAAAACACTAAGGAAAATCCTCAAGTGTTTTGAACTTCCTTTGGAGAAAGCCCACCTATTGAACATATTGAACCTATGAGTTCCTTTGTTGAAAATGCTTGAATAATTGAAGAACTTGGTTGCTCAGAACATTTTTTGAAAAAATAAGAGATCATTTTGTCCTATAGGACCAAAATATTTGATATGTTGTCCACAAAAACAAGTGACATATTTTGGGAACAACACTTAGTAGTATGATGTAGGAGCATCCTTATAAGGATGACATGTTTTGTGTTTGTTTGAACAAATTTTGGTTCGATCAAGTGTCTAAGAGATCATATATCATGTTTAGGGTGTTTTAAGGGTGTTATTAGACTTATTATACACGTTTTAATATTTTCCTAGTGTCTAGGTGAGTTTAAAGAGGTTAGAATTTCAAATTGGCATTTTCTCACCAATTTCAATAATTTGAAAATTTGAATTTGTGAAGCATGGTTTTGAAGTTTTGTGTGTGTTAAGGGATGAATCAATTTGACATTTTTAAGGTAAAATTATTTAAGACACCATGGGTCTATACCATGGGACTTATATCATATATGTATGACAAAATAGACTTGGTTTAAACTTTCAATGATCTAAGTAGCCTTTTGTGACCATTGGAAGGTCAAAAGGTAGTTAGAGTAGTTATAGGATTTTAAAAAATTTGTAAGTTTTTATTTTGATAAATTTATGGGGATGTTATTCAAGGATGGAGAGAGTTAAAAATCCAATAAATTGATCAAAGATTCCTCATTTGAAGGCAACCCTATTTTTTTTTGTGTATACGCATTAAGGTGAATGTGTAACACATAATATTATTAAAAAGAATCAATAAAGATGATATTTTAAAGTTTTTAATTTATTTTTGTAAGTAAATTACATTTTAATTAAGTGTTATTATGTTATTAAATTCATTCTCTCCATATTTATTTGTGAGACAGTCTATACAGACCTATAATAGTAGTAAAAGAACCCACAATCAAACATAGATCACTATTAAAAGGTGTAACAAAGGTGTCAAGGGAAACATTAAATGATTGTAAAATGTGTATGTGGGTTATATAGTCCATAATAATCAATTAAATTGGATTTAAACTCACATGGGATTTCAATATAACAAACTATTCCCTCTCGGACTTACATAGTGAATATAAACCCTGAACTAGGGTTTTGAGATGAAAACTCAACTTACAAGCATTTACACCAATAAAAATTCCTCAAAATTTTTAATTTTAAAGGGTTGAATGTATACTAATATATTTTTAAGGTTTTGTATAATTTTAGTATGAATACATGTGAAAATGGACCACTATGTGTATCCTAGGGTAGTGGAGGCCTAATTAAGCCTAAACAGAGCCCTAAAAGGAGTTGAAAGGGTGATTTATGAGTAGAAACTAGCCACTATAATTTTTATATATGAATAACAAGATATAAGGTGATATAAAATGTCATTAGTTTCTAAAAACTAATTTGTACTTGTCCATACTATTGCAAAAGGCCTAAAAAAGGCTATGAGATTGTTTGTCAAAGTGGGAAAAGTTGTGTAAGTTGAAAGAATTGAATTGAGGATTTCTATGTGTTGGAAATTGGGCTCAAATAAGACTTGATATAGAAGTTAAATGATCATAATAACCCTGATAAATACAAAAAACCATTGAAACATGTTTGAAATAATATACTTGTGAACCTTTGAGCAAGAAAATAGTCAATAATGACATAGTTGTACTAAGAAAATGAGTGGATGAGATATGGGAGTCAAGGATTTTTGAATTATTGTTAAGAGGACCATAATAATACTATATAAACAATAAAACCTTGAATCATATATGAAACTAATTTGTCATGAGTTTTCATCAAAGCAAGAAAAAGTTGTAAGAATATAAGAGACAAGTGTGTGAGTTGTTAAGTGTATTTATCTACATCAACATTGTTTATTTAAAAATATGAATATATAATTTAAATCAAATGGTATATTTAGACTCATTCATTACTTTAGTGGAACCACTATATGTCTAAAGTTAGATATGATGAATGGCTTCACAACTTTTTTACGTTGCCTCATGCATTATTTGCATCTTTGTGAGTTGTTGAATGAAGAACTTAGTAAAGGTGATATACCATTATAACTAGAAAAATATAATAAAGGTAAGATGTTTCTAGTTGAAAAAAAAGTGGTGATTTTAGTTCAAAGGTTATCATTTGGAATGACAATGACTACCATTAGAGATATTTTTAGTTGTGGAAATTCAGTAGTGGTAAGAATTATAAATAAGTTCATTAATTACTTACACATTCATTTAATAGGTTATGTAAAATGTCCAAATAATCATTTAATTATTGACCATATAAAATAATTTTTTTAGAAAAAATAAGGTTTCCCAAATTATTTTGGTGTTATAGATGTAACTCATATTCAATTCGAGTTTTTATCTAATGACTATTCATCATATTGGTATGAAAAATATCAAAACTATTATTTTTCATTAAAAGTAATTATTGATAGTAATATAAATTTCATGGATGTCTTCATTGTGTGGCCTAGTTCTGTTGATGATGCTAGACTCTTATAGAATTCTTTTATTTATAGATTGTGTGAAGGTGGGGAAAGGTTAAATGATCTTTCTATTTCTATCGGTTCAATATTCATGAGAGAGTATATTATTGGCGATTTAAAAAAATTACATTGTGTCCCACTAGGTGAACACAAAAAAATTAAAACAAATAATAAAAAAATAAATCCTAAAGAATACACAACGATTTTTTTGTTGTTGTAAAAATGTATATGCACTACAAATTTATATATAAGCTAAAACACATATGTTTGATTAATATTAATGACCTAATATAAATATATTTTGAGGAGATATTGTAAATATATGTGACCTCTTTATGGTAAAAAGTGGGACAAACTTTTAGTCCCATCAATTGTTACCATGGTTAATCACTCAATTTCTAGAGTTTCAATAAATAGTCTTGAATGAAGTTTACTATTATATTATTTTCAATAAGAATTATTGTTGACTATGCATTTGGAAGGATAAAAAACATACGATGAATTTTTCAATCCAACAATTCTTAGATTATTTTACAACTTATGTACTCGTGCATGCTTTGAACTTCACTTTTACCTAATATAATTCCAATACATCGACCTCTCTTCCTCATAAAAAATAGGATACAATTGCTTCATAATTAACTTCTTAAAATCATCACACTTAGTAATAGGATGATTCTTATTAACAGTCAAGGTATGGATATAACTCAAAAACCAAGTTAAAACATAATTAACTAATATTACCTTTGAAAAATAAAATTGTTAGCTTCCATTAATCTAATGTAAATTGAAACATACCTCTAGTTGGGATATCCAATGGTCTATCCTATTTTCATTCATACTCCATCAATGATGCTTATGTTAATGATCCATTTCCTATTCCTTTTATAGATGAAGTACCTGAATCCATAGATAGGCACGAGGTATATTCATTTACATATGGTTTTAGTGGATATCGTCAGATTTTGACTACCAAGGAGGATAAATCCAAGACCACCTTTTTTACTAAATGGGGATAATTTACATACAAGGTAATTCCATTTGCTTTAAAGAATGCACTTTCTATATTTTCTAGATCTATGGTAAATGCATTTAAAGACTTTATTCATGATTTATTGAAAGTCTATATTGATGATTGGTTTGTCTTCTCTCTATTTTAAAGAACACTTATCAAAATTAAGATTGATGATGGAGTGATGTCAGGATTTGCACATCACTTTAAATTTAAATAAGTGTCTATTCTCTACACCTTTCAGTGTCTTACTAGTCCATGTTGTGTGTAATGATGAAATTTTGGTTGACCCAACTAAAATTGATATTATAGTAAGAATACCACCTCCTACCAATTTAACAAAAGTGCACACCTTCCTTGGTCATATTGGATATTATAGGAAGTTTATAAAAGGGTATGCAACTCTATTTGTGTCCATGGAAAAAATAATACATAATGATACCAAATTATAATGGACACTAGAATGTCAAACAACATCCATTGAGTTAAAGCAAAGGTTGGTAACATCATCGATCTTAGTATTTCCTGACTAAAAGAAGCCATTCCACATACATGTGGATTCTTTTGGCACCACAGTAAGAGTTGTCCAAGTGCATCCAGGCAATGGTGGGTTGGACCACCTGATATATTTTTGTAGCAAGAAAATATTAGCTATAAAAAAGAATTATTTCCCACTATCCTTGAAGATGGTTTGACCTTTCTAGTGGAGGACACAACAAAAGTGAAGATTGGGTCCCCAAATGACCCAAAGTGGATCAGGATAGGTGCATCCATTACTGAGAAGGAGCATGAAGTGCTTACAACCATTTTGAGGGAATTTATTAACATATTTGTATGAGCATATTCTAACATTACATGTTTGGACCTTGCCTTGGTTCTTCACCACCTTGTGGTCAATCTTGATGCTAAACCAATAAAATAAAATTTGTGTAAGATGCAACCTCACATTGTTGTATTAGTGAAAAAAGAGTTGGAAAAAATCTTGGAAGTAGGATGTATATGGTTGATCGACTATTCAGAGTGGATCTCCAATGTTGTGTTAGTTATAAAAAAGCCATAAAGAATAAAAATCTATACTAATTTTCATGATACAAATTTTGCCCTGAGGACAATATTCCATTACCAAACATTGACATGATTGTCGAATCCACAATGAGTTATGAAATTCTTTCATTAATGGATGGATTTTTAGGGTACAACCAGATTAGGATAGCACCAAAAAATAAAATAAAAATTTTTCACCACTCCATGGAGAATATTCTATTATTAGGTTATGATGTTTTGTATTAAAAATGTAGGGGCCACCTATCAAAGAGTCATGATCATCATATTCCATGATATGATGCATGACATTATTGAAGACTATGTCAATGACATTCTTAGTAAATCAAAGACCAGGGTTGATAATTCAACAGTGCTACACAAAATATTTGAAAGACTACATGAGTACAAAGTCACACTTAATCCTAAGAAGTGTGTCTTTGGAGTCACTTTGGGCAAATTACTTGGCTTCATTATGTCTTGTTAAGGTATTGAAGTTGATCTAACCAAAGTCTAAGCCATAATAGAGATGTTGCCATCGACTAATCTGAAGCAAACCTATAGTTTGTAGAGAAAAATCAAGTCTATTTGATACTTCATATCATAGTTGGCTGACAAATGCCATCCTTTTATGCATATTCTAAATAAGGGAATCACATTTCACTAGGATGATCACTATCAAACAACTTTTTAGAAGCTAAAGGACTATCTAGCAAATCCACCTATTTTATTGCCTCCTATGTTGGGAAATCCATTCTTGTTGTATTTATCTGATACTAACAATGCCCTAGGGGTACTTTTAGCTCAGCATGATGATAATTGTAAGGAGCATGCCATGTACTATTTAAGCCATATACTAGTCATGTATGAACATAATTATATGCCCATTGAAAAAGCCTATTTAGCTATGGTCTTCATAACTCAAAAGTTATGCCATTACATGTTAAATAATAAGTCTGTGGTTATTTCAAAAGTAGATCCGTTCAATTATCTACTATCTAAAACATCTTTACAAGGTAGTATGGCCAAATGGATCATGTTTCTCAGTGAGTTTGACATTGAGTATGTTAATAAAAAAGCTATTAAAGGAAAATTTCTTGTTGATTAGCATGTTGAAGCATTTCTTGATAATACAAAGCCACTCACATTCCAATTTCTTGATGAATCCATAATAACCATCATTGACACAACTATTTAGGATCAACACTAGAAGCTATATTTTGATGGATCATTCACAACACATGGATCGGGGGAAATCATTTTATTTATTATGCCATAGAGGTATCTAATCCCTAAATCATTCAGGATTAGCTTTCTTTGTACCAACAACATGGCCAAATATGAAGCACTTGTTGTAGGGCTTCACTAAGAGGTATAATGAAACATAGCTCATTTCAAGGTTTATGGCGATAGTTAATCATCATTTAGGTTATAGACCACCTTCAAACCAAAGATGACAAGTTATTTCCATATAAGGATATGTTTGACACCCTTAGACAACAAATTATCAACATTCAATTTGAGCATATACCAAGGGCAAGTAATAGAAATATATATGCTATGACTACTATTGGATCTCTGATTTGATAAATGGACACAACTAAAGTGCATTAGTTCTTTCTCAAGAATTTATTAGCTCCAACTCATGAACCTTTAACTATCATGATGATTCATAATATTGTTGGTCCTAGATTTATTTGGTATTCAGACCTTTACAAATGCCTCCATGACCAAATTATACCTCTTGATCTATCTTAAAATCAATCCCAAGCCTTCATCCACTAGACCACTCATTATACCTTACTCGGATCAACCATTTACTATCATAGTTTTGATGGAACTTTGCTTCATTGTTTAACTTTGACAAAATATACACTAGCATTATGGGAAGTTCATGAAGGATTATGTGGAACCCACACTAGTAGGTCAATATTATCTAAGAATATCTTGCATACTAGTTATTATTGGCCCATAATGGATGCAGATGTAGCTACATATGTAAAGAAATGTGATAAGTGTCAACAACATGCCAATCTAATTCATGCCCCAACCAAGACTCTAAAACCAATGTTGACATCATGGACATTTGCTACATGGGGCCTAAAACTCATTGGGAAGATCAAATCCACCTCATTCGATGTCCATAAACACATCCTTACTACCACTAAATATTTCACTAAGTGGGTTGAAGCTATACCCCTCAATTATGTGACTGGAAAGCAAATTTCCTAGTTCATTTTCAACCATCTCATCTACCACTATGGTATCCCCTCTAAAATTATATCTAATGATGGAGGATCATTTAAGAACAAGGATGTCAAGAAGCTATGTACTAAATATAACATCACACAATATTTCTCCATAGCATATTACCCTCAAGGTAATGGTTAGGCTAAAGCATCAAACAAAATAATATTTAACATTCTGAAAAAGATTATCAATGATGTCCTTCATGATTGACAACTTTATATATTCCACATGCTCTGGGCATACCTTACCAATCACCACACACCAACAAGAGCCACTCTATACTTTTTTCTAGTACAGAAGCCATTTTTCCCATTGAGGTTAAGATGCCTTCTCTATGCATCTCTTTCAAGCATGTTCTGGATGATAAAGACTATCGATTATTTCACTTACAAGAGCTAGAGTTACTTGATGAGAAATGCACGGATGTGGTAAACAATCTCCAAGCCTATCAAAACTAACTTTGAGGACACTATAATGAACATGTGAAACATAGATAATTTGAACTTGGTGATCTTATCCTCAAAGATAAACTAAAAAATACCATGGATAAAAAGAAAAATAAAGACAATTTTAAACCCAACTAGGTTGGTCCTTTCATCATTATGAAAAAATATGGAATAAGAGCATACAGGCTTGCCACACCAGATAGAAATGAATTTGACGAGCTGATGAATATTATCCACCTCAAGCGGTACTACACTTGAGTGATTTGGTGTATTTTCTATAAGGACCATTTTAATCTATACCATTTTACCTTCTTATCATCTGACCAACCTATCACTTTTTCCTATCACATATCTATTTCCCCATTAACCAAGTTGATTTCTCCCTCCCTACCCACCCCTATGACCTTGGTTCCATTTCATTTGGTTCCATTCACATTTTTAGAAAAAAGATTCAGTTTAAATAGTTCTTTCAAACATTCCAAATAGAGGTAGTATTTTAAAGTAGTAAGATATAAGTTTGGCAGTTATATCCTTCATTTCTTGTTTCATTATCTATATGAAGTATGCCTGATTATAACCACCCTTGGGAAAATCAGTGTCCCACTGGTCATGTTACTAATTATAATCGCCTATGGGAAAATTAGTATCATTGACCTATGTCATTGTATCCTAGTTATAACCACCTATGGGAAAACTAAGGGCAACATTTGTTTATCATGACTTGGCATACCAACTTTCCATTCTTATGACATACTATGCTTTTATACCAACTGTGCCTATTTTTTTTGAATTGGTTACTACACTAGTCAAATTCCTCTGCTATAAGGTGGAATTATAATGACTTGAGGTCCCATCCTAGGACTATGTAGGTAGTGATCGATAATTTTTGAGGTCTGCTCAGTCACCCTAAGCCATGCTCTCATCATTATTTGAGCAACCTAAAACACACTCTCACCATTTTACGAGTAACCTAATAAACACTCTTATCATTCTTAATTGAGTTGAGATATTCAAAAAATAAGAAAAACATGTGTAAAATCATTAAAAAAACCAAAAACATTGACCACTTCTTTGCCTTATAGATTTTGGGAACCCTCACTCAGTCATAAGTAAATCACATGTCATTTAGTTTCCCCATCCTTTTTGGCCTTTTCTCGCACAAACTTTCTATTTTTCAAGATTTTATCCTATTCTTATA
Organism: Torreya grandis; assembly: GCA_037957365.1. Taxonomy (NCBI): domain Eukaryota; kingdom Viridiplantae; phylum Streptophyta; class Pinopsida; order Cupressales; family Taxaceae; genus Torreya; species Torreya grandis. The sequence goes on along the minus strand of JARHVA010001216.1, from coordinate 596,343 downwards.
TCACATCAATTATGTTTATTTTTCATCAGTTATCATTTTCTTCCCATTTTCTAGGAGAACTACATTCAGCCTGAAGTTTATATTGGATATTACATATATGGAACTATGTAGGTAGCATCCACTTGCTTATCATTTATGAAGATAGCTCGGCCCCCCCTTTATGTTCTTATATTTTTCCCCCATCTTGTTTCTATGTTAAGTTGTCACCTAGTTTCTATGGGAAATGTTCATTGTGTTATTTATAATAACATTAAGACTAACTATTTTTTATTTCTTTGCTTATTTGTTTGTTTACTATTTGTGTGCCTATTTGTTCACTTTTAGCACTATTGCCTTAATTCAGTCTATATGTTTTCATTGGGTGATTCCTTTTGAACTTTTACTTTAATCCATCCATATTCATATGTTTACATTATCATCATGGTTTTTATCATTGGTGCATTATTTTCCATTGAGTATTAGATCAGGAGTTAGTCTTTATGCATATTTCAGCCAAGTCCTCATTATGTTCTATCATGATGCCTATCATACAGTGCTACAATAAAATTAGCTTCATCAATCTACTCATTAATGGTGGCATAAACATCTCCTCAGTACTGACATTAGTGACATCCCAATAATATCCCAAATAGAGTAATTAGCAACAAAAGAATTTTAACCTTTTTTAGTTCAGATGAGCATCTCCCTACTAGCAAGTTGTTCCAATTCATCTTTATCCTCTGTGTCAAGTTATCATCATCATCATCATCTAATCAATCTTGTTTGCCATAATCAGGGTCCAATGATTATAACTGCCTATGGGCAAATAATTGTACACCATCCCACCTGCATTTTTCAATGATTATAACTGCCTTTAGACAAAACATTATGTTATCACCAATTTACTTTCTTTTTGCCCAAATAGGGGTATGTTGTTATCATTTTTGTCTATAGTAACTAGGGCATCTCCATCTTCTCAATGATTATAACAACCTTTAGGCAAATCATTGTGTTATCATACCACATTTCCATAATTAGGGTACAATACTTATGACCACCTTTGGAAAAACCATTATACACAATCCCACTTGCATTATTAGTGATTTTGACTAATTTTTAAAAACACATTGTGTTCTCACCCAATCATATTCATATGTTTGGTCCCTTCATTTCTCTTTTTTATTTTGAGGGACCATTTGGCAACCTACTTGTGCTAACCATTCCCTCGAGGGGGCATCATACAGTTCATCCATTTCTATTTAAGTTATAGGCATTCAGGACCTTTTCATTCTTTGAGAATACATTATTATGCCTATAGCTTACAATGCCTTCCCAAATAGGGGCAAACTGTAGACACCTAAAACTAGCCACCAATGACCTCCAACTAGGCTTTTGACTAATTTTTATCAAAATGCACAATTTGACCTAAAAACCCTAATTTGCATTAAATGGTTTGAACTTGTCATCTATAAGTGCCAATTTTGGCTAATGTATCCCTAAATGGGGAAATGCATTTTATAATATAACTAAATTTGATCAGATCATTTTAAGTTAGAATGATATTTTGCATTTGGGTGCTCTAGATTGCTCTTTTCTACCAATTTTCTTATATGAGACATGTGTCCTTGTTACTTTGTGTTGGAAATATCCTAAATGGGATAATGGTTCCAACACATCTAACATCACATTCTAATTCCAATCCAACCAAAATTTGAGCCAATAATATGACATTTTGACCAATTTGATTAATTTGTGCACCAATTACCAAGATTTGCACCAAAATTGATAAAACATATTTAAAGCTAATCAATTTGAATCAAGATCTTTAGTTAATTTTCCATGGAACTTTTTGAATATTTCATTAATGGAAATTGATATTGAATATCTAAATCATTAGGTGAGGTCATTTTTTGGAAAGACATCCCTAAGATATAAATGCAACAAATATTGATTAAACCCTCCCATGTCTCTTTAATGCCTCTCTATCCCAAATATTTATGAGGGCATTTATTTATTTTAGCCTCTAAAATTTAATGGATTATTATCCACACAGCTTCATCTTGAGATGGATAGTTCAGGTTCATTTTGATCATTTGTAAAAATATATAAATACAAGGCCTCACAAGCTTTCTTGGTTTAGATTTAAAATGTTACTTTTAAGCTTACTTTTAAATTCAAGATAGTTACTTAAATTATTATCCATATAATTTTAAGCTTTCTTGGTTTATATTTATAATGCTTAAATAATTTCAAAATCCATTTGATATAGTGTTATTATGCCCAATTGTTGAGAGAATCTTCACAATCCAAAGCCATCACAAGCCAAAGGTGCCAAGGAGAGAAGGAGCCAAACAACTCCATTGATGAAGACTCTTTGATGCACAACCCAAGAAATCCACTCTATAAACCCTTTGGAAGCTCCAAAGAAGGTGAAGGAAGGTTATTTCATATTCTACTTGTTGTTTTCATATGTTTGTTACTAAGCTCCCCTTAGTGTCTAGGCCTAGAGATGTCATGCTTGTTATTGTGTTATTTTAATTTTTTATTTCATTTTGAACTAACACTTGATCTAACCCACTCTCTTGAGTCAAATTCCTAGATCACATATTTCACCAAGATAGAAGAAAAGAGATTAAGAGCATAGTGGACATAATAAATCAAAAAATTGAATCAAAAAGTATGGCATGATCACAACTTGTGATCTAAGCAATTTTACTCACACCAAATAATATTACTTTATGAGAGAATATTTAAAATGTTCTCTAAAAAGATATGAATTAGATGGAAATGAGCCTACATCATTCATGAAGTATCACCATAGGGTATCATAGTGATAAAATATATTTAGGGAACTATATTATCATGACGTATAAATGGTTGTAGGTTTGAGCCATATCATCTTTAATGTCTATTAGTTTGCTAAAAATTTGAGTGGGTGTTGAGTAGCACTATGGTTTTAATGATTTCATTTAATGTTATGTGTTTTTATTTTGTTTTCTTAAACTAGAATGTTTGTATAGCATGCTCATTTCTATGCAATCCATCATAACCACCAAGAAACAATTGTCATCACAACATGTGATCACATTCCAAAGATAGCTCATTGAGGATATTTGGCCACAACTACACCAAGCATTGAAATTAAGTTTAGGAACATAGAAATAAGACATGTATGATGAAATAAATGGCAATGGTTATGTTAAACCATTAATGATGAGGTATTTCAAAAAGATTGCATCATTTTTAAAGCATATTTGGTAATAAAAGTATAAGCAAAATTAATGAACTAAAAGGATATATACTCACCTATAATAACCACCAAACAAGTAAATTAAATATCCTAGGCATTAAATGTCCTTACCAAGGTGATTTATAGAAACTAATATTAATTAAAAAGGGAACATTCATGCGCATGCAGTCAATGCATTCAAAAGAGGTGGTGACATGAAATTGGGAACCAATAGTTATAAAATAATAGGGTATGGATAATGATAAAACATTAATCTAATAAGAGACTTATATTATCTATCTTTTGAATACCTAATTATGAATGGATTTCAAACCAGAGTGTAATTACTTAGAGTAATCATTTAGTGCAAACTATTGATCGATCCATGGATAGAGGTTGGTTATTGATTTTTCTATCAGATGCATAAAGAGGAAATGGGAATTGGGATAGATTTGTGATAGAATAAATATAATTATCTAGATCTGTTTGACTTCATAGACATAGTAAAAACTACTCTATTTACCCAAGATACTCAAGGAATAGCACAAGTAGGATCCCTAACACTCCAACATCCACTGTGAGGCTGTGAAACTAAATGGTTACTTAAACTACCTATATTTGGGTAGTTAGAAGAGGTTACAATGAATATATTAAGAAAATATAATTAGGGAGATATTCATTTAGCTTAAGATGTTACAATCTAGATTTATGCACACACCATGGCACAAAGAACTGGTCTACCCAATTGTGGAAAATATTTCCTACCTTATAAATCTACAACACCAGCAATCCATTCAAATATCAGAGAAAACTCTACCACTAGGGAAGGGTGATGAATTCCTATTGATTCGATTGAGGATGATTCACTATGCATAATGGTGCAATGTATCACCAAAAGATTCTATCAAACCATTAAGTAAGAAAAATAAGTGTCAAGAGGCATCATTGAAATTGATTATGCATGACAAAGCTATAGGAGGATTTTAATTAGAGTAAGTTTTTAGTAGTAAAAATTACCACTAATAAAGATGAGGTACTTTTAGGAAGCACACAAACCTTCTAGTACCAATTTTTGGTCCTTTTATTATGTTTCACATAGTGGAAATCTCCACTCAAAACTATTAATGTAACTCTAGATTTTTGGCTCAATAATTTCTTAAAATAGGCCAATATTATGAGTGATTGGGGTGATTCAAAACATGGTGGATGGAATCCCTATCCTAGATATGATCACATCTTAGGATTCTAAATGATGCAATGTAGTATCTGGGATAACATCTTTTAGTTAGTAAATTACTCAATGGCATATAGATCAAGTTTCATGAATTAACTACCCCAACCATTACTCTGATGATTTTTTTCATTTCAATAGTTAAAGTGAAGGTTAAAGTGTACCAAAAAAACTCCCTAGCTATGAGGTCGATGACTCTATTGCAAGTCATCCCTCTACAAGTGCAATAACCACAAGTAAAGCAATCACCCTCATGATAAGAAACACAATCATAAGACCAACCACCACATTCAAAATAGATGTAATCTCTAACACAATAAGATAAAGGAAAAAGGAAAGCACCTACACATAAATTTTCACTAGCTCTACCAAATAAAATAATCTAATAAATAAAGTAATGGTTCGATCATCCATTGGTTCCATGAATAGTTGTTGAGTATGATATACCTGAGTTGGTGGTAGAAGAATGGGAAGTACTCAAATTGATGTTGGAAGACATAAAAAATAGGTGTATGATGTAGAGGAGGAGAAGGGGTTCTTATTTTGGAAAGTAGTTGGCACTTGTCAAGTGAGAAATCAAGTAAGACAAGACCTTTGGGTTGATATCACTCAACCACCTTCTTCTATCCTTATTGATATTGTAGGCCAAGATCTAAATATTTTCAATATAATTAGTTCTAGGGTCATCAATTATGAAGGTGGTGGATATACCTACATAAAGAAGTCCTACACAAGTCTTGTTTTGGAAACCACACACACATTTGTCTGCTAAGAAATCATAAACAATGTGGGAAAGGATGGTGTTTTTTGGTAAACCTATAGAAGAAATTAGTGCATAATAGTCTCAGGTACCATATATAACCTCCACCCCATGGTGCAAAGAAACAAAAGTAGACTCTCAAGCCTCTAGTGAAATCTAAGAGAAAGAAGTTAAAACATAAAAGTCAACTGGGTGAGGGGCAATCACTCAAGAATACCAAATTTGACACCAAGCTCAAAGGGGATGAGGAACCCATAGATACAATTATGATTGAGGAATTAGATGAACAAAAAACTATGTAGGGTGCACTTGAACCTAAGGACATGATGGAAGAATAAAGGATAAAAAAGCACAAGAATAAGAACAACTAATAATACCATAAGAAACACAACAAGATGCTACATAAAATCAAAAGTAATAAGTTATACATGCTAAGTAAAAAAAGAAAGATGAGGAAATAGAGGTTGTGAGTAAGCAAGTCAAATAAGTAAAAGCTATAATAAAGAAAACTGAGGAAGCAAAAGATGGATGAAAGCAAGCCAAAGAAGCTCAAGCCATAAAAAAGAAAGTCAAGGAAATAGAAGTCATGCACAAGTAGGATGAAGAAGTGGAGGCAAAATAGAAATATAAAGAGGAATCCCAATGATGACAACAAGAGGCAAAAGATGCATAACAAAAGTAGGAGTAAGAAGCTCAAGCTAAGTTTAAAGCTGAAGCCAAAGTTAAGGCTAAAGCTAAAGCCAAAGCTAAGGATGATGCTAAAGCCAAAGCTTAAGTTGATGCTAAGGATAAGGCTAAAGAGGAGGCTAAATTAGAAGCTAAAGTTAACACTAAGCCCAAAGAAAAAGAAACAACCCAAGCCAAATATCTCTAGGACATGTTAGCATGGATAAAAGTAGCAACCATAATTCACACTAAGGGTATCGAAGAAGCATCACATATCTCTAGCCAATGGCTATGGGATGTCCTTGCTACATGAACATGATGGTATACTTTACTAATTTCACTAGTTCAATCCACATCTTCTCTTGTGACATATGCAACCACATCCATGGCACTTGAAACCACCATGATGGAAACATCATTAGACATAAACCATCTGCCACTCTCAAAATAGATTGAAGGAGAACCACCTTCCAAGAATTCATTGTACAGAAGTCCTCAGATTTGGAGTAGGAAGTTCTAAGGCTATGGGATGAAAAGGATGAAGTAGAAGAACAACTAAAAAATGTGAGGCAATTGATCAATAATGCTTTTCCTACCTTAGTTATCCAAATACTAGGTGATCAAGTCATTTTAGAAGATAAACAATTCACTACTCTATTGATAGAGCTCATAAAGAGTTAGGGAGCTACATAAAAAGTTTTGGCATTTCACACACAAGTACAAGATCTTAGGGTAGAAATAAAGGTCATATTTCAACTCTTAGATGAATATGAGTAGGTCTTAAACACCACTATGAAGTAGGCCAAGTAGATAACTCAAGATATGCTAAACTAGAGACATCATTGGAATCAATCCTAGGCTACTGTAAACCCTAAATTTACCACTATTGACAAAGCTAAATCCATACTAGAGGATCAAATAGTAGCTACAGAGAAAATGAGTGGTGCACTTAGATAATTATTAGTTTTAGGGATGTTACCATACAAAAGCTGCAAGTATGGTATAATAAAATAATCTATAACACTTTTGCATCCATCCAAGCCCAGAGGATAGTAGATAGATTAGATGATCTCATCTTGAAATTCAAAAATAATAATCTAATACTAAGTCATTTCTTACAATTGTAAATGATGAGTATCTACAAAACATGATGATAATCTAGGTACCACTGTGCATTCTGCTTTCCATGGTATGTAAAATGCTTATTAATTGGAAAATGCTCAAGCAAGATCTCACTCATGTTTATCAAGCTATTACTTAGATAATAGATGAGCCCCAATTCATTCTTATTCAACAAAATTTGACAAATCATATAGCAGAGGAAGATAGACACAAAGTCACAATCTTCACAACTACTTTGGTAATGGATACATTAGAAGCTAATGGGTCAGAAGCTGCCCAACCATAGTAACCTCTATAGCCACCCAACCAAACACCCCCTTAGATGTAATAGTATGGTTTACGCACTTCCTTTTTGTGAATTCAAGCATATTATAATTTTTGTAATATATTCTAAACATTAGGAACAGGGCTAGAATGGTTGAAAACACATAAAGGAAGGCCACCTAGTTATGCTAATGTATTGAAAACCCAAAAGGGCAGTAGGCTAGTATGATACTTAGTTGAAAACCCAAAAGGGTAGATAAATAGTGCACAAAGGGTTAAAATAAGTAAATAACACTGAGAGTGATAACTGTGACTTTTTTTTTACGACTTCTCTTTTTAGCTCAGATCAGATCCACTTTTGACTTTGTCTCAAGATGAGACAAATATTTAAGTCTAAGAAAGTGTTGGATGAAGAATGGATTTGGTAAAACTATAAATTATATTAGATGGAGACATGTGTGAAGTGTATTATTTTGTATTTTGTATAAATTTTGTATGTATTCAGACTTGTAAACCTAATCGGGCATTATAAGAATGCAAAGAAACCTTCCTTTTGTAACTTGAAAGGCTGGAATGCGATGAGATAACTGAATTGTAAAAGACTATATATAACAATTTGATGTAGTAAAATATGCTTTTATGTGTTGATAGATATTAATACAATCTTTATATTATGGTTTTCCTTATCTTCTTTTATGTATGGTTTATGCACAGTGAGTACTCTATTTTTCTTTAATATGTTATCAAATACGATATTAGTTATGGTTCAACTTTTGGTTGTATTTGTTTCATCTTGTTCTTTGGTCTTTTCTTGTACATTGTAGATGGAATATAACATTATTATATCTTCTAAATCTTTTGGTACTCTCTATTGTGCAATTTATCCCTATAATTAGCATGTTATAAAGTATTTCTAGGAACCTCTGCTAACATTGATGCTCTTCTTTGTATTACTAATCTAGATTTAAAAATTTCAATCATGTCAAGCAAAAATGAATGTGTTAAACATTCAAATTTAATCCCTATTTGGTTATGATTGTGGGAAGTTGTAAATTAGAAAAACCATGAACAAGGTATTAGTAATAACCACTAACATAATTAAAATTAGGATACAAAATTAAGGAATTATAAAATAAAAAAATTATACCATCCATTTATTGGCCATAATGGGATTCCAAATATTTTTTTTCACATCAAATAGTAAATCATTTGTAGTGACATGGTTTGCATTCTCTTGGGGTAGGCCTGTAAGTATGTGTATGCTTTTAGGAGTGATCCAAGAGGAAAAAGAATATGAGCTAATGGTAATTTTAAATTTCATTATTACAGTGTTAAAGCTCTTCAAGTTAAAGCTCATCAAGTGAATATCTATGTTATACTATGACATGTAAATGATCTCTTGGAAATTACACTTTCCTATCCATTCCTTGTATATATATTCTTGTTTTAGAATTTTAAGGATCAATGTGCACATTAGATTTTTATATTGGGTTTTAATCTTTGTAGATGAACTTGGGGTGGAAATTTTTACAGTGGTGTTGAAATTTGGTAAGACTATGTTTAGTCTAGTGGGTAGAGAGGATAGTCATCAAAAGGAGGTTGGAATGCAAGAAGACTAAGGGTAGAAATTGAAAAATGATCAGCGAGGTTCCTTTTTTTATAGGAAAATTTAGGGCATCATCAAATAGGGCAAATGCCAAAAAATAAAGGTGACTGGTCTTACATATAAAGATGATCATCCACATATGAAAATGATCGATCGAATCTGCAAATGCTCATCTTTAAAGATAAATGAATGCCTATACATCTAAAAAATCATCTGCCAAATCATACAAGCTTATGCAAAGGATAATGACTATCTTAATACATACATGATTACATATATGTACATATGACCATCTAAATAGATAGGTATTACCCACATAAATATATGAACATTTACATATGCAAACAATCATTTGTGTACATAAATAATTGTATACTTGTGTATATGATCATTTGTACATGAATATAATCATATGAATATGCAAATGATCATCTATATTTGCTAAAAATCACCTACTAAAATAGTCTACCACTTGTTAGGATCTTAGAGTACAATTGATTACTTTTGTATAAGCAACTAAACATGGAATTGAAACCAGAAGTAATAAGTAACTAGAAATCAGAAACAAAAAATAATAAGAGATACAAGAAACACCCAATGTGTATTAAACTCTTCCAGAAGGAAATACAATGAATAAATCTCTCTCTCCTCACACCTCACAGATGTACAATAATTCTCCCTCAAGAGTTCTCTCTCTCTCTCTCAATCAATTACAACCAACTCAATTACTGAATTGTAGTTGTACATGCTATGAGGATCTAACCCTATTATATAGTATACTACAACACTAGGGTTCATGAGCCATGCATTCACCACCCTTAGATCCACCTCTAAATCAAAGGCTCAGATCTATTCTTCTAAAAATAGAAAATCTAGAAACGCACAGAAGTCGGTAGTTGACCGATGCCGGCCGACCCCTAACCGATGTTGGTTGATCCCTAACCGATGCCGATCGACCCCTAACCAATGCCGATTGGTTTTGACTGATGTCAGTTACTGTGTAAGCTCAGCAACCTCCACATTAGCTCATTAGTGAATCTTTTAGCTCCACAACTCAATAATCTCCCACTTGGAGATAAACAGCTGCACTTGTACTTGTACAACAACATCCTCTAAACATCTCTAGCTTGTTTCTCCCTCTTCAAGTTCAATCTTGAAGACCAACAAAAGTTGAATGAAGATTCAACTTCTCTTTTGTTATCGACTTTGTTAACATATTAGCAGGGTTCTTATCTATATGGATATTTTTTAGCTTCAACTGTCCATCTTTCAATACCTATCTAATGAAGTGGTACCTAAGCTGTATATGTTTGGTTCTTGAATGAAAGGCTGAATTCTTTGCCAAATGAATTGCACTTTGACTATCATTGTACAATCTGTAACTCTCTTGCTCCTTTCCCAACTCTTCCATGAACCGAGTCATCCAAATCATTTCTTTGCTAGCCTCTGTGACTGCAATGTATTCTACCTCTGTAGTAGACAAGGCAACAACCTTTTGCAACTTTGAAATCCAACTAACCACCTTTCCACCAATAGTGAACACATATCCTATGGTGCTTCTCCTACCATCCAAGTCACCTGCAATATCAGAATCTACATACCCATGTAGAGAAGTGTTTGACTATCCATAGCATAAATGCCTACTGCTGGTCCCTCTCAAATATCTAAGAATCCACTGAACTGCTTTCCAGTGTTCCTTTCCTGGATTGGCCATAAACTTGCTGACAACTCCCATTGCTTGGGTAATATCTAGTCTAGTACATACCATTGCATACATCAAGCTCCCAATTGCTGAAGCATATGAACTCTACTCATGTACTCAACCTCATCATGTGATTTAGGACACTGTTCTTTGCTCAACTTGAAGTGTCCAACCATAGGTGTGCTTATCGATTTTGCATCCTACATATTGAACCTCTCCAACACCTTATTCACATAATCCTCTTGAGACAAAATCAAACTGTGATTTTTCCTATCTCTCTTAATACTCATGCCAAGGATTTTCTTTGCTACTCCTAAATCCTTCATGGTGAATGTGTGAGATAATTTTACCTTAAGCTCAGTAATTTCTTGCATGTGTGAACTTGCAACAAGCATATCATCTACATACAGTAACAGGATCATATAACTACAATTATCCAATCTGTTAAAATAAACACAATGGTTAGATTGACATTTACTAAAGCCATGCTCTATCATAAACCTGTCAAACCTCAAATACCATTGTCTTGGAGCTTGCTTAAGACCATATAAGCTTTTCTTCAACCTACACACAAGTTTCTCCTTACCTTTGACCTCAAAACCTTCCGGCTGATCCATATATATCTCTTCATCCAAATCTCCATGAAGAAATGTTGTCTTAACATCAAGCTGCTCAAGATGCAAATCCTCAATAGAAACTAAAGACAATACAGTCTGAATAGAAGTCATCTTTACTACAGGAGAAAAAATTTCACCAAAATTAATACCTGGTTTCTGTGCAAATCCCTTTACTACCAACTTGGCCTTATGTCTCATTTGTCCATTCTCTCCTTCCTTTAACCTATATACCCATTTGTTTTTTAGTGCTTTCTTTCCAGCTGGCAACTCAACCAAATCCCACATATGGTTCTCTTCCAAGGAATCAATTTCCTCATTCATGCCATACTCCCACTATTTCCTAGATTCTACCTGCATTGCCTCATCAAAACTTTCTGGTTCTCCACCATCAGTGAGCAATAAGTAGTATAAAAAGGGGAATAATGAATTGGAAGTTTACTTACCCTTTCAAACCTCCTTATGGGCATTCGAGATTCATTTACAGCTTGTTGTCTGCCAAAATTATCTTCTGACAGTGACTGATCCCGATCATCTCTAACTGATGTCGATCTATACCCGATCGATGCTGATTCCACCTGATCGACACTGATTTCCACCTGACTGATATCGATTTCTATTGACCGACGTCGGTCTCCACCTGATCGATGTCAATTTCCACCTGACTGACGTTGGTCTTTGTGTTTTTTTGTGAGTGATGATTTTTACTCGCGAGCTCATTTTAGATCATAACCTCTTCCAAATCAAGATTGCCCTACTCAAAATTATTCAGCCTCTTGAGTTGATCACTGTACATCACCTTTTCATTGAAAACTACATCACAACTTCTAATAATTTTGTTAGTTTCTAAATTCCATAACTAGAATCTGAAATCTCCAAAACTGTAACCAATGGAAGTGCACCACATAGATTTAGCATCCAACTTCTTTCTATTTTCTTTATCAATGTGCACAAAAGCTTCAAAACCAAAAACTCTGAGAAATGAAAGATCTTCCTTTTTACCTGTCCAAGCCTCTTCTGGAATTCCACCATCTAGTGTAGTAAAAGGTCCTCTGTTAATTAGGTAAATCGTAGTATCTATAGCTTCTACCCAAAACTATAAAGGCAAACCAACATGCAACCTCATACTCCGTGCATGCTCCATTATTGTTCTATTCATCCTTTCAGTAACTCCATTTTGTTGAGGTGTCCTTGGAACCATCCTTTCCCTACATATTCCACTCATAAAATAGTAACTGTTGAATTTATTGCTGTAGTACTCACTACCATTGTCAGATCTAAGGCACTTCAATCTCAAACCTGTTTCATTTTTAACCAAAGCTTTTCATTTCTTAAATGTGTCAAAAACATCAAATTTTCTCTTTATGCAATAAACCCATACCTTTCTTGTAGCATCATCAATGAAAGAAACATAATACTATGATCCTCCAATGGAAGCTACCTGAGCTGGTCCCCACACGTCTGTGTAAACAAGCTCCAACTTGTGCTTCTTTTTTGTTGACCCAGTTTTGAGAAACATCACTTTCTTTTATTTCTCAAAAATACAATGCTCACAGAAATCTAGATCTATGCTTTTCAAATCTGAAAGCTTACCTTTTGACTTAAGAACATTCATTCCCTTCTCACTCATGTGACCAAGCCTACAGTGCCACAACTTTGTATCTAAATCTAAAGTAGATAAAATAGAAGGAGAATAATTAGTAATACAAGTAGATAGATAAAGTGTACCTACTCTCTTACCTTTTGCTAATACAAGTGCACCCTTGGAAACTTTCTAAGATTCAGCTGTGAGAGTTACTGTACAACCCTCATCACCCAACTTTCTTGTAGAAATCAGATTCCTCTTCAGGATGGGTACATGCATGACATCCTTCAACACCCATGTGTTGTCATTCTGCAATTTCAGCTACACTTTTCCTTTGCCAATAATTTTACAAGGCTCATCATCCACTAAATAAACTTTTCCAAAATCTCCATGGACATAATCATTGAAAATTTCTCTATTTGGGGTTGCATGGAAAGAGGCACCAGAATCTAAAACCCATGATTCTACTTTATTATCTAAATAAAATATAAGAGCATCCTATGCAACAATACCTGCAACTTTTGCTTCTTTATTACCTTCATGCTGATTTTTTTTGTTATCCTTCAACCAACAATATTTCTTTGCATGCCCTTTCTTTCCACAATTCCAGCAGGTTATTCTTCCATTTCTAGATTTGGATCTACTTCCCATCTTTGACCTTGATTTCCCTTGCTTGCCCTTCTCTCTTTGCCTTCCCCTGCTTTCAACACTTAGACCATTACCTGATGTTTCCTCTATGCTTTTCCTATGAATTTTTTCATTCAAGATTACACTAACAACATCATCAACTTTCAAGATATTTGAAGCAGATGCAGTATTACTAACTGCCATTACCAAACTATGCCAACTTTTAGGTAAAGAACATAAGATTAAGAGAGCCTTAATTTCATCATCAAAAACTATTTTAAATGAATTTAACTGATTTACTATTGTATGGAAATAATTAAGATGACTAGATACAGATCCACCTTCCTGCATTTGCAAATTAAATAATTACTTCATAAGATATACCTTATTTGAAGCTGAGGGTTTTTCATATAAATTTTCCAAAGTATCCATTAACTCTACTGTTGTCTTTGCCTGTGATAAGTTGGAAAACACAGAAGCTACCAGGCTCAACCTTATAGATCTAAGAGCCTTTCTATCAAGAACATTCCGTTCTTCATCTTTCATATCTGTGGGCTTCTTTGAAACCCCACCCAACGGTAAATATAGATCTTTCTGATACACATAATCTTCAATCTGCATCCTCCATAATTGATAATTCTTTCCATTGAATTTTTCCATTCTTAGTTTACTTTCTTCTGCCATTGCTTTGCTCCCACTCAATCAGAAACCCCTGTGAGTGAATTTTGTAATCAACAAACACTAACATGCTCTAAAACCAGTTGTTAGTGTTTAGAGCTCTAATACCAGTTGTTAGGATCTTAGAGTACAATTGATTACTTTTGTATAAGCAACTAAACACGAAATTGAAACCAGAAGTAATAAGTAACTAGAAATCAGAAACAACAAATAATAGGAGATACAAGAAACACCCAATGTGTATTAAACTCTTCCATAAGGAAATACAATGAAGAAATCTCTCTCTCCTCACACCTCATAGATGTACATTAATTCTCCTTCAAGAGTTCTCTCTCTCTCTCAATCAATTACAACCAACTCAATTACTAAATTGTAGTTATACATGCTATGAGGATCTAACCCTATTATATAGTATACTACAACACTAGGGTTCATAATCCATGCATTCGCCACCCTTATATCCACCTCTAAATCAAAGGCTCAGATCTGTTCTTCTAAAAATAGAAAAGCTGGAAACGCACAGAAGTCGGTGTCGGTCTGAAGATGACCAATGCCATCTAACCCCTAATCGATGTCGATCGATCCCTAACCGATGTTGGTCGACCCCTAATCGATGTCGATTGGTTTTGATCGATGTCAGTTACTGTGTAAGCCCAACAACCTCCACATTAGCTCATTAGTGAAGCTTTTAGCTCCACAACTCAACAACACTTGTTTATGCAACCAACTACTTATGCATTTTCATCAAATTATTTGGTTGTTTGTGTGGATAGATGATCATCTACATATATAGATGATCTTCCATATGTGTAGATGGTCATTTACATTGTTTGTCTAATTCATTTGCATATTTGGTTTTATCATTTGTATACCCATGGTTGGTTATTTGATAATGCTCAACCTGCCACTGGCTGCCCTCAATTCACCCTATTCCAATGCATAATTTACCAATGTAATTATTCACATTCCAACCTAATTCTCCACCATTTCAAAATTGATTCACCAAAATTTTACATAGATATTTTTCTTAGGGGCTATTAAAAAAAACCCTTCTACCAAGTTTAGTTTTAATAAATATACTTAGTTTCTTTAACATGATGACATACAATATGGAGATCTATTGTCCATAAATAATAATAAACTTCTTAAATTTCTTCCAAGAATCCAAGTTCCATGGACACAAGTAAACATTGAGAAATATGTTGACATCACTATTATAGATAACAATTTTTCTAAAGAAATCAACCATGGAGAATAATCTCTAGAAGACATTGATGTCTTTTTGCCTCAAATAAATATTTCTCCCACACAACTAGAGGTCATAAAATCTTATTTGAATGTCATTCCTCCATAAAAAGGGTATAATTTGTTGGATCATTATAGATATTTTTGTTTTCATTGTTGCAAAGTGCATTGAAAGGCAAATACAATCCAACAATAGAGCCATGAAAAAGGCTATAAGATCCTTTAAAAAGTGGATAACCATGTAGAAACTTTGTGACAATCAAAATGTGACTCACACATAACCAATGTCGAGATAAATAGGAATATATTCAACCCAATTACAAAAAATATATAGACTACGGAAAAATATTCCCCTAGGGCATGACAACTATTGGAGTATGACATCATAAGAAATGATTGACATGAAGCTCCTTCCAAGGTATCCTAAAAATATTTTTGATGCAATGAAGGTCAGTTTTGGTTAAGATAGATCCATAAATCCCAAAAATATAATCATTTATAGTTATAAGACAAATCATGTGGTTTATGAGGAGTTTTCTTCACTAAATAAAAATGAAAAATATAATGATTTCCAAACACCTAAAGTGGCCTTTAAAATCCAATCCATAGGGGGAAAATAAAATCAATATCCAAATCTATATGTCTAAAGATACTATTGTTGAAAATAATAAGTCAATGATGTCTACTCTATAGATGGCTGAAGAGGGACAAATGAAACACCATGAGAAGGACTTTGATTTTCTTGAACATCAGATGTAGAGGGAAGATGTGAATGAGGAAAGGCTAATTAAGATTGAAGAAAAAAATATCAATGTGCAACTCAATTTTTGTTTCAACTTTAAACTCTATTGGGCAAGCCATGATGAAGATTAGTGAATAATTTTCCAGTAGTAACTGATTATTTACATTATTTGGGTTAGTTTAATACCCCTAGTGGATATATTCTTGTCTTCTCCTTATGTAGTGTTTTTTTGTATTGATTTGAATGTTAAAGATGGATTATTTTTGTTATAAATGATGATAACTATTGATCTTAATTTAGTATCATCATTTTATCATGTTGAATCATACACTTGATTTGGTATAACAAGTGGTGGATTGTAGAGTTATTCAATTGTTTATCAGTGTTTGTCAAGTTATATCTATGTTATGATCTTCAATAAAAAATTTAATTTCCTAGTCGATTTATAATTCATCATTATTTTTAAATACTTGTTGATATTATAGGTGTTACCATAACGTTCAGCCTGTAATTCATTATATTAGATGAAATTTAAATGCTTTTAAATTTCTTTTTATTTATTGGAAAATATGAAGCCATGTTATTATGTGTTGAATGTCACAATTTTGCTATCACATTTTGTAGTCAAAGTGCAATCTTCTCAATGATATTGATTGGGCATTATATATATATATATATATATATATATATATATATATATATATATAAAGGAGGGTTTTGCATTGTGATCTTCAAAAATATATTTTGTCATTAAGTAAATTATAATTCAACATAAATAATAAAACTCTTCTTGAAAAGTTCTTATATTATTATCCAATTGACATTTCAAATTTGGTATAATATTCAAGGTTCAAACAACATACAACATGTATCAAAGAAACATAAGATATGTTCACATGTAAGCATAGAGTCTTCAAATGTAAAAATGGATGTGGAGATCCATGCATTCACTTCTAAGCAATAAAACATTATTTTTTAAACAAATTTATATAATTCTCAATATGAAGGGAGCATTCAAATAAAATGGTATATTGAGACTCATTCATTGAATTGGTGGAACCACTATATATTTAAAGTTAGATGAGTGGATTCACAATTTTTTTACGTTGCCTCATGCATTATTTTCATCTTTTTGAGTTATTGAATAAAGATCTTAGTAAAGGTGATATACCATTATCACTAGCAACATCTAAGAAAGGTAAAATGTTTTTAGTTGAAAAAAAAGTGATGATTGTAGTTCTAAGATTATCAATTGGAATAAAAATGATTACCATTAGAGAGACTTTTAATTGTGGAAAGTCAACATTGGTAAGAATTATAAATAAGATCATTAATTACTTGCACATTCATTTAATAGGTCATGTAAAATGGCCAAATAATCATTTAATTATTGAGCATATAAAATAATTTTTTTAAAGAAAAAATGAGGTTTTCCAAATCACTGTGGTGTTATAGAGGTAACTCATATTAAATTTGAGCTTCTATCTAATGACTATTCATCATATTGGTATGAAAAATATCACAACTATTATATGTCATTAAAATTCATTATTGATAGTAATATACATTTCATGGATGTTTTCATTGTGTGGCCTGGTTATATTGATGATGCTAGACTCTTGCAAAATTCTTTGGTTCAATATTCATGAGATATTATATTATTGGTGATTCAAATAATAATACTGTGTCCCATTAGATGGACACAAAAAATTAAAACAAATAATTAAAAAAAAATCCTCAAGAATACGTAACAATTTTTTTTTGAAAAAATGTATATGCACTACAAATTTGTATATATAAGATAAAAGATATATGTTTGATTAATATCAATGACCCAATATCAAGATATTTTGAGAAGATACTAGAAATAAATGTGACCTATTTATGCCAAAAAATAGGACACACCATTATTCCATTTGTTGATACCATGGTTAATCACTCATTTTCTAGAGCTTCAATATATAGTCAAATGGAGTTTAATATTATGTTATCTTCAATAATAATTGTTGTTGACTATGCATTTGGAAGGCTAAAAAACATTTGACGAATTTTCAATCCAATAAATCTTAGCTTAATTTACAACTTACTTGTGTACTCATGCATACTTTGGATTCACTTTTGCCTAATATATTTCCAAGACATTGACATCTCTTCCTCATAACAAATAGGATAAAATTGGTTCTTAATTAACATCTTAAAATCATCTCACTTAGTAATAGGAGGAAGCTTCTTAACAATCGAGGTATGGATATAACTCATAAACCAAGTTAAAATATAGTAATAGGAGTAAGCTTCTTAACAACCAAGGTATGGATATAAATCACAAATCAAGTTAAAAGATAGTAATAGGAGGAAGCTTCGTATCAACCAAGGTATGGATATAACTCAAAACACCAAGTTAAAACATAATTGACTAAGTTTAACCTTGAAAAATAAATTCGTTAGCTTTCATTAATCTAATGCAAACTGAAATATACCTCTAGTTGAGCTATCCACTGGTTTATCCTCTTTATATTCACATCTTTATCATATGTTTGAATATCTATCTTTGCCTCAAATTTAAATGGAGGTGGATCTTGGTTGGAACAAGGTTGTTCTTCCCTTTTCTCATGTTCAAGAGTGTCCTCCATGTTTGTTTTCAATGTATCCATATAAAAACAAAGATTTTCCATGAGAATCCATATGATGGACTACAATTGGTCAAACTTGTTCATAGAAAGAAAGATGCTAGTCACTACTTCAAGCTTGTGAAATCACTCTGTTGCTATATAGGAATCTTCCTCATCAGAATGTGCAATACTTTTTATCTCTTGTTTCCACTTCCTCACGTAATTTTATTCTTAAAAGAGAACAAAGATACCTTGACCACTAAAATTATTTTCTCTAGTGATAAGCATAAACTAAAATGTAGTCACAAACACATAAAACCATCCAAAATAATTGATACTAAACCAACTTTGATAACAATATAATCTATAAACCAAGTGGATATTCCACACTAGGCTTCACTAACATGAATTTTTTAAGCATAACTCAACAAGTGATTGATAAATGATTGTTTTAGATTAGTTTGCTTGCAAAAACAAAGTTGTAGTGTGTTAGCATTGAAATGTATAGAATTTTGAATAAATAGAGAAACATGAAAGAAACACCAAGGCACAAGATGAATATAAGAATTACCCTGAAAAAACTTGGTATGAGAAAAAATCTAATAAGTGAGGTAATTGCACTCCACTTTCCACTACGTAATACTCAAATATATAAATTATTGCCACTTTTGAACTTTTATAAATAGAACTACCAATTACTTTATTACCCAAAATTGTATCCAGCTACTTTGTACTCTCAAAATACATCGCAAAATAATCTAATGATGTAAACAAAAGAGAAAATATGAAAAAAAGTTTGAACAAGACAAATTACAATATAAATCCAGCTTCACAACTCCTCACTGATTTCTCTAATCTCTTCTTCCTTCTAAAGATTTGTATTTGAAGCATGATGTGCTCCAATATTCAAATGGCTTTGTGCCATGGGTTTTATGGGGGCATGCGCGTTCATGATTGTGCTTTATTATGAATTGAACATTTAAAAACTATTAATAAAGAACTTCTTTATTCTGGAGTAGGTCCTCCATGTCTTCAGGGTTAATGAGTTTTTTTTAAATTCCACAAAACTTTTTGACATGTTTGCTTTGTAATATCTCGTTCAAAATGATTTATATATGTATGTCATAGAGTAAATTAGAATCTCAAATCAGATATGTCTCTTAAAAGAGGACATTTGAGCTGCAGATAACTTTTTTTCATAAATGATGGCTCAGTTGATGCCCAGTTATGTGCAGATGAAAGGAAATTATAACAATACGATCATGTTCGCCCCCAAAATTCTTAGCAGGGTGTCCTCCAAAATGGGCAGATCTGGCAGATGTATGTAGCCATTTTATCCTTTTCAGATCAAATACTTCAGAATATGGGCTCACGTTGTTGTACAGTTGCGCAGCGGAAGCTTTAGACGGAATGTGGGCATCAGAATGTGCATAGATCGATTCCCCAAAGAAGACGGAGATCAAGAAAATTCGTCGCTCGCTTTTGGTCAGCATGAGGCTATTAGGGGAAGGAGGATTGGCGAACTTTCAGAGCACGCCTGGTCGAGGCTATTGTATTTTGATGTTAACCACCACCATTAATTTTTACCTTTCACAATTTATTAAGTCGACTAATTTACATAAGTTATCTTAAATCAGTCTATATATACAAAGTCTTGCCAAAACAAGAGAATGAGAATAAGAGAATAGAGGGAGAGATACATATCATATTTAACATCAAAGGTTAAGTTTAGAGTCAAGCATCAAATCGTTTATACCTATAATATTATTATTTTATCTTGATTTTTCATTATTTTTCTTATATTAAAAGGTATTAGAGTGAAGTAGTTGTATTATTATTTCTAAGAAAAAAATATTAAAAACTTTCATTCAAACTATTTTATTCACACTCATAAAATTACGTAAACCTTCGATTCTAAATATGTGAAATAAATAATTTGCAACAATCTAACTCC
The DNA here is from genome assembly GCA_037957365.1 of Torreya grandis. Classification (NCBI taxonomy): domain Eukaryota; kingdom Viridiplantae; phylum Streptophyta; class Pinopsida; order Cupressales; family Taxaceae; genus Torreya; species Torreya grandis. Next base: position 575,730 of record JARHVA010001216.1, on the reverse strand, counting down.
ATTAAATTTGTCTTTAGAAAATCATACTAGTCAAAAGAGGAGTTTCCTTTATTCTACACATTCTTTCCAATAAATTTGTGAACAAATACACATGAATAATTGAAAGATGACAGTGCATATGTGACAGAAAATTTAACCTACATAACCTTAGTAAAATGTACACAATGATATGTCAATAGACATAATCATAATGAGATTGTCACAACAATGTCTGTATAGAACACACCTTCACAATACACGGATTTATCTAAGAGTAGAGCCCCATGTTCATGTATGAGAAGTAGGGTGCATACAGTCAACACAATTATCTTATACTTTTAAATTTCTATAACAATAAATAGGTATGATAATTCTTATTTTTTTAATTATTTACATTACTTAATCTCATTATGATAATAAAATTTGTTTTTTTTAATAAAACTTCAATAATTTATAAAATATATTAATTTTTTTATATTTCTTTTTTTTTTTCAAAATTTTATATTAACTTTTCTTTGAATTATTACATAAGTTTTTAGTATAATATATAAATTGCTTCTAAAATAATATGTTTCTATAATATTAAAAAAGTCTTTCCTTTATATGATACCTTTCCTACAAATAGTTTTCCATCTTTTCATACTTTTCATATTTTGTTCAAAATTAAAAATGCATAATTTCTATTTATAGCCTAATGAGTTAGATCGGTTTGATGGGTTAGATGGTTTCCATCGGCCACATTATAGTTTGAATCCCAACTAAGTAAATTACTAGTGCTGAGGCTTAAGAGTAGGGGTAATGCCCAAAGATTAATCTGTAGAATTCATTCTACGTCCATGTGTGATTGTATATGCCAAATCACTAAGTCCTCATCGATATTAATGCCGACTAATTTGAACAAGATACCAACAACAACAACAACAATATATGATATTACTTTTACAATATTGCATTCTTTTTACTTCATCTATATACATGTCTAGTGTTCACAAAAGCTTCGTTCTTTTTTTCTTCAATATTATTAGTAATTTTTTCTTATAATTTATATAATATAATTATCCCACATAATTATTTTTTAATTTATTGACAAAATTCTTCATAATTTACATATCTACAAAAAATTTCATTTTCTTTTTTAAATAATTATTGTTAATAAATTTTTCTTACAATTCATATATTATTATTATTATTATTATTATTATTATTATTATTATTATTATTCCCATAATTATTCATATTTTATAGTTTATTATATTCATCCTTATCAACATTCTATTGCACCTTAAAATTAATAACCACATATCATTCTATTTAACATGATTAATATTGTTTAATCAAATGGGAATTCATTTATTAGTACAACATTATCTTTAATTTAATGTTTTAGTTAGTCATCCTTTTATATTAAGAGGTCGGCACTGTTTTTTTGGTTTGGAATTCATGAAGCATGGTAATATTTACAAAAATAATATTTCAATTAGAAACACTAGTTTTATAGCAATTAGTCCTTGCTTTAATATAAATAATATTAAGGATTGCAATGTTTATGAATAGTATTAAAGATTGTAATGTTTGTTATTAAATTTGTAAAATAAATTATACACATTCAAAAAATTGTTATGCATATAATTTATCTACTTATTATAAAATTTGTGTCTATAAATCACAACCATTTCACAGACTCTAGTCATAACCAATTCCTGATCACTAAAATTCTTAATTTTATGCCAACTAAAGAATTTATTCATTGTATTTTATAACTAAATACAACTATAGTATATCACACAGCCTTAGCATTCCATACAATTTATATTTTCTTTGTAGGGAGTATATCTATACTTGCTTTATGTTTTCTAATATTTGATTGTTTCCAATCTTATAAACTAATTGTGACCTTTCTTTATCTTAGCTTAAAATGCAGTGGTAAAATTTTATTTTTTCTAATCATTTTCGTTAACTTATCTTAAACTCCATTCATTTTTCAAAATCATATATAAAACATTATTACGTTTATTTTAAATTGAGGAGATGGAGTGAGTAGCAAACAAATTACGATTGCAAGTGTTAAAAGCAATAGAAATATTCTCCTTAAAAGAAACGCTTCCACGAGAACTTCTAGATGTCCACTGCCATTATGTAAAAATCAGCAAAGTCATATATTTCCTTTACACCCATTCAAAGAAATGGAGATTCAAAGTAGGAAAATCAGATTTCTGGTTGTAAATTCAAGATTGGATGAACTTTTTGTCAAATGATCTTTAGCACCTTCTTTACTTTTTGTTTACTAAACGACATTAATTCCACCAGTCGAGACGCCGTGGGCCTCTAAAGTCTGGTAGTCTCTTTTTCTTTTTTTTTTTTAAAAAAAAAACTTGGAATAATCTGTTAGCAATGGCTTTTTTCCACCTCATGAAGGATCTAAAGTAGGAAATTTTAAATTCTATGATTTCGTTTGACCCAACAATGAAATTGTTAACCTAGCCAAATTGAAGCTTAATATTTAGTCTCCTCAGCCATATGGAATGGAGAATCATGTGGAACATGTCGTAGGGTTTGGGAGGCTGCTTTATTGCAAAATGTGTCGGGACTTGCTTCAGTCTTTTTCGCATCTGGACATATCTATTTACAGAGGTGGATTCTAACACTGTCCTTAGGTTTGGGATTTGAGAGGATGGGAGATGCACAGAAAATGCCTTCCAATTGAGCACGTCACTGAAAGGAAGAACGTAATGATCTGAAATTATGACGGGCACACACTCGCTGTAGATTGCCTCTACGATTTGAGGACTGGCTACCTCGAATCTGCTAGGGCACAAACAATATTTGCTCTTCTTCATCATCTCATAATAAGAGAAAGAAAAATCTTTTGGAAGGTATTCATACACATGTATATCTGAATCAGGTCTTCGCTTCGGTGTTTCCAATGTTGAAACAACAAAGGTCTCACTAGTCCATGATTTTCGCCTGTAAAGATGGCAAGAATAGGCCGCCTTAGTGTCAGAATCAAGAGAGCATGCAAAACAAGAACTCAAACAAATAAATAAGAACTCAACCCAATTGCTACAGCAATTTCTTGAAAGAAAAGAAATTTTATTGATCTTCAATTTTCCTTGCTTACAATGTGCGCCCTTAGGGTCTTTAAATAGAATTGAATACAAACAATAATTAGAAAATAAACTCAAGACTAATTTTAGTCTTTCCACGCAAACTAACTCTCTAACAAATTCTCTAACAGTTTAACTAACTGAATGCTCAACTGTCAGTTTACTAGCTGATTGCTTAACTATAGCTCACTGCTTGCATGCATGAGGAGTGGAGAAATTAACTCCAATTCAACTTGAATCTCTAACACTTAGAGCAAACTTACCGCCGATCATGCCAATGGCCGACCCCGTTTTAAAATTCACCTCGGGAAGGGTTGCATCTTTTGCAGGATTGAATCCTTCTGAGGTGTTTGCATTGCACATTACACAAATTTCCTTGTTGTATAGATTTGAATTTGCCTTGCATGTTTCTGGTGCTTGTAAATGCAGACAAATTTTATCTTGAATATTCCATGAAGCAAACTCAGAACATCAGTTGCCAATATAAATGTAAATAAAACAGAATGAAGAAAAAGGAACTTACCCAGTCATGGCAGGACAATATGAAAGGATCGGCTCCCAGGGTGTGATCCCAGAAGGGATACTTGTTGGTGATCACATGAATGTAATCACTGACAAAGCATTTGAGGGGTGCCAAATCATAGCTTTTGGGCTTGTAAATGTAGGTGACCATCATTACCACACTCAAGGGAAGGAAAAAGATGGGTGCCTCCTCCGGATTCGATGTGAGGAAAGGGTTTCCCAGTTGAAGCTCGTGATTAAACCTCCCTTCTATACGGCCCATGGTGTACCAGAGGCATTTCTCCCTCTGTGTATACGAACATCTTGAACCTCCTCTCCATTTCAGTATAATTCCTGCATAGAAACATTGATCTCAATTTAAGCCATACATGCAAATTATTAGTGCTATTTGGAGACATCTACGGAGAAATGCACAGGGTAACATGATAAGGCGAAGGCTTAACAGAGGCAGCGAAATTCACTGAATGATGTATAATAGCTTGCATAAATTATAGGGATATATGTACACTTGTCTTTCAGTTATATAATTTCATAAATATAAATGGAATATTTTATGAGAATATATGTAGAATATTCTTTAATATTTGATGTTAAACTTTGAAATGTATAAAATATTATATTATTTCAAATTTTTTCATTAGTTACAATAAAAAAAATTATTTGTTCAAACTATTCTTATAATATTTTGTAAGGCAAAGATTAAAAAAAAAAGTGTGAATATTGAATTTAATCAAAAATTGTTCACCAATAACCTTATGCCAACCTTCACATGGTTATGTGCCCCAACCTATTTACGTATCCCATGAAAATAGTACACCACACAAATAAAAATGAAGTTTGAATTTATTGTCTTACATCTTTATGCTTGTTTTTAAATTTATTGCATAGGGATTTTATGTTGAGGCTATTGTCTATATATATTTGAAATAGAAGTTAATGAAAATATAAATTTATTTTAATGGTTTGATAAAAAAAATTGAAAATTTTAAATAATGATTATTTTTTATATTAGAGAATTAGTGGAGATATTAAAAAATTTCACCTATTAGATTTTTTTCTACCACATGCTATATGTGTATGTAATTGTTTCTTTAAAAAAGTTTTTCAATTTTTATTTGGGGCTTTTAAAATAAAATGTCTTTTACATAATATTTATATGAAATTTGAGCAGGGTGTAGATTGAAATAGAGTACTAAGAAATCTAAGAATGAAATCTTTTGAGGTATCAAAATAAAAACTTTGCATTTTTTTAGTATAAATTTTTAGTTATTAAATGTTTTTATTTTCAAGATTAATGTCACTTTTCAACAATTGTTAATGCAAATGGTAACTTTTATTATTTATTTAATATTTTTGGGTTCAATGTATAACACAAATGAGTATAGTTATTTTAATTATACTTTATATAAACCTTTGAAGATAATAAAATTGATGAATATGCTTATTTAAATAGTATGATGCATTAATTATAATATAAAGTTTGGGGGTTTAACACTATATTATGAACAACCCCAAAGTTCTTCAGTGTTTTAAGAGAAAATGTTCTCTCTCTCTCTCTCTCTCTCTATATATATATATATATATATATATATATATATATATATATTCTTTCTCTCTATATGTAGAGAATGTTATTATTATTATTATATATATATATATATATATATATATATATATATATATATATATATATATATATATCTTTCTCTCTTTATAGAGAATGCTATAATATATATATATATATATATATATATATATATATATATATATATAATTCTCTCTAAATATCATTATTATAACATTCTCTTTCTCTCTCTTTATATATATAATAATGATATTAAGAAAGAATTATATATATATATATATATATATATATATATATATATATATATATATATATATATAAATAAAATTCTCTCTTAATATAAAGAGAGAATGTTATGTATATAATTATATAGTGTTATATAGCTATATATAATATTATATAGCTATATATAGTGTTATATAATTATATATAGTCTTATACATATACACTCAAAGTATTGAATAATTTCACGGTTGTTTATAATATGGTGTTAAACCCCCAAACTCCACAATATAATTAATGCATCATATTATTCATATCAAACCATATTCATTATTTTTATTATCTTCAGATGTTTATATAAGGTCTATCTATTTATCTATAACATTCTCTTTTAAAACATTAAAGAACTTCAGGGTTGTTTGGTGTTAAACCCCCAAACTCCATAATATAATTAGTTCATCATACTCTTCAAATGAAACCATATTCATCATTTTTATTATCTTCAGATGTTTATATAAGATATAAGTAAAATAACCATACTCATTTGTGTTATTATATATATATATATATATATATATATATATATATATATATATATATATATATATATATATATATATTGTGATTATTTTATAAGAGTTTTAATTTATTTTATATCCATGGAAAAAGTGTCTAATTATATACAGTATTGATAATGTTGATACACTTCCCTTGATAATTATTAGACATTATTGCATTTGACATCTAAAGAACTATTGTATTTCTACCGGCCCTCTAGAGATTCATGAAAACTTGCTCATAAAATAAATTAAATATAAAAATTGGGTACCCTTTAACACTGTAAAATATAAAATATAGAATTTGAGTTGTATTTATTAGGAAACAAATTAAGATAAGTATGTATGTGCCTGAAAGTTTATTATGATTCTTGTTTATTGTGTCGAACACTTTTTTTTTATATATGAGAATAATTACTAAATACCATAAATATGTATATTTGGTTATGGAGATTGAGGTCATATGTGACTTTTAATTTTAGATTGTATCATTATACTTGAAATCATAACTTCAAAAAACCCATTTTAATACCAATATGTTAAGATATGTTCAACCCATTTTAGTACCAATGTGTTAGAATATGTTCACTTTAATAAGTTCATTGAGAGATATTTTCTTATTGATTAGGAATCCATTGTCATGAATTTTTGTTCATCATGAAAATCTATAATAATTTATAGTAAAAGGACTCACTATTATTTGAATATCTTGAATAACAAGTTTAAAACTATAATGATAAGCTTAATTTCTAACCAACATCTCAGAACTGCAGTTTAAGATTGACTAGTATAAAGATTCCATTATGATTGATTATATTCCATTAATGACTTATGCCGGACTATAAAAACCTATCCCCTCTATCCATTTAGATAAAATTATGTAGCCTTGTTAAACTCATTTAGATATGATGGGTGTAAACTGACCATCAATGGTTTCAATAATAATTTGCTACAATTATGACGGTGGTGTAATAGGGTAATAAAGTGGGTAAATGAATTAATCTTGTTGATTAAAAGTTTATTTGAAGTGGTTATTATAACTAGAGGGATTATTAAAGGATGTTTATGACTCTTTCCATCAATGTCCGTTACGATCCAGGATTATTTTTAATAGTAAATAACATGGAATGTTAGTCACGATGACCAAATTGAAATCTTGGTACTAGAACATGAATTAATAAGAACGTTGGCGATGCTTGGTGAATTGTGTTTGGAGCTTCATTTGAGATATTTATCGGCCTTTGAAATGCACACTCCATACTCTTTTGCACTTGTGTATCATTTATGAATAATCTCATAAGTTCAGCGTGTAGTTTCAAACTCTACTTTTTTTTTTAAATTTGTGGTGCCTTGAATTTTTGTTTACTTGGATCAAATCAATGTTTATCATAAGATTTGATATTTTTTATTGTATTTTACAATTACTTGTCATTTAGATCTTCATGTTTCTATTTTAAATATCTCTATAACCGACAAATCAAATTTTTTTATTTTTTTAACTCATTTATTTATTGTAGATATAGATAAAAGTAAAAAATGTTATGGATAAAATTATGTACCATCCAACTCCTACCAATCCTAGTTTTCATAAATATATTTTGTTGATTTTGGAAGATGACATATAATATAGATATTTATTGTCCCTAAATAATGATATTTTTTTTGAATTTGATCCAAGTACCCAAATTCTAAGCACATAAGTAAGCATTGAGGAAGATGTTAACATCACTATAACAAACAATAATTATTTTGAAGATATCAACCATGAAGAAAAATTTCCGCAACATGTTGATGTCTTTTTACCTCAAAGAAATAATTCACTCACATAATCAAAGGTCATAAAAAATTAGTCATACATCATTCCTCCCCAAAAGTGTAGAATTTGTCGGAGTATTACAAATACTCTTGATTTGATTTATACAAAGAAAATTGAGATGGAAACATAGTACAATGGTGAAACCATGAAAAAAGATATATCATCCTCTAAAAAGTGGATGTTTATGTAGAACATTGTGTTGGTCATGTTGTGACTCGTACACTAAACCAATGTTGAGATCAATGGGAATATGTTCAACCATTTTATAAAAAATCAAAGACTATGAAAAAATATTCTCTCATGGCATGACAATTATTGGAGTATGATAGTGAATGAAAATATTGACAATAAGTCCCCCCCATAGTATCTTGCATATTTTTTTGATGCAATGAAGGTCAAATTTAGTCAAGATACAGACATAAATCTTGAAAATATAACCATCAACATTTGTAAGACAAACCATGTGGTTTATGAGGAATTTTATTCATCAAATGAATGTGAAAAATATAATGATTACAAACCACCTAAAATGGCATCTACAATCCAATCCATAGGGAAATAATGAAAGTAATATCCAAAGCTATAAGTTTAAAATAAACTATTTTTGAGAATAACAATTCAATGGTTTTTACCCAAAAATGGCTGAGGAGGGGAAAATGAAATGCCACAAGAATGAATTTGCTTACTTGAACATTGAATGCAGATGGAAGATGTGAATGAAGAAAGTATGATCAAGATTGAAGAATAAGAGATCAATGTGTAACTCGATATGGTTTTATCTCTAAATTCTATGTGGCAAGCCATGATGAAGATTAGTGAATAAATTTCTAAAAATAAATGATTTTTTAAATTAGTTTAGATACCCTAAGACTTCTAGTGGATATATTATCATCTTATCCTCATATATCATTTTGTTTCTTTATATTGATTTTAATATTAGAAATGGATTTTTTTTTCTATACAATGGTGATAACAAATGATCTTAATTTAGTATCCTCTTTTTATCATGGTTATTTTACACTTGACTGGGTATAAAAAGTAGTGGCTTGTAGAGTTATTCAATTATCATCATGTAGGCATTTTTAGTCAAGTTATATTTATACCATGATCTACAATAAAAATTAAATTTCTTAATCAATTTATAATTCATTATTATTTTGAGGGTAGATGCATAAAGTTGGAAGACAAAAAAAATTATTCTTGAAAAAACTTTCCCTGACTTAAAAAGGGTGAACACCCTTTAAAAAATGGTGCATGCCCTTTGAATGATTCTTGAAAACCTAAATTCAAAATGGCTTGGCTTACCAAGCCTAACAGACATACACCTTATGTAATATAAAGGACACATGCCATTTATGATTATATTCTAGAGGGAAATGAGAAAAACAAATTGAAATAAAAGGTATGTTATAGATGGAGTGCAAATGGTGAATACCCTTTTTAAGAAATGGAGTGTTCCCTATGTAGTGTTAAGGATGCATACCCTTTGTAATTTATATGATAGGGTTTTCTATGTTTGTAGAATTTGTATATTTAGTAAAATAATATTTTAATTTTTTTTTTTTAAATTTTTATATTATTATAATTTAAATTTAATTTACTAAATACAAGAAATTAATGCCACTCTAGGTATTCTAAAATCGATTCTAGACATTTAGGAGTTACTGTTTATAAGATAGTTTTTTTAAATCTAATATGGTCGATATTTATTTTTAATAATTTCAATATTTCAAAATATAATATGGTCAGTACTTAGTTTTAAGAATTTCAATATTAAAAAAAATATCATTTGGGTGTATAGTTTACATCACCTGTCTATTTTAGGAAAACCAATAGTCATTTTATAGGTTTTTGGGCCTTCTAGATTGATTTATTATGTTTACAAGGATTTTAGGTGTGACAATTTTTTTAAAACCATCACATCTCTTTGAGATAGTGAAAGCTAAGAGGATATTGACATATGGATTCACATACATAGTACAACATTTAGACTATCTAATGTCTTCCTCTAAAGTCACATTTAATTCACCTTAAAGTCATAAAGAATTTTATTTGTCAAAATTAAAGCCTACAAGTTAGATTTAAAGTTGTATGAGGGATATGAGTAGATGCAAGATAATGGGAGACAAAAGGGAGGGGGGGTATAAAGCAACATTTTTTTTTCCTAAAAATAACAATAGTTGAACTTGGAGAGAATATTAGAGACACTTCGAAAAGGAATTTGGCAATGACATAAAAACATGAATTATGACATTTTGAATATAGTTTCTAAATATATAATTTTGTTTAATACCCAGATTATAAAAGTGTGTGAAATAGATGTATTTATGATAATATATTGATAATTTTTTTTGAAAAGATAAGGAGATTGCATGTATATGAACACAATTTTTTTGAGTAAATGGATGATTTTTTGTATGAAATTTTATACATAGATAGATAAAATTTTGAACATTATTGATAGTATTTTTCATTATATATAATTTTTAAATAATTTTAAAAGTCAAGACAACTGGAAAATTAAAAACATAAGTGTATGAATATAACTTTTTGACCTTAACTTCATATAAATTATTTTTTTTAAAGCATAGTTGACAATGTGTAGATTGTTGAGAAATAAGTTTTATAAACATTCAATTAATATTGAAAATGTTATAAGACAATTTATGATGATATGCATATAGTCTATAATGAGGTATGTTATTTATAAATTAAGTAATAATTATAAATAATATTCTAATATTTAAAAAAATTATATATTATAAAACTACATTTTCCCCTCTATAAACTCATATAATATTTTTTTAAATAATAAAATCTACCTGATCAAACATCTCAACAAATATGAAAAATACCATAAATTTATTATAAATCTCCTTGGCTATTTCATGATAGAGTTTGGACAAGGTTCGGGATCCCCAAGCCTCAAACTTAAGTAATTTTTGAGAAAAAATGACTGAATTATATTTGTAAACTTGTAAAGGGTATATGTCCTATGTAAACCAACTTTTTATACATTAATTATTTCTACCTATTTTTTCATGGATAAAAAATGGCGTGCATGCTTTCAAAATCATATACACCCATTGTGATTCATGAATTTCTCTTGGCTTTCCTATGAAATTTTCTCATTTTTTTTGTTCTTTGCAAAATTTAAACTTGTTTTTCTATTATAACTATGCGAATTTGGTAAATTCTCCATTCACTTTGTTTGAATCACTACAACTTCTTTAAGTTTAAATTTGCAATTGTCTTATTTTGGTAAATATAAATAATGGGGTTGGAAAATCATTGTAAAATACCAATCAAATAGCTAACAAATGATGAGATTGAAGAGAAAAGAGACAAAGAAAAAGAAAGCATATATGAGAGTAATCATAAGTGCTTCTAGGCAAGATGAAGGTGTTTCCTCCACAGCAAATAATATTTCAAATGAAAATTACATGCCCAATTATATAGAATTTAGTTTAGATACGTTTTTAAATGAGATGAGAGAACTCAATTAATCTATGTTACATGATAAAATTCAAAATTTAGAGTATGTAAGTAATGAATTTGTAATGATTGATGAAACATATGGATAAACACAATATAGTGAAATATTCATTCATAATGAATTTTCTGAGTATGATGATAATCAAAATTAAATAATGACCCCAAATCATGTGTCTCCTAATGAAGTGGAATTTAATTCACTTGTAGGGTCTAATGTATATAGTCAACCCTCTACTATCCCTGCTATGGTTGAAGTGGTAACACCACCAAATTTAATACAAAATATATATCCTACACCCAAACCTCCATGGATAATAAGTTGAACACGAAAGTATTTGGTTGAAATAGATGAGAAAATAATAGAACCTATGGAAGGTAAATTATCAAAATTATCAGGTCAATGTCATGCTCAACATGTATGAGACTATACATTTAAAAATAAAACCCATACAAAATGATGTCAACTATTTGTTTAATAAATAAAAATGCAACAATGCACCTTGTGATGCATGATTTGGGGTTAATAACATTAAACATGGAGGAAATAAATATTACAATAACAAAGAATCTATGTAATATATTTAAATAAATATGCAATAAAAGTAAAAAAAAGATACTAGTGTGGTAAGATAAGTAATAGTAGAATCTAAAGTGAGTAAGTCAACATCTAAAGCTTGAATTTTTAGTTGAACAAGTAAATCCTTGAACTTGAATAGAAAAATCTAATAAATATCATAAAAATAAGGACAAGGATTGATGACCCTTCACCCACAGATTTTTGGTGTTGAAAGATAGATTCCCATGAAAAGATAAGGTATTAGAAGGAACGAGACATTTGATTGAAATTTTTTGACACTAAAATACAAGGGTCTCATCTAATGTTAAAGATGTTAAAAGAAAAAATATATCAAAAAAGTGTGAGCCACGTAAAAAATATATATATATATATATATGACCCAAATAGAATTTTATAAAATGTTTATTGAAAAATTTAATGGCCAATTGATAATTATCCTAAGGTCATTTGAGATGTACAAGCCTTTATATGTTAAAACAAACCAAGCATGGACCACATGTTGTTGTAGGGTACATGTTAAATATGCTATGTATTTTGATATTTTTCATCATACAAATTGTAATTTACATAACGATAAGATTTAATAAGAATGTATGGTGTCTTTCCCACCTAAGACATTAAGAGAATTAATCCAAAGCATTTTTTGTCAAATATCTGAGGGAGAGTTATTTTTTACCAAATAATGTTTATATGAAACATGTAAAAGTTATGGTGTTTTTCCAAATTTGACGAGTTATATACATGAATAAATTTCACATAAATTTAGAATGCAACTAGTTTATTATAAGAAGTAAAAATCTATAAAATATGTGTTAAAAGATGAAAAAGAGTCATCAAGTTGTGAATTGGTTACTACCAAAGTTTCTATATCTAATTTTATATTTGAATTTAAAAATAATACTATCTACCAATGTGCAAAACACACACAAATCAAAATGGTTAGATAGTCAATTCAAGGTATACAAAGACAACTTCCCAGTTCACACCATTATTTTGGTTGTGGACTTTGTTGAGAACTACAAACAACAACCACAAAATGAGGTTCAATCCTAATACTATATTTTAATTCAAGTCAAAAAAAATTGTTTATATTACATTAAACATACACCTTATAACATAGATGACAACAAAAATATTTTAGAGTACAATTTTTATATGAGCAATGATAGATCACATTATCTAGAGTTTGTCTAGAGTTGTTTTAAGACATTCTATATAAATACGAATGCAAGAGAAATCATATTTGATACACACTACATTTGGTCAAACAATTGTGTAGGGTAGTTTAAGAATTCTCAAATATTTTATTGTTTAAGTAGAATGCATAACAAGAATGACATTCAACATTTTTGGAAATTCTTTGAGGTTGGGCATGGAAAAGGGGAACATGATGGTGTAGTTTCAAGTGTAAAAATAGCCCTTAAAAGAGAGTAGACAAAGCATAAGAATGGTGCTAATTTTATTGATGTTGCAAGTATTGTGACTTTGTGTAATGAAAATATTTATCATAAATCGGAAAAATATTCTCATGTGCAAATATTTATTTTGTTAATAGAGGAATAACACAAGGCAATGTATGAATATTGTAGTATAATACCTAGATTAAGTATTTTTTACTCCATTCTAAGCTCAAATTAAAGTTCATGGATTATTTATATGAGGGATTTGGCATGTTTTTGTTTTTCATTTATGGAATTTAATTAGATTTAATGTGAGTCAAAAGAATGGGTTGATGAATGGTATTTTAGACTCATATCACTTATAGAGAGTATCCATTCACTCCAAAAATTGATGGATCATGAAATGGCATCATCAATTGAATTTGTCCACATCTCAGATCTTGTGTAACTAGGTAAAATTAATTCTTTATTTAAATATACAACCTTAGTTAGATATTAGTGATATCTTTATTTTTTCCTCGATGTACTTAAAATTTATTATACTTTCAATGTAGGGCATGTTTTTGAAGGAATTTCACTTGAGTAAAATGATGCAAGAACAAAATATTACTTGTGTCATTGTGTAGAGGCCAAAAAAATTAACCACAAATATTATGGATGGAGAAGAGATAATTTATCCCATTGAATCCATAGTAGTTATTGAAACCTGACTTCATAGTTACTATCATAAAAAAAAAAAAAAATGATTGTTATTTGAGGACTTTGAAACACACAAGGTGGTGATTCATTATTCAAATTTGGTTATTGATACAAATATTGAAATGATCAAATATCATAGAAAACTTCACAATAGAAGTTTGTGGAAAGTGTGTGAATTTGACTATGAAGTAATTCTTAAAACACTTAAAAATAGAGTTGATATCGAAGGTACATTAGATTGAATTGGTAAGTTTATCTAGTGTTTAAAATTAATAGAGTAAATTTATTTGATTTAATGTATTTTAATTTTCAATTATTTTATCATTATATGTTTATTTTTGTTTAAATTTTTTTACTAACAATTTTAATGTAGGTTAGTGGCACCAGATGAGCTTCCACCTTCACTTTTTTGGTGTCATGAATAGAGAATATTATCTTCTTGAAATGAAGAGAAGCCAAAAAATAATTTATATTAATTTTATCTACCTTAATCAAACAAGTTTTCACCTTCTCTCTAATTGTCCTTTCAAGAAAACATGAAAATAGTCTTATCTATGCCTTAATTATGGTCTCAATTTAAAGATAATCCTCTTGGGATCTCTTAGAGAACTAATCTTACATGTGTAGGAGCTGATATTTTATATTTATCCCTCATGGTTTTCCTGTAATGCATGACAAAAGTTAGCTCAATTTGCACACTTAGGGATGAGTGGATTCTCTTAAGGGATGCCTCTATTCAACTACAACATTCACTCCTAAGGCCCAACCGAGACTGGATAATGGTTTGTATAACCTTAAAATTTCTATCTGGACATGTTCACATGGACATTTCATTGATTAGGTTAATGAGTCAAAATATAAAGCCTTTATTGACCAACTTTTAGCCCGTTCTGAGAGATTTGGCTACAATAGAAACCTCATTGTTGCATTTTTATCAACTTAAGTTAGAGAGAATCCTACTTATCTATCTTAAATTAATCATCTATGTACATGTAAGAGCTAACATTTTATCTCTATCCCTCATAGTTCTCCTACAACATGCAACATAAGTTCGCTCATTTTGCACACTCAAGAATGAGTAAATTCTCTTAAAGGATTCATCCGATCAGCTGTAACCTTCACTCCTTAGGCCCGATTGAGACCATAATTTTTTTTTCATATCCTTAAAAATACTATCCAAATTTGTTTGTGTAGATGGTTCTTTGATTGGGATAAAACATCAAAATATATGGTCCCTACTGACCAAATTTTAGCCCATTTAAAGAGATTTAATTGTGAGAGAAACCTCATTAATGTGTTTTATCTATCTCAATTTAGATAAAATACACTATTTATTTCTTAGATGACTCATCCATGCATGTGTAGGAGCTGATGGCTCATCTCTATCCTTTACGGTTCTCCTATAATGCATGATGGAAGCTCGCTAATTTTACACACTCAGAGATGAGTGGATTCTCTTAAGGGATACATCTGATCAACTGTAACCTTCAATCCTAAGGCTTGAAAAAAACCATATAATGGTAGTTATATCTTTAAAATTCCTATTTTTATGTGTTCATATATATGGTTCATCGATTGGGATAATGAGTCATAATATATGTCCTCCAATAACTAAATTTTGGCTTGTTATGAGAGAATTAGATGTGAGAAAATACTCATTACCATGTCTCACCTGGATTGAGTTAGAGATAATCCTTATAATATCTATTAGAGTACTTATTTATTCATGTATAAGACCTAATGATACATTTCTATCCCTCACAGTTCTCCTAAAATGCATGATAAAAGTTTGCTCATTTTGCACACTCAAGAATGAGTGGATTCTCTTAAGGGATGCATCCGATCAACTACAACCTTTACTCCCATGTCCCAAACGAGACTAAAAAACAATCATTCTATCCTTAAAGCACCTATCTAGATGTGTCTACATAGATGGTTCATCGATTGGGCTAACAAGTCATAATATATGTCTCCCATTGACTAACTTTTAGCTTGTTTTGAGAGATTTAGTCACGAGAGAAACATTATTTTTGCATCTTGTCCATATTGAGTTAGATAAAATCCTCCTTGAATTTATTATAAGACTCATCTTCGTACATATAAGATCTGATAGTGATAAAATATGCAGAACGAATGCATATGAGCTATGGATCTAGATATGAGATTAGGAGCAAAGATATTCATTAAACCAACACAAGATATACGTGGGAAAACCTCTAAGAGGTAAAAAACACACAAAGATTATTCATATTATGAGAAACTTAATGTATCCAATAGAATCTTTCTCTTCTCACTTCTTCTCCATAATTCTTCACAAACCAAGATGGATAGATTGGAATGCATAAGCATCCTCTCTAGATTTTACAATGTAAAATCTCTATAATATAGGAAAAGCCATATGACCATTATAATATGACTGTTGGAGAAGTGGGACCCTTTCAAATGGTTAGATTACATGGGTTTGACTTTTTTCCCTTGGTCACATGAGTTGGCATCTTTGACCATAGGTCATCATTCCAACCTAGACCAATAATTACAACATTAATAATAATATGCTTTGTTATTGCATGAGTGTGACCTCATAAATAATAAAGCGTATTATTT
Source organism: Torreya grandis (assembly GCA_037957365.1). Taxonomy (NCBI): domain Eukaryota; kingdom Viridiplantae; phylum Streptophyta; class Pinopsida; order Cupressales; family Taxaceae; genus Torreya; species Torreya grandis. The sequence goes on along the minus strand of JARHVA010001216.1, from coordinate 559,170 downwards.
ATTTAATGTTGTAATTAATTTATTAAGACTACATAAATGCACCACTTAACCATTACATGCTCGAACACTCCCCCTTAATGTTAAGTGGAAATTTTTAAAGCAAATATCCATCCATCTAGTCATTCCTTTATAATAATGACATCCACGGAAACATTTCACCAATGTGAAACCTTTCTATAGGCCATAAAAAATATTCTATTGTTTATGGAGGTGATTTATCCAAAATGATACAGTTTAAAGTATTAAGGGTACATAAATGCACCACTTAACCATTGCATATTATAACAATGGTCGCCTTCATAAATAAATGAATTGTCCTCCATAAACCATCTATGATGAATTTAGGAGGTGAAGGAAAAAACCTTCATCATGCTAAAGTTACCTTTTGAAACAAAAGGAATCATAATCTATAAACTACTTAAAGTAAGTTTAAGCTAGCATGATTGTGAGACTACCACTCATAATTTCTCATGAATAATCCAAAAAGCATTGGAGATTTTTATAACATAATAACCTCCATATGATTATAGATATTGGGTACAAAAGTAAAACTTTCATATGAAGTTTACTAAAATCACATAGGTGATTTAACAATGCTATACAATGAGAAGAAGTATAGAGAAGAAGAAAGTTATAAGGCTGAGAAGTGACATTACCATGCACACTCCCCCTTAATGGAAACTTTGAGAGGCTTAGCATTGTACAAAATTGACAAGATTTGGTGGAACCAAGTGTTTTTTGAAGACATCTACTACCTATGTGCCCACATGACATTATACAGATCACCATTGAGTAGTTTTATCTTAGATAACCTATACATGTACTTCAATAGTTTGTTGGTGTTACACTAGAATTTTCTTCAAAGTTATACAACTTTAGCACTTTCACAAACATCCAACACATCTAAAAAACAATGGATTCATGAAATCATATAATGGTTAGCATCACAATAACCACATCCATAAATATAAAAAATGACATGTTTTTCTATGATAAAGCACATTAAAAACCATCAAGTCATAAACAAGTTCACTACTTTGATTACAAAGCTAGTGATTAACATAAATTATTGTATGTAATTCATTATTGGACGTCTCCAATATTGAAAATATGAGCGTCCCCATCTATCATGTGATGTACCTACGATAACTTTACTAATAATATTATACTAAATCATTTAGATATCTTATTTTCAATAACTCATTGGAATTGTATAAAAACTTTGAACGTTTAATATGCTTCAATTTTCCATTGATATAGATTTGGAAAAAAAAATTGAGGTATATAGCCTCTCATACATCAAATATAGATTAGAATGATATGTAATAATCTAATATACATAAGATTGAAATTAATTTCAGAGATGTATGAATAGAATGATTGGTAAGTTAGATGATGGATAGCTAATAATGCAAACTCCATTTACACTTGCATTTCAAAATGAAGCATATAATCATGTTAGTATAAAAAATCAAATGAAATTATCTAAACATGTTAGCATAAAATTGATTTATTTATCAAATGAAAGTATATAAGCATTTTAGCATAAACAATCAAATGATACAACATTCAAATGAGAGTATCTAAGCATGTTAGCATAAAAGACAATTTTTACAAATTAGAATTATCAAACATGATCAAAATGAAGCATGATGATATGTATAAAATGTTAAATTATTTTATATTGAAAATAATAATAATGTAATCAAAATTTGAAAACAATATTATTTTCTTTAATTTATCATTTAACATCTTGAATGGTTTTCTCAAAAAATTGAGATTCATCTTCATACATAGTCATCAAAATATGATATGTATATTGACCTTTAGTCAATTATAAAGACTATTAGATGATTTAATTAAGGATATTTACCTCTTAGGTATTTTTAGATTGAACACAAGTGAATAAGGCTTCCCCTCACACTCTAAGTTATCCAAAACTAGGTCAACTTCCTCTAGGGCATCTATTTCTTCATAAAGAGAAATAAGAGAGTTAGGTTCATAAAATGATGAAATTAAATGAGGTTCCATAAGAGGCTCATATAAATATTTTTCAAGAACATGAATATTCTTATTTTCAATGATTTGTCTAGAAGATGAATCATACACTCTTAATCCTTTTAGTTTGTTATCCATAGCCTATGAAAATGTAATACAAGAGACATGATTAAGTTTCTTTCTATTTTTTTATTTTAGGAATACAAAATGGAAGAAGTGCTACCAAATATCCTAATGTGAGAAACACTTGGTTTCTTTTTAGACAAAAATATATTACAATATAAATTTAGTTAGTATTTTGAAAGAACCTAGAAAAAGGTTCACTAACGAAAAGATAGTTTTACTAAACTATTATAATGGCACATAATATGACATGAACATAAAAATAGTGCCCAAATTGTGATCTATGTACCATAAAATCCTCTATGTCAAGCCTTACGCATACATTTCTTGTCAAGTCATATAAAATATTATTTTTAAATATGACACAAGTTTCAATATTAGTCTACATTTCTAAGAGTGTAGAAGGATGTATGGCTTTAGTATCATGATATTTTGTGTATAAGTTTGGAATGATGTTTCTCATGTAAACATTCCTAACAAGCTTCATGATGAAGACACAGAAGAATGGCCACCATAAATTACAAAGTGAATGTGATTTATTTAAGACAATAATAGTGTGACATGGCAAAATCACCAAGATGTTGACACATACCATCTTCATTAGCACACTTCAAAACTAATTCACAACACGATAAACCACTAAACTATTATAATGAATAAAATGCTTCTATAAAGAGAAACAACATTTTTTTAGTGAATATCAATTTCCTCATCTATGAGGTATACATATGAAACCAAATAACAAAACCCATATGAATAACATGCCAAAAATAAACTAACATTTAAAGTGGGTTTGGATTAAAAAATGAATGTTTCAGCCATAATTTTGGATTACAACAAGGTTGGAATCAGGTTGCAAAAAATAAAAAGTTAATCTGGAAGAGATAAAACAAAGTTTATCAGTTATTATGAAGCTAATAGCAAACATAATCAAGTTCCAGTTTTGTGAAACTTCAAATTTTCCTATTTTAACCAATTTGTTTTGAAGTGACTTTGCAAGTCAAAAAACTAAACATGGTGCATTTTTCCTTCAAGTCCTTCTGAAATTGATCTTGAAAAGTAATGTAGGTACCATAAATATTCATAATAGTTATTGTTTTCATATCTTTTATGATAGGTAAATTGGCTCTAAGTCTTAAATGCATAAAACACAAAGTTCAAGTATTTATTTGAATACCCTTTCTAGGTTATTTTATGTTATTTTAACACATATACAACTACTTAAACTAGGTTGACATATTGGTCAACTGATGAATTCATTCAAACATTAAAAAAAAATTAAATTCATCAACACAAAGTTATACAACCAAATAGTAAAATGTCTCATAAAGAGATTATCAACATGCCTTGTTTGTCTGCTTCATTGAAATCTTATAACTATGATATGGAATATAATTATACACAAGGTCATCAATAAATCATCATGAAGGATGAACAAATAGCTCAGATTAGTCTAATTCTCCAACAATTGAAAAGGGAACTCACAAAATAAAATATTTTGGAGTCAAAGTATATAAACACATAATGCCAACTAGGAAGACTCTTGTCATTGATGTGGCATCATAAGTGGCCATGAAATAGTTAGATCAAATTTCCCATTAAGATTGAATAATGGTAGTAGGAGAAAACAAGTAGGCCTTTTAGTAGTTTTACATAGTGGTAAATCCATATCCACTATGATAGTACTTAAAATACTATTATGTAAGTCCCTACTAAAGCATAATGTGACATTTATAAATATTTTTAAGACTAACACAAGCAACATACCAAGTCATGTTGTGAGGGGATTTTCACTCCTGATAATGATATTTCATAATTTTCTAGCCATAAACTTAGCTTTTAACGTGGATTTTCCAAATGTTGTAATCTGATCCATTTAATATTTGGGATTTGTCTAATGCAAAACTAGGTGAAGCCATTGCTTCTCTACAAGGTTGGTACCCTTGATTTGTGTTTTTGAAATTAAGGGGGTATAAGTTGTGACACTTAATTTAATATGATTTTACACTAAATTTGCTTATAAAGCAAATTTAAAATGTATAATGACACTAGATTAATCAAAATACTCATTAAAACTTAGTGTTTCAAGTGTCACAAGAATTGGTCGCATGTGTCATAAATAGTGTCACAAGAGCATTATTTAACCAAATTATTATAGAAATAATAGTAAGAGATTTCAAATCAACTCAAGGACCTTATTAATGTGTTAAAAATGTGCCAAAACCTATAAATTGACTAGTTTAATGACTATTGTCTATACACAGTTGATAGGGTCACATGATAAACAAATTATCCCACATGGCACACGTTCCCATGTGAATAATCATGCAAATAAAAAATATATATATTATCAATTAAATTTGATTAAAATATATATATATATATATTTGAACACTAGACCTCTTTCATGCAAGAGGTTTAACGAAGTTATGCTAGCCAACACACCCACTAACCTAATTACCATAATGAATGCATTAATGTGTATTTAAACCTTTTTTTAATATAATTTTTTTTTAACAAAAATAAACTAGAATTAAATACTTTCATAATAAAATGCAAGCATTATTAAAATTTTGAAAAAAAAAGGTTTTTGAAATACTTAGATGGGGTCCATAGGCATAAGTGGAAAATAGAGATTTAAATAAAGACTTTATTTTTAAATAATTTCATTTAAATATTAGCATACCCATTAATATTTTTTCTAGTATGCTCCAGAGAGATTAATGGCATTGAAGGAGGATGCAGGTAGCTTGCAAGAGCTATAAGAGGCTAAAACAAGTTCTGTAAAGCTTGCAACCACCTCCAAATGGCCCTCTATAGCATCCAGGAGACTTAGATCATGCTTTAAATGACTGTAAGATGATATTTTAATGCCCTATAACAACTATGGTGCCAGGAAAGGTAGAAAAATAAAAACTTTTTCTTGTTACTTCAAATAACCTTCCAAATAGCTTTAGAATGCCTCAAAATTAAAGAAACAAATTTTACAGATCTAAAAAAGACTAAGAAATGCTAAATCTAACTTTTTTACTTCACAGGGACATACCAGGCCTACAAGGATGCTAAAGGAGGATGAATAAAATTAAATTGAGCTTAGATAGGGTTTGTAGGGTCTGGGAAGGTTGCGGCAAGTTTTAAAACTAAAAATACAACCTTCAAAGACTAAAACCCAGATGTAGAGGCTCTAAAATGTTTATTTTTAAAAAAAAATCTCCAAATATGTCGTAAAAAGATGCTTGGAAGGAAAGAGAAAATTTGAAATCACCTATAGGTGTCTAAATCAAGTGAAATAAAAGTAAAAAATGCTTGGAAATGGCGAAACTAAGCCAATGGAGTGACCAAAATAGAGATTTAATGCCTAAAAATATTTTTTTACTCATTTTAAGCTTTCTTATGTTAAAAAATGGAAACCTATGCTGACTTAAAATTCTATATATTCAATTGGTAGCTTCAGAGACTTTTATAGAAGTGTTAGCAGACCAAAAAACAAATATATAGCATTTAAAAATATATTTCAAGCTATAAAAATGTTAAAAATGAAATATTTTCTGATTTTTATGATATTTAGGCCTTCAATAAACCTAAAAAATGGTGCCCAAAAATGATCTTGATTTGAAATGCTTCTACTTGCTTAGATCTACAACTAAAGAGCTTCAAACACCTTCACAATGATCATTAGACAACATAGAGAAAAAAAATTATGTTTTTTAATGCTCAAAGAAGAGTTTTTATCCCATTTTAAGACTATCAGTTAGATTTTTAATATGAAAATAATCTTAAAATATGATAAAATGCTTAGGTCTGAGATCTCTAGGATTCTAGGAGAGGGAAAAGTAAAATAAATTACTTCTTATAGAAAGAGAAGATTGAAAAATATTATGAGCATATGGTGGCTTGAAAGTGGATTCAATTTGGCTTGAACACAAGTTAAAAAATTTGATCTTTGATCTTACCTCTTGATCATGCATCAACTGGCTTTGATACCATGACATCACATGTATAACAAATGCATATGAGCTATAGATCTAGATATGAGATCAAGAGCAAAGACACATGAAACCAACACAATATATGCATGGGAAAACCTCTAAAAAGTAAAAAAACCCACAAAGATTATTCATATCATGAGAAACTCAATGTACCCAATAGAAACTTTCTCTTCTCACTTCTTCTCCATAATTCTTCACAAACCAAGATGGATAGATTGGAATGCATAAGCATCCTCTATAGATTTTACAATGTAAAATATCTATAATATAGGAAAATCCATATGACCATTGTAATAATACCATTGGAAAAGTGGGATGCTTTCCAACTATCATATTACATGGGTTTGACTTTGTTCCCTTGGTCACATGGGTTGGCATCTTTGACCATAGGTCATGATTCCAACCTAGACCAATAATTACAACAACAACAACAATAATAATAATATGCTTTAATATTGCATGAGCATGACCTCATAAATAATAAATCATATTATTTATTTAATGATATAATTAATATATTAAGGGTACATAAATGCACCACTTAACCATTACATGCTTGAAAAAATGGATCATCTCTACCCGTCATAGTTCTCTTACAATACACAATAGAAGTTCACTCATTTTACACACTCAGGAATGAGTGGATTCTCTAAAGGGATGTGTCTGATCAAATGTAACCTTCACTCCCAAGGCATGATCGAGACTAGATAATGACCATTATAGCCTTAAAATTCCCATATGGATGTGTCTATGTAGATGATTTATCGATTGGGATAATGAGTCATAGTATACAGTCCCTACTAACCAACTTTTAGCTCATTCTAAGAGATTTGATTGGGAGAGAAACTTTATTTCCATGTCTAATCTATATAGAGTTAGATAAAATCCTCCCATTATTTATTAGAGGACATGAACACACATGTGTAAGAGCTAAAGTCTCATCTCTATCCCTGATGGTTCTCCTATAAAATGTGATGGAAGTTCACTCATTTTGCACACTCAGGGACATGTGGATTACCTTAAGGGATGCATCTGATCAATTTCAACCTTCACTCTTGGGGCTTGATGGAGACTGGATAATGATCATTATATGTTTAAAATTATCATCTAGATGTGTATATATAGATAGTTCATTGATTGAGCTAATGAGTCATAGTATACGACCTCCGCTATCTAACTTTTGGCCCATTCTGAGAGATTTGGCTATGAGAAAAACCTCATTGCCATGTCTTATCCGTATTGAGTTAGATAAAATAATCCTAGTATTTCTTATAGGACTCATCCTTGAACATGTAGGATTTAAACAATCATCTTTATCCCTCATGGTTCTCCTGTAACATGTGAAATAAGCTCACTCATTTTTCACACTCAAGGATAAGTGGATTCTCTTAAGGGATGCATTCGATCAACTATAACCTTCACTCATAGGGCCCAAATAAGACTAGACAATGGTTTTTATAGCCTTAAAATTCCCATATAGATGTGTCTTCATATATGGTTCATCAATTTGGATAATGAGTCACTATATGCGGCCCTCATTGATTAACTTTTGGCCCGTTCTAATAAATTTGGTTATGAGAGAAACCTTGTTACTGGATATTTTCCATATCAAGTTAGATAAAATAATCTTGGAATTTATTAGAGGACTCATCCATACACATTTAGGATTTTAATTATTATCTCTATTCATCATGGTTTTCATGTAAAAGGCAATGAAAGTTCACTCAATTTTCACACTTAGGGATGAGTGGATTCTCTTAAGGGATGCATCTGATCAAATATATCCTTCACTCTTGGGGCTTGATCGAGACCTAAAAATTATTATTATATCCTTAAAATTCCCATATATATGTGTCTAAATAGATGGTTTGTTGATTAGAATAATTAGTCATAGTATATGACCCCCACTGACCAACTTTTGGCCCATTCTAAAAGATCTGGCTGTGAGAGAAACCTCATTGTTGTGTCTCATCTAGATAAAGTTAGAGATAATCCTCCTATAATTTCTTAGAGGAATCATCCATGAACATGTAGGATCTGATGTCTCATCTCTATACCTCAAAGTTATGTTTCAAATCTTGATCAAAGTTGGAGGAGGATCTGACAGCTTGTCTAAAGTGTTGAACTATTTGAAACATGAAAGGTGAGGTGTATAGGTATTACAAACAAATTGAATCCATGATAAACTATTTATTACCAAAAAAACACTATATACATTATGATTGATTATCCTTCTACATCACTTGATGAACTTTGGTACTTCTTACTCTTTCACTTTGAATACACTCTTTCTAACTCTGATTTGCAATGAGTTTCTTATGAATTTTTTGTTAGACTATCACTAAAATATCCTAGACTATCAAGGGAGGTATAATTTGTGATAAATAAATCATAAGATAAAAAATTATGATTAAAATTTTTCCATAATACTTTAATATTGTATACTTTAATCTACGGAAGGAAGTTTTTCTTAACTCCATTTTTTTCAAACGCTCTTCTTTGTATAGATGACTATTTTTTAATTTTCAAATATTTTATCAATATATATGGTTTTTTTAAGTATTTAAGATTATATTATTTATTTTAAATGAGTAATAAACCAATTTGAGTTGTTTGTTTCTTAAGAGATTAGGTCCAAAACTCTAAAACCATGTTTTAGGCTTCTAGGCCAAATAGATCACACAATAAGTCAAAATAATAAATCCACCTTTACACACCATAAAATATACTTTATCAAGTTTATTAAAAGATTAAAAAATGGAATAAATACTTAAAATAAATTATTTACATCATCAACAATATATCTCAACCTAATCTATTCCTGACTATCTTGGAAAATAGATACCTACATGCAGTCTAAAACTCAGTCTTCAATAATAGAAGCTAAAAGATGTTATGGGGATTGAAAATAATTTTAACACTTGCCTAAATAAACTTAAAATCTACATATCAAAATTTATGGGTCTTCGCCATTTACAATTAAAAGTAAAGGCCTTTTTATACATGAGAACCTATTTTACACCTAGTAGGCCTAATGGCTACTAATAGGTCAAAACACAAAATAATCCTTTCCAAACGTAAATAATGCCCACAGGAATTTTTTACATGCATAAAAAATGTGTTCCAAACTTTAATTCACCTTTCTAGACTTGGATTTGAAAATTTTTAGGCAAAATTCCCTTCTCGTTGTCAAGACCACTGAGATATCAGGGTTTTCATAAACTCAGTCAGTCATAAATGCTATTATATATTATAATTTAACCTAAAACCACTTTTATACTTCTATTAAAATCATTTGGATATCTATCCACCAATTTTGGAAAAACAAATTAGGGTTAAATTGATATATATTGACCTTTTTATCTTTTCAACCCTAGAACTAGGGTTTCTTAGTCTTCTCAAAAGCCAAGAGCGTCTAAAAAATGATTCATGAAGCATAACACATTTGGGATTAATATAACACCTGTAATATATTATTTTGATACCCATTTAACTATTACAATTCTCAATTTTGACTCATGCAAGAATTTATATGAGTTTCAAGTAGCTACAAAGACTATATACACACATAAAATAAGGTATATAAGATTTTTAATTAAAAAAAATTCAACTTGAGCACAAACCCAATCCAAAATTAGATAATTCACCTTCATTCATGCAATTAAAAACATGATTACACAATATTCAAGCAATATATGTCTTTTAATACCAAGAAATTTTGCATTACAAACCCTATTATGAACTAGCAAACTATGCAATACTCTCTCTAACCCTGTTAATGATGATTCTTGTCTTTATTAAGATTAAATTCATCCTTTTATGTCTCCCCTTATTTAGGAAGGATGCATATCTCTTCATTTCAACCCAATTAAACTTAACAATTTGCTAAACTTATCTCATATTCTTCTTTATTCGCTTGGGTTTTCTTTAACAAATTGACTAACAACCTATTTTTAGACTTTATGGACAACTTAGTTAGGAAGTATGTATATCTCTTCATTTCAACCCAATTAAACTTAACAATTTGCTAAACTTATCTCATATTCCTCTTTATTCGCTTGGGTTTTCTTTAATAAATTGACTAACAAACTATTTTTAGGCCTTATGGACAACTGTGATCTTCAAGACCCTATGGACAACTATGATCTTCAAGAACCTATGGACAACTATGATCTTAAAGATAGTTATAACCCTTTCTAGACATGTATAACACCATTATAATCCCATTATACTCTTAATAATTTATAAATTATTACAATTTATCCGCAAACTTACATATTCATATTTGAAAATTCAAATTGAACTTTTGGTGGGAAAACACCAAAGTGCCATCTAGGATCTATATTTCACTCTTTGAAGGCCAAGTGAGGCCTCTTATTGAGTAAATTCAGCCTATAGTAACTATAATACACTTAAACAAGGACCTTATTACATGTTGGTAGGATGCTCTTGCATCATCACTAAACCTCCTAACAACTATGATCAATTACAAATTATAATATTTACATCCCTAAAAGTGATCACAAGTGCACTTACATCACAATTAGAAATTGATTGCTAATTAAATGTAAATGAACCAAGTAAATAGTAAATTGATCCTTCATAATTTGACATCCTAACAACTATGACCAAGTATAACTTATAATATTTACATCCCTAAAATTGATCACAAGTCTACTTACATCATAATTGCAAATTGATATGTAATTAAATGTAAATGAAACAAGTAAATAGTAAATTGCTCCTACATCACTAAAATTCCTAACAACTATGATCAAGTATAACTTATAATATCCACATGCCCATGAAATTGATCACAATTCCACTTACATCACAATTGCAAATTAATATGTAATTAAATGTAAATGAAATAAGTAAACAGTAAATATCACATATAAATTTAAAATATACATAATGGTGAAGCACCTAAATTAGAGAATAATGTGAATTTTTTAAACCCCATATGAACTAATAATGATCATTAACCAATAATATGTGTAAACATTAAATGATCAAAATAGAAAATACACATAGGTAAAGGAATCATATTGTCAAATAATATATATATGATACATGCAAAGTTCTATGCCATAATAAGACATAAACAATAGGACATATATCAATAAAAAATGTATTCCATAACATTTACATAGATAAAATGTGTCATATAGGCATACAATGTGAGATATATTGCCATACAAAATCAATTGTGCCTATAATTAGACCCCTAAGAAAACAACTAGCTCTCCAGCTCCTCATTACCTCTAAATAAATTGCACTTTATGGGGATAGATGTAGAGTCAGGGGTGTTGGATGCCTCAATGTTAGGAGAGACTCCCCTATCAACATATGAGTCATCCCTTATTTCATCGACAACCACTAAAAATTGTTGTATCTACACAACATATGAAATATAAAAATTAGTGCATTAAAATTGTATATTAAAAATTTAATAATTTTTTCAAGAACAAAATTTTGTAAAATGATTCTACACTCACCATATTTCATCTAAATAGTTATCTAGGGATACAATACTGCATGTACACACATGATATGGAATCTTATGGAGCATAAATATATCTTTAGATCTATATGTGCATATAATTATGTAAATATGACATAGAATATCATTGCTTAAAGCTAAACACAATTTTACTATGTGTTCTCACTAGTCCCCATCCCTAAATTATGACATATTGTAGAGATAGTGGATCCTCTAATGTAGACACAACATCAACAAAACCTTCTTCTCATCCATGAGGGGTGTCCATAGCATCCCTCATCATCTATAAAACCAATAAATGAATAATGTGTGAATCCAATGAACATGATAAAAATCCATGACTATATACATATCTTAAAACATAATTTTTTATTCAAATAAAAATAAACATACATGAATAAGTATGCAATTTACAAGTTTCCAAACCTATGTAGAGGGTACACTCATGTTAATTATGGCCTCTACAATAGATTCAAGGCTTGTTGAGTTACCCAAAATATCACCAATAATCTATACATGAAACAAATATCAAGTTCAATTAAATAAATTAGTCAATTAAGTAAACACATACAAGAAAATAAATTTAATATTCTTTTACAAACATAAAAAAACTATAATTAAAATTAAACCTATGTATCAAATACATATGGTGAAGTTGATAACTCATGCACAATAGGTTGGCATATCTTGATATGAGTTGGTGAATATAGTATATCTAGCATAGTGTCTGGTATGCTAGTGTCATGCATTATTGAATAATATAAAGGTGGAATAGCTATATCATGCTAGTGTCATGCGTTTTTGAATCATCTATAGGTGGCATATGCTCTAACAAGCTAATATCCATAAATATACTTTGTGTATGTCTCATCTAAATAGGAGGTCATGTACACTTCCTCCTAGATGATGTGTAATGATGCATATGAAATGTAACATGAGTAAGAGGAGGGAAATTAGGACCTACACCAACACCACCAAAAGCACTACTGCCACTACCACCAACACTACTAGTACCACTACCACTAGCACCACCTGTAAGATGAGTATAAGTCTTCAATGTATGCATACCATACTTAATCATGACTTATATCAAACTTGTAATTGCCTCAAGGGTGTCGATATATATTTTATGATGCAAAATTTTAATATTAGAGGTATGTGATATTATCTGTCTATTTCTTTGAGCTTGGTTATGATGGTTTTAGTCTTACCTAGAACCAAGTCTATCAAATGAAGAGCCACCTCCCCTACCTTGGGAGGCCTTCATGTCAAAATAGTTTGAAATTTATTGAAGCACAAACTCACAATATAATTTTCTCAAAAATTATAATGGAACCTCATTATTATTGTATGGAGGCTCATCAAACACCATCCACCACCTATTCCAAAAATTATTTTTCATCTCTTCGTGAACAAACCATTCAATACTAATATGTTTGGAATTCATTAGTGGAGGTTGGTTGGTTCCAATCTTAACAAACAAAGGTCACACAACTTATTTTGTTATTTTTTTTCTTAACATCTTCATATGATCATTTGTCAGAATATTATTGAGAGGATGTTCTCTCTTTGATGCAACATTGCATCAAGTTGTGAAGTTAAATTTAAACTTCATTAAAAATAGTCTCTAGTGTATTGGTAATTGAAATGTGTGCACTACCAGTTAAAGAGTGACACAAACCATTGATGATTATTTTTAATTATTGACATATTTAATTGTATTGTTCATACAATTAAACTTCTTGTTAGAAATCAAATTGTTCAGGGTTTTGTCTAACATTTTCTTCATGAAATGTATCCATCGAACTTGTGTATCTATATTTAAATAGAAATACATATTTTTAAAGCAATACAAGAGAATCTAATGAAAGCTTAAATTCAAAACCCTACTTTCATAAATAAATATAAATAGAAACAAAAAAATTAAAATCTAAAAATCAACATACCCAACTTGCAGCAACCCAAATTCTAAATCCCATTGGTGGGATGCAATTCCAAAGTGCATAGAAGAATATACACATGAAAAGTGTGAATAAAGGAAAACAAATAATAAGGCCAAAGACATGAGTTTTAATTGCAAGAAAAATGTAATGAGAAAATGAAAAGGGTGTACGTACTTTATGCTTTACAAATATCATACACCTTTTTCAAATGGCATACACCCTTTGAAAAGGGAATATGCCCTTGAGGCTTGGGAACAAGCCTGAAAAATTAAAATGGTGTATACCCTTTGTAAAAAAAATATAAAGTTGGGGGAATGTCATACTTTCTATCCCCCAACTTTATGCATTAACACAAACATCTCTAGAGGGTGACATTAGGTTGTCTTTAGAACACAAAAATTTAGTAGAAAATATTACGATGACTTTATATGTGACTTTAGGATTATTTATGTCACACCATTTGGGTGTATTTATTAGATGAAATTTGCATGTCTTAATAGGAGACATTGGTATGTATATATAGGAAACATTTAGTATTTTTTAAATTTGGCATTAGAGCTTCACACATAGCCATGCAACTATATACACTTCTCCATTGGTAACCTTCATAAATTACACCCAACTCATCTTCGAGTCCTTCACACAACATTACTTATTCTTGCACACAAGTCTCATGCCACTTTTACACATATATTTTTGTGCCTAGTAGAACACTCTCACACCACTCCATTATTATGGAAAACTTCACATTTCCATATATCTTATTATGCCAAGTAAAACCCATGCCACATCTCACATGCCCCACATAGATCCCACATCCATGTGGATTGCTAGATGTAACTTATGAGTTCTATGACATGTGGATCCAAATACATCAAAGTAAGTGTTTGATTGAGAAGTTTAACTACCACACACTTGGAGGAGGTTAAATTATCATAAATAAATAACATTAAATTAGGTTTAACCATTCTCTTTATAACCATGAATATTTATAAATACCTTCATGCAATCTATGTATAAATATGTAACATATGCTTATGGATTGAGGCTGATAATATACACAATCTTAGTGATAGATGGTATCCCCTAAGTATCTAACCTTACTTGAATATGAATTGTATTCACATATTTAGTCTAGTAAAATCAAAGGAAACGTTTCCCAATCTGATCATAAAAGCTTATGTTCGTAGCCTTATTGTAGCATTTTTCATCTCTATAATTTTTCCATATTCATTCCCATTTAATAGAAGTTTAATTTCATGAAATTATCAGAATTATAATTAATTTAATGTGTATTACTTTATTTATATAAGATAACTCAATGCACAATCTTCATAACCTTATAACTTATATCTAAGTGACATATTATTGGGAAGACTATGTTTTTATGACATAGATTCTAAATTCAAGAAAAACCATAGTGGTGGAATATATGTGTAAAATATCACTTCTTTAACCTCCTATAATGATATCTAATGACCAAATTTACTTTTATGTATTCCAAATAATTTTATAAACATGTCTCTTACATGTAGGAGTTTATGTTTCTAATCATCCATCTAGGAATACATGCACAAGAAATAAAACATGCATTGACAATGTGTATAATGTGATCAACATCATAAAAAAAAAACATATTAACAAGTTAATCCAAAAACACAATGGAGTATTTGTAGATCCCAAAGGTTTACCAACACATTTTGCAGTAAATCATCACATATATTTAGTTATAATATCCCCTCTTAAAAATATCCCTCAATATCATAAAGGTGTATGTAAGAACATTAAAGTATGGAACCAAATATAAGAGTTTCTCATTTAGGGTAATATTTGGTTGAGATATTGTCCTTGTAAGAGATTGAAAGTCTTCACACCAAAGAAGTATGAGTCCTAGTGTCTTTACATATACTATCATACACTCAATAAAATCAAGGTTAAGAATTAGTACACATTATTATGCATTGATGACCTCTTGGACCATCTCTAAGGTGCACAATACTTGACCAAGATAGACTTGAAGTCAAGTTACGACCAAGTTATGGTTTATCCTAAAGATGTCTCAAATATAACATTCAAAACACAAGAAGGAATGCATGAATGGTTGGTTATGCCTTTCTTCTATACCAATGCGCCAATAACATTCATGTGCTTCATGGATGATCTACTCAGTCCCATTTAGAAATCCTTCATCATCATCTGCTTTGATGAGATCCTAATCCTCAGTATGACTTTGGATGATATGGTGGAGTGCGTCTCACACATATTCAACACCTTGTGCAAACACAAGTTGCAAGCCAATTCAATAAAGTTTACTTTTGGCATTGTTATCACCATTTTTAACCTTGAGGATAACACCCCTAGTTATGATCCTAATAAGTGATTAGAGATAAATTGAGAAAAAGGATTATCGATAAATTATAGGATAAGGATGTTAAATCTATCTCCTAATGTAAAATGATTTAAAAAGTCATAAAGAGTCTCATTCTTAGGAAAATCCACATGATAAATTCTACATGGATAAAATTCAAGAACTTTCATTCATGGGATAAAATAAATTTTTGATGATTTTATGATATTTAATCATATTTATTCTCTTGGAATTACTTGATTTTCATTTGATAATGTTATAACAAGTGAGCAGGTCAAGATTTCAAAAAGAATCACAAAAGTATTTATTAATGCTATTAGGTATAAATTATCATTAATGTGACAATAATAAAATCAATCCCAAAATAAAGCATTTGGAATCAATAACATTTATACTTGTAACATTTGGCACTTATTGAATTTGGCACTAGTTAAATTTGGGGATTATCTAAATAGGTGTTTGATTTTTTTACATTTTTAACTTATTAAAATTTAGAAATTATTTTGTTTGGTTCTCATGTCATTTTCCATTTATTCAGTTTCATATTAGTTAAATTAAATGATTATTTGATCTAGTGGTTATTTGATTCAATGCATGTTCGATCTAATCCACTACCTGATTCATTTGGATCTTGTTTGATGTGATTTGACATTTGTTTGATTTGGTACTAAAATTATTTGATGGATAAGTGATTAAAAACATCAAGATGAAGTTTAGAATTAGTTTTAATTAGTGTCAAATTCAAATTAAATTCAAAACCAAAGCATCAACGAGATAGTATTCATGATTTTGATCCAAATTATAATTATCTAGATAAATTATCTACAAGCTCAAACATCTTTGTGTTCCTATTAGCATTCATTACCAAAAATTCATCTAGGAGGAACACACTGCCAAGGCATCATGACACTTTGGTGTGAAAAATAATCTAAGTTCATTGCAATCACATGTTATCTAGATGCACTTGCACACATACATGGTACCTCTTCTGCACCATGTTTTGGGCGAAGGTTTTACCTCTTCATGTAATAATTGATAGTGGAAGTTAGAACATCTTTACAAAATGTACAACCTAACACCTAGGAATTTCCACTATTTTTCATTCCAAACCTTACTCCTTGGGGGTGGATTCAATAGGGTAAGGGTATATATGTCTAATGATAATGCACCTTCTAGTAAAAATTCAAGCCTATGGAAGATACTGTCACTTTTGACATTGTAGATTTATATATTTGTAACATATTATTTATGATAATAAATTTTTATGAGTGAGATGGTACATATTAGGATAAACCATAGAAATGGACTATATGTGCAAAATATTACTTCTTCAACCTATATAATTTTATGATCTACTTAGGTCCTTCCTCAACTCCATCATCATATATTTGGATGAAATCCTCATATTAATCAAGACTTTCAAGGAACATGTGGAATGCATCTCACACATCTTATAAATATTTTAAAAACATAAGTTGTAGGCCAATTTATGAAAGTGTACTTTTGGTGTTGTTACTCCCCATTTTTTAACTTTGATATAACACCTCAATTGTGTTCCTAGTAGAAAATAAGAGGTAAATCAAGGATAAGGACTATCAATAAATCATAGGATGAGGATGTTTACTATATATACTAATGGGAAAGTCTTAAAAAACTCATTTAGAGTTTCGTCCCCAAGAAAATCCATAAGGGAAAATTCTACATGGAGAAATTTTATGAATTGGAGTTCATATGCTAGAACCAAATTTGATTTTTTTTAATATTGAATCGTATTAATTCTCTTGGAATTAATTGAATCTCATTGAATATTATGACAAGTGATGATTTTAATTTTGAAAAAATAATGACAAAATTATTTATTATTTTTATCAATTACAAATGCTCATGAATGTGACAATAATAAAATTGACATCAATGTCAAGAATTCAACATCAGTAGAATTTGGTACTTATATAATTTGGTGCTAGTTTAATTTGGTGTTAGTTCAATTTGTATACACATAATATTTTCAAACTTTTATAAATTACTGACCCTCTTTATCTTACAAGAACCCATCAAGTCTCAATCTCTTTGAGTGCATGTCTTAATGGGTACACCGAGAAAGGGGTGGGCAGACCATTGGTGCTTCATAGGATTGTTGTCCCTTTTACCACTTGCTATCTACACACTTGTCTCCTAAGAACTATTCCCCTAAGCATTTCCTCCTATTTTTCACACTCCTCTAATCATTTCCCACCTTTATTAGCCATTTCCCTAACCTAAACCCATTTTTCATAGTTTACATGACTGTCATCCACATCGGCTTTGTATTCTTATTGATAAAACTTATTAGGGACTAGGTCAGCCGCTGGCTGACCTAGTCAATGACCTAGTTAGTTTTTGTCAATTGTGATACTAGGTCATTTAGGTTTACCTTGTCATCCAAAATTTTTAGAAGGGTTTAGGGTTAGATCTACCTATATAAGCACAATCATTTATCCATTTATAGAAGAAGAGAAGAAGAAGTAAGTTATATTTCACATCTATTTATCCACCATTCTACTTGAGGAGAAAGCTTAGGGTTTCATACTTTATTTATAGATATAGATCTTGTCTTGTGGAAAAGTCTATTGAAATCATAGATAGGTTGTGTGGCCTAGAGTTGATTTATCCTTGTCATCTTTACATACCACAACAACCTCTTACAAATAACCTTGGCCAAGGGAGATATTGAAGTTAGGTAGGTTCATCTTAAAAGGTAATTATTTCTAATTTTGTTCCTCTTTTGTAAGAGTAGATAGATATGTATTTTTACTTCTCTTCCATGCATTAGGCTTCCATATACATTGACACAAGTATATGTCTTTTATCCATGATTAATTTTAATGTTTATTACCCCCACTTTGTGCCATAAGCTTTGGTGAGAACTAGATTATATTTTTTCTTTACTTTTTATTTATTTAGTGATTATGAAAACATAGGACCTAGTTAGGGTTATTTCATAATTTTTCTTTATTGGAGGCTTTGGAATCCTCCCTAATGATATTATTATGGTAAGAGATCCATTGATTAGGTCTAGTGGATCTATATTGGTCATGACCCTAATTATCTAATGTATCCCCAATTGAAAGTGTAAGTAGGATCTATATTCTCTGAGTTAGGATTGGTTTTTAGATCTGTTGCATTTCCCATTGCATACATTCTGGTGAACCTAATGTGAATCCTATCCCACCATTGGTTGGATTTTCTTGACATTTTCACTTTGTTATTAACATTGTATTCACTTTGGCTTCACATTCATAATACATTCTGATGAACTTGACATGAATCTAACCCTTGAAGGTTTTATTTTACACTTTTTATTTCTATCATTTTATTTATTTTTATATATTTGCAATATTATGTCAACCAAGATAGTATAGCTCTAACTTCTGTGTGTAATTTTAACACACAGTCACATCAAAATAACTCTATTGTTTCTATACAAGTCTTCATCAAATACAGGTTATTGGATTAATAGGTTGACATAGTACTCTTATTCAATCCCAGCTAACAAACTATGTCAAATAGGTTGACTTAGTACTAAAATCAACATCTAGATAACAAACTAAGTCAATCAGGTTGACTCAATCATCTTACCAAGGTTCAACAAATAGGGTTTCATAGAACTAGGTCAACCCAATAAAAATAGTAAGTATAAATTGAAAGAAACATTCAAGGCACTTCAACAAAAAAAATCTAAACCTCAACATCTTCCAACCCACCAAGGTTCCTTTCTCTCTCTCTCTTTCAATTCATTAATTCATTACAATTTTATTTTATTCAAGTTTGTAGTCTTCAAAACTAAAATCATATAACAAACTAAGTTGACCTAGTTGAATTAGTTTTTTAGCCTATTTTTTGTCTAAAATATTAAGTTGACCTAGTTGACTTAGTTCATAAGGACTCTTGCTTACACAAAATAGTAGTGATCCAGTCAACTTTGTTATATAATGTTTGTATACATTCTCATCTAAAATGACTATCTACCAATGTTAATTTTGGAATTAACAACTATATGCTAATAATTAATTCACACTTTCATTTTTATTTATTTGCATTTTTAGAGTAGATCAAATAGTCTAATTAGGTGGTTTTTCAAAATACTATTTAGTTTCACTATTTTGCTTTTTCTACACACACTATCAAATCACAAAAATTTCAAAATGGATTTAACATTTGTCTTCCAAAGGCCTACCTTCTTGGATTTCATCACCAAGGGGAAATCCGACTTGGTCTTTTGGCCAAGTATATACATGTGGTTAATGGTATATATTAACAAAGTTCCTGATACACTTATTGATGTGGGATTGTGAAGTGAGGGGTAGGCCCCAACATAGATTCCTTTTAGCCTAAACATCCTAAAACCATCCATAGATTTCTTTATATTTCTTTATTTTCATCTAACTTCCCCATCACACTCAAAATAATAATTTATAATAATCTAACAACACTTAGGATGACCATTTAGTTAACATTTACTTTTCATTTAATTACTTAATATTTTATCATTATATGTTGGATTGAAAAAACTTGCATTGGCTAGCATTGGTGCAAGGTTTTGTGTTTTGTACCAATCAAATCAATCTCATTGATCCAATTGTTTGTTTTTTTTTCTTCCATTTCTTGATTCAAATTACATTGCAAAAAATTTCCCTATTTTTAGTGCATTGTCATTTTATTTGACATAGTCTTTTATAGATTGTATTTTTACCTATCTACAGTATTAAGTCAACTTGGTTGACCTAATAATCCTTTCTACCAATCATGTTATAGTACTAAGTTGACCTAGTTGATTCTATATCCTTATTATACTATCTTTTTCCCTATTTACAGTACTCAATCAACGTGGATGAATCTATACTTTTATGCCTTTTATCCAGTAGTAATAAGTCAAACAAGTCAACTTTATATCTTTCTTGGCTTAGTCTCATTCCTTTTTTATAGTACTCAGTCAACTTGGTCGAATCTATACTCTTATCTATATTTTGTATATATTTTCTTTTGCATTAGCATTGCCTTCCCTAATATATCTCCTTCATATAAAATTCTTGTTGTTGAAGAGTTATCAATAATGTCATGGTGATGTCATGGTGTCTTGATGAGTGCATGAAGTGCTTTGATAGCTGTTGACCCAATTTTGCCCCTCAGGCAAAATCTCGATCATCTCCTACGCCTGCTTCGCAGGCCCAGTCATTTCAGGTTGCAAGGTCTACTTTCAGGTTTTGACAGCGCCATTGCAAGGAATAGGCAGCAAAAGACAGAATCTCCGAACGTCCGAGAGAGAAGAGGGGAAAAAACGGAGCGTTCAACACTTAGTCAAAAAAGAGGCAAAAAAAATGCAGAGGGCGGCAAAATCCCTGCCCACTACAAGGGCGGGTAAAATGAGCCCACCTACAAAGAAAATGCAGAGGGCGATAAATTCGCCGCCCACAACACAAAGAAAAGCAAAGACGTCGGCTGACGTCAGCAATACATCCATTGTCGGCACCTTACAGAGACCGACATCGGTAGAACCACCGACGTTGGTAGCATAAAGGCAGGCACAAAAGTCAGAAAAGCCCGCCCATGGTGGCGAATCGAAAAAGCCCGCCCATGGCGGCAAATTGAAAAAACCCGCCCTAAGGCGGTGAAATGGAAAACCCCGCCCCATGGTGGGGAAAGAGAAATTGCCATGCAGAGTACAACTCTACCGACGTCAGCAGCTTACTGTAATTGATGTCAGTAATATTACCGCCATCGGCAGCTTATCGGCCGACGTCGACAGAGCGTCCTACATACAAACATGCAAAGGGCGGCAAATTTGCCGCCCACTACAAGGGCGGCAAAATTCACCTGCAGTGCACAAGAAAAAACCCGCCCAGCCGCCGGAGGAGAAGACCAACGCGCAAAATGAGGCAACAAGCATGGTCTTGGTAGACTTGTGATGTCATCAATAGTGTTTTTCACGCTTTTCAGTGAGACTTCTCTTGGCTCTCCTGCTATAAATACAAGGACTTAGTCATTTTTCAGGGGATCTTCTTGACTTTTGTAAAGAGCACTGCTCTGGAAATTTCCCACCTGAATCAATAAAAATATAGTTTTTACCTCTTTCTTGGATGGATACTCTGTGTATGTTCTGTATGTTTAATCTGTGTTCAGTCATTTCCTCTTAAATGCTCTCACAGGTTTTAAATACTAATGTATCAGCTATCTACAGAATGTCAGTTTGCAGCTCACAGGTGAAGAGTTCCATCTAGGGTGCAGAAACAAAGGAGGTCACTTACAGTATGCATTTCACAGCATCTTAGTGAGTCCCTATTTCTTATATCTTTCACTGAAACCTCCCTGTCATCCCAGCAACCTGATCTTTCTACCAAGTTTCAGTGTAGAGAATACTTGCATTTCCCCTGATTCTGAGAGTGGATCTGGAAGGTCACTCCTGTTTTTGGTGTATCACCTCTTTTAGAGTAGGTTGTTTGTTTTCATGCTTTTCTCTCTCCCTTTTCAGCCCCCCTAGTATATACCTATATACCTATATTTCACACTACCCGAAACAGACAAGATACATCTGAGGGAACTAGCCCATATCTAGAGACTCTCCTCTCCTACTTCGCCATCCCACAGGTGAGAGAGGGGTTTCCATGTTGCGGGGAGAGGGCAGGAATCTGCTTTCCTACCGAAGGGTGCACTTTCTAGCATCAATAGTTTTGGCACGCTCGGTGGGACTGCAATTTTATCAAATTTTCAACGCAGTAGTATTTCAGGATTGATGTTGGTCCTGCTACAGTGATTTTCAAAGTTTTCCAACATCTGGCGACTCCACTGGGAAGAGCTCAATTCTTTATTTTTAAGACCAGTTACTTAACTTCTATGCCAAAAGTTACCACCAGGTCAGCTTCAAGAAGGGTCCCCTTTGAGTTTGTTGAACTACCTTTAAACTCTGCTAAAAGACTCAGGTTTGGAAGAACTCGCCCTTATCCACTGATAAATCCTCCTAGACCTGTTGCTAGGAACACCAACCCAGCTCAGCCACAAATACAACCTGTTCCAGCCATGGCCTTGCTTTTTGCAGTTTTTTGTGGTGAGAGCCCCTTAAACCTCCCACGCTATGATCCGATCCCCGGAACAGCTCTAAAAAATGTGCCTTCTTTTGATGGAGTGGGACCTATTACAGTTGTTGAGCATATCAAAAATATTGCCAACCTTTGCAATATTCATAATGTAACAAAAGAAAATATTGCCATCAGACTGTTAGCCTTGTCTCTGAAAGGGAAAGCTCTCGACTGGTACGGCACCTTGCCTGTGAATTCCATACATTCTTGGAACGAATTGGGTACTCGTTTAACTGATCATTTTGGGGAAAAAAGTGATGGCCTCTCTCTTGCTGAGCAGCTGACAACTATAAAAAGAGCTCCACACGAGTATATGCAGGACTTCAATATGCAGTTTCAAAAGACTTGGGATAGAATTCCCATCCTGGAAAGGCCGACCCCCAGCTACGCTTTCTTGTACTATCTAAAAGCATTAAATAGTGACATTGCTATGATGATCTAATCTATGGGGGGACACATACTGCCAACTTCGTATGACATAGCCATTGCAGTCAAAAATTGCTTAATTCAAGCCAGGAAAGTCACCCCTAGGCCTCATATGCCACTTTTCCCAGAACCGCTGCCCCCAATTCAAGTAGTCACTCCCACAATTGCTCCCCTACTGGTCATTAAGAAGCCAACTGCTGTTCCATCCAATGAATTAAGTGAAGTTAAGGGCCTGTTGCAGAGCATGTCAAATGAGCTTATTGCCCTTAAAAGGCAGCAAGCTCAAAGCCACAAGCCAAACCAGAGTTATCAAAATTATGGCCATGCCCCTAGACCCCCCTTTCAAAATTATAACCAAGGTCAGGGGCAGCTCACTACAACCAGGCCTTATCAAAATTATAACTCAGGCCCTCCTTCCTCATCTAAAGCCATGGTACCTACTCAAAACAATCTAGTGCAGGAGCAACCAGGTTGTTCAACCATGGGACAAGGTCAAGAGCAAGCTGTCCACACGAATGACATGATGAATTTTTTCCAGAATTCAAAAAATCAAGGTGCTGATTTTTCTCAATTTTTTGGGTTCCCAGCTCAAACCAGCACAAGTAGCAATCAGACTCAACCGGATTCTACCCTGATAAATCATGAAGAGGGCGAGCTCTGTGCAGTTAATCATGGGGGCACTACAGGAAATCATGTTGATTGCGTTGCGGCCAATACGAGATTTAAAAGAAGAGCAGTTGGAGAAGTGCAAGCTTCCCCTCAGGCAGCAGCGAATCCTCCACCACACCCTTTTCAAAAGGCTCCAATTCCCAGACAACTATTTGCACCTCCAGCTCCTCAATCTACATCTCCAATTGGGATTAGCCCAAAGGAAAATGCGAAAGGAGTCAGTCCCCAAGTTAATATAGTTGATTAAATGAAGAAATTGCATGTGAGCATTTCTCTATGGGATTCATTATCTTTTCCAAGACAAAAGGAGGTATTGAAGAAAGAATTGCATGAGCTAGATCACCAGGCCATCCCAACAGACACTAATAACGTCCTAATGATGAATGGGCAGCTTTCGGCTCCAGGTCAGGTAAAAAAAGAAGAAAAGACTCCCCCTTTTTATGTATCTTTGATCATAGGGGATTTCTTAGTACATAATTGCATAATTGATAGCGGGGCCAACACTTCAGTAATGCCTAAATGCATTGCTGATAAGATGGGGTTAAAGTACGAAGCAATGAACAAAGGAGTCTTGCAACTAGATGGAACACCCGCAAAGATAGTCGGAGTCCTGAAAGGATTGAGTTCAACATTGCATGCCTGCCTGACATTCTCAATCCCTCAAGATATAGTGGTAGCAGACGTTCCTCCATATTTTGCAATCTGTTTGTCTAGGGACTTTACGTCTAAGATAGGTGGTTATCTAACAGCAAATTGGTCATACCTAGTTTTCAGAACCAAGTATGGGACCAAAGTGAAAATCGAATCCGAGCCACTCTACAAGGACCACCTAGAGCCCTATTCACCCAAGGCAGCGAATGTCAGTTATACTATCATTGATCTAGAAGACTCTCAGACAGACAAATCTTCATCTTCTGCTCTTGAAGGAGTCACAGATCTACTCTTGGATGAGTGGGAAAGTGATAACTTCGAGCACGATCCTTACAAGTTTATTGAGGAGGCAGACCTTGGAGTTTATTGCTTGCATGAAGAGAGTGCCGTCATGCCCAATATAATGAAAGAGAACAAAGAAGACCTTGGCCTGTGGCAGCTATACTTCGATGGTTTCAGAAGCAAACTAGGCGCTGGTGGTGGGGCAATGTTAGTCTCCCCTTCTAAAGAAAGGTACTTTTCAACTTTTCATTTCCAGTTCTCTTGCACATGTAACGTTGCAGAATATGAGTCTTTGATTCATGAACTTGAGTGGGCAAGAAAAAGAGGGATCAAAAAATTACAAATCTTGGGGGACAGTGAACTAATAGTGAACCAAATCAGAGGCCTGAACTTGACCAAGAACTCCTAACTGAAATCTTACAAGCACAGAGTCTGGGACTTGATGGAGGATTTCCTTTCTCTTAACATTACCTCTATCCCCAGGGAACAGAATAAGCAGGCTGACAGATTGGCAGCTGTTGGTGCCCAATTTGATGTTTCAAAAGAGATAAGCAGGGGTTGTGGTTCGTGCCATTTAAAAGTGGTGGTCCGGCCTTCAATTCCAGACAATGTTACAAATTGGCAGGTCTTCGAAAGTGACCAGCAGATAGCTCTTTTCCTACAGGAAGAAGCTGAGTTTGCGGTCCATAATCAAGTGAAATTGCAGCAGCAATATGGAAATCAGATTGTTTAGTTGAAGAACAATAAACTCCCTAAGGGTCTGGTCACACTTGAAAGTATTTTCAATGGAGAGGACCAACTAAGAGATGACAAAGCATGCATCACTACCAGAGAGGAGAATTATGAAAAAGTGGAAATCTTCAAGGACAAGTTGCTGGCGCTTGGCGAGGTCTACACGTTTCAAGAAAGACAAGCTTTCATTCTACTGTGCCAGGAGTTCGCCGATATTTTTGCCTGGAATTATAGCGACTTGAAAGGCTTTGATCCAAGGCTCGCCCAACACACCATTAAATTAGATGAAGGCGCAAAACCAGTCACACAAAAGCAGAGCCCTGTTAACCCAATGGTCGAGCTCCTCATGCAGAAAGAATTGGCCAAGTTGATTGAGTCCGGCATTATATTTCTGATCAAACATTCCTCATGGTTGGCTAATTTGGTTCTAGTTAGAAATAAAAATGGGGAGATCAGGCTGTGCGTCGACTTCAGAGACCTTAATAAAGTCTCTTTAAAGGATCATTATCCCCTTTCAAACATGGAGCAGATCCTCCAAAAGGTAACTAGTTCTGAACGTTTCTCCCTCCTAGATGGCTATTCGGGATATAATCAGATTCTGGTGCGTGACTCCGACCAATACAAAATAGCCTTCACCACCAAATGGGGAACGTTCGCCTACCAGAAGATGCCTTTCGGGCTATCCAATGCCGGTGCTACCTTCCAGTAAGCCATGGACATGGCTTTCAGTGGTTTGATAAATAAGAATGTGTTGGTATACCTCGATGATATAACGGTTTTTTCCAAAGAGGCAGGACAACATATGAAGCACCTCAGGCATATTTTTGAGAGGTGCAAAGAATTTGGCATCTCTCTAAATCCAAAAAAATGTGTATTTGCGGTTCATGAGGGGAAACTTCTTGGCCACATTGTGTCCAAGAAAGGTTTGTCTATCGACCTAGAGAGAGTCCGCTCCATTCTGGAGATGTCCCTGCCAAAGCACAAGAAAGGCCTTCAGAGTTTCTTTGGCCAGATAAATTTCATTCGGAGGTTCATTCTGAATTTTGCTGAAATAGTTAAACCCCTAACCTCCTTGCTAAAGAAGGGTGAAGAATTCAAATGGAAAATGCCAAGAAAGGACAGCTTTGAAGCTATCAAACAGGCTTTGACCCAGGCTCCCGCTCTAATCAGCCCCAACTTCAATAAAGACCTCAATCTCTATACCTTCAGCAACAGAGAAGTAATATCTGCCATGCTTACCCAAGCAAACAGTGATGACTTCGAGCAACCACTCGCCTTCTTCAGCCAAGGGTTAGAGGATTTTGAAATCAGGTACACCTACGTAGAAAAGCAAGTTCTAGTAGTGGTGCGCAGTTTGAAAAAATTTAGATATATGTTGTCAAACAGCAAGATCCATCTCATGGTTCCACATCTTGGTGTCAAGGATTTTCTGACCAATCGAGACTTAAATGAGAAGAGAGCGGGATGGATCACCAAGGTGATGGAGTACGACATAGATATCAAGATTGCCAAGTTGGTGAGAGGAAGGGGCCTATGTGAACAGCTAGCTGTAAATTTGAGACAAAAGGATGAAGACAGCTTGTTGATCCATGACGTAGCCACCGTAGAAGAACCAGCTGTCATAAGAGATTGGACACTGGACATGAGGCATTTTCTTCTTACGGGTGAACGTCCATAGGGTCTCGGTAGGGCCAGAAGGAGGTATTTTAAACTTCAGTCCCTTCCCTATGTTTTGATTGACGGAGTATTATTTAGGAAGGATATCTCTGGGGTTCTCCTGAGATGCATTAACTCCAGTCAGACCGACAAGGTTTTGGCTGAGTTTCACAATGGGCCAGCAGGCGAACATTTCGCCCCTAAGACCACAACAGCAGAAATAATGAGAGATGGCTATTTCTGGCCCACTCTCTTCAAGGATACCCATGCCTGGGTAAGAAAGTGTCAGAAGTGTGCACTCTTTGACGGAAAGCAGCGATTGGCTGTCATGCCCCTACAGCCCATTCAAGTTGAACAACCATTCATGCAGTGGGGCCTGGATTTCATAGGGATGATCAATCCTCCCTCTAGCACTGGACACAAGTGGGTCCTGACTGCTACGGATTATTTCACCAGGTGGGTGGAAGCCATTGCTTTGAAAGAAGTGAATGAAAGCGCAGTTTTGGATTTCTATGAAGACTTAGTGACACGTTTTGGGGTCCCAGCCACTATAATCTCAGATAACGCCTTGGCTTTTCTGGGAACCAAAACTAGTGAATGGGCGCTAAGGTATGGTATATACCTCAGCACTTTGTCAAATTACTACCCACAGGGGAATGGACTAGCTGAGTCTACTAACAAAAATTTGATCAAGATTATAAAGAGGACCATGGAAGAAAATTAGAGAACTTGGCATGCCAAGTTGAAAATAGCTCTATGGGCCGATCGAATCACTCTGAAAAGATCAATCAGAAATTCTCCATATACGCTTGTGTATGGAAGGGAAGCAAGGCTTCCTATCTCACTCGAATTGCCAGCGCTGGACCTCACACATCAACTGTAGCTAGAAGAAGGAAGCAGCATGGAGGTCAGATTGTGTGAACTAATGGAGCTCCAGGAGGTAAGGAACCAGGCCATGGTCTCTATGATCAGTCACTAGCATTAGGTGAAAAGGCATTTCGACAAGAAGTCTTCATCAAAAAATTTCACCGAAGGAGACATTGTCTTAAAATGGGACGAAGATAGAGCTAAGCCCGGAAAACATGCAAAATTTGATGCCCTCTGGAGCGGTCCTTACATGATTACTCAGTGCAAGCAGCATAACGCATTCCAGCTCTCCAAGTTGGATGGTGAAGAATTGCGTATCCCAGTCAACGGGATACACCTGAAGCATTGTCACTGAATTTTTGGTTCTGCTGTACATAGTTTCCCTTGTTTTCTTCCCTGTTTTCTCTAAGTGTAGTTTGCACAGTTAGTTGTTTTTAGTCTTGTGTGTTTCCCTTTGCAGTGGGGGTAAATTCTATAATTTTGATTTCAAGATCTTCAAAGTTGTTGTGAACTCGCTTCAAAGTCACCATCCGACTCCGCACCCAATGGATATGCAAGGCAACTGGGTTCTAAGCATAGCAGGCACGCTTCCCCCGTGAGTCGCCAATTTGTTGACCCAATTTTGCCCCTCAAGCAAAATCTCGATCATCTCCTACGCCTGCTTCGCAGGCCCAATCATTTCAAGTTGCAAGGTCCACTTTCAGGTTTCGACAGCGCCATTGTAGGGAATAGGCAGCGAAAGATAGAATCTTCGAACGTCCGAGAGAGAAGAGGGGAAAAAATAGAGCGTTCAACACTTAGTCAAAAAAGAGGCAAAAAAAATGCAGAGGGTAGCAAAATCACCGCCCACTATAAGGGCGGGTAAAAGGAGCCCGCCTACAAAGAAAATGCAGAGGGCGGCAAATTCGCCGCCCACAACACAAAGAAAAGCAAAGACGTCGGCCGACGTCGGCAATACTGCCATCATCGGCACCTTACAGAGACCGACATCGACAGAACCACCGACGTCGGTAGCACAAAGGTAGGCACAAAAGTCAGAAAAGCCCACCCATGGTGGCGAATCGAAAAAGCCCACCCATGGCGGCGAATCGAAAAAGCCCGCCCATGGCGGCAAATTGAAAAAACCCGCCCTAAGGCGGTGAAATGGAAAACTCCGCCCCATGGCGGGGAAAGAGAAATTACCGCGCAGAGTACAACTCTACCGACGTCGGCAGCTTATTGTAACCGACGTCGGCAATATTGCCACCGTCGACAGCTTATCGGTCGACGTCGGCAGAGCATCCTACATACAAACATGCAAAGGGCGGCAAATTTTCCGTCCACTACAAGGGCGGCAAAATTCACCTGCAGTGCACAAGAAAAAACCTGCCCAGCGGTCGAAGGAGAAGACCAGTGCGCAAAATGAGGCAACAAGCATGGTCTTGGCAGACTTGTGATGTCATCAATAGTGTTTTTCACGCTTTTTAGTGAGACTTCTCTTGGCTCTCCTGCTATAAATACAAGGACTTAGTCATTTTTCAGGGGATCTTCCTGACTTTTGTAAAGAGCACTGCTCTGCAAATTTCCCACCTGAATCAATAAAAATATAGTTTTTACCTCTTTCTTGGATGGATACTCTGTGTATGTTCTGTATGTTTAATCTGTGTTCAGTCATTTCCTCTTAAATGCTCTCACAGGTTTTAAATACTAATGTATCAGCTATTTACAGAATGTCAGTTTGCAGCTTACAGGTGAAGAGTTCCATCTAGGGTGCAGAAACAAAGGAGGTCACTTACAGTATGCATTTCACAGCATCTTAGTGAGTCCCTGTTTCCTATATCTTTCACTGAAACCTCCCTGTCATCCCAGCAACCTGATCTTTTCTACCAAGTTTCAGTGTAGAGAATACTTGCATTTCCCCTGATTTTGAGAGTGGATCTGGAAGGTCACTCCTATTTTTGGTGTATCACCTCTTTTAGAGTAGGCTGTTTGTTTTCGTGCTTTTCTCTCTCCCTTTTCACCCCCCCTAGTATATACCTATATACCTATATTTCACACTACCCGAAATAGACAAGATACATCAGAGGGAACTAGCCCATATCTAGAGACTCTCCTCTCCTACTTCGCCGTCCCACAGGCGAGAGAGGGGTTTCCATGTTGCGGGGAGAGGGCAGGAATCTGCTTTCCTACTGAAGGGTGCACTTTCCAGCGTCAACAATAGCCTAATTAAAATGACAAAGTGAGTAACATGCTTTTCAAAGTGTGTTTGAAGGAGGCTTAGTTGATATTCAATTTTGGCATGGCTAGAAATGTTCAGAGATGAATATGAAGTTTTAAACATGTGCAATAGGTCCTATAAGATGTTTTATAATATTTGAGTGTTTGTGTGTATGAGTGAAATTAATCTTGGTTTCCATAGTTTTCATCTAGACACTTTAGGTCAAGTGGCATAAAATTTGAGTAGGTAATTTGATGATGTCACCATTGTCACATGGGAATGAGTCAAGGGGATTTGGTCATATGGTTGTAATCACATTAGTTGCTATTTATTATGTGCCAAATCTCAAGTCATTTGATGAATTATGATTGAATATATGAGGATGAGAAGTTGGCTACTTAGATATAATTCACTATGTTCCCATACTTAGCCAAATTTGTAAAAGGGCTCAAGCAAATTTGAGTAAACATGTTGATGATGTTAGTATTCACACACATGGAAGTATCTAGATAAAATGATCATATGGGTTTGTTTATTTTTGTGTCTAGTTTATATTCACTAAATTTTATATCATAAAACAAGTCACATCAAAATATATTCATGTACAAAGTTGGGCTTCTAGGCAGTTTGACTGTGTTTTCCCATACTTAGCCAAATTTGCATATGGCAAGAAAAGTTGGGTAGGAATTTTGATGATGGAATATCTCACACATGTGGAAATTTTTTAACAATATGATCATGTGGTTTTATTAAATTTTTATAATATTTTATTTTCACTAAATTTTAGGCCATGCACCAAAGCATGTCAAAAGTTATACAAGTGCAAAGTTGGCCTTCCAAGCAGGTTTTGACATAGTTGGCTCTTTGGTAGAATAATTTGAGTGAGTAGATTAATGGTGTTATATATTTCATTAATGAAGGTTTCAAGAGTATTTTTTTATATGGATGGATTCTCCTTTGAAATTTGATCATGTGTTCCAAATTCTAGATCATGCGTCTAAGCACAACAAAAGTTATTGAGGTCCCAAGTAGGCTTTCTAGGCATATTGTAATTGGTCCCCATAGTAAATTTGCATGATGTTAAAGATATGGACCTAGTAGAGATAAAACAACTCATGAGATTTAGTACAATGAATATCTATGGTGTTCATCAAGTCAAAGAGGTCAAAGTGTTTGTTGGTTAACAGAGTTAAAGATCAAGAATAAATGAAGATCTAA
Organism: Torreya grandis; assembly: GCA_037957365.1. NCBI lineage: Eukaryota > Viridiplantae > Streptophyta > Pinopsida > Cupressales > Taxaceae > Torreya > Torreya grandis. The sequence goes on along the minus strand of JARHVA010001216.1, from coordinate 527,436 downwards.
CCATGTGTGGGTGATCATATAGATCATGATCTAACGGTGCGTATTGAGTGAGATGGTAATAAGTGTTTAATGTTTAAAAAATAATAAAAGTTATAGGATAAGGATATAATTATGAGCATATGTTCATACAAATTTATCAAATAGTGAGCATTGCTAGTTAAAGACCTGGTTAATCGGCAAAGATCAACAGTGTGCAATAAGTCAACATTACAAGATTGCACGAGATGAGGTCAAAGTGACTAAGGTTTAAAATTTAAGAATTGGTATTTATGTATTAATGTTTGGACAAGATCAATTGTTCATAATTAATCTAAATATGAGAGGACATGAGATGCAAGTATAGTGTTTGATGTTTAATTATGAAGTAAAAATAAAATTGGTATATGAATCCATGAATCATATAAAAATATTAATTTTAAGATCTATAAGTATGTAAAAATAAATATATTGAACTCCAAATTTAATTATGTGTTCATGCATGTTTTTCAAGTAGCCCAAGAAGATTGTTCAAGATTTTTTTTGATATTGTTTCGATGTGTGTGTGTGTGTGTGTGTGTGTGTGTGTGTGTGTGTGTGTGTGTTGATTAATTTGAAATTGGTGAGTGTTTTAGAATTTATGAGGATGCCTTGTGTGCATTATTAATGTTTGACTAATTGTATGCATTATGAACAAAGGCTTAGAAGTTGACTATTTGTTTGCTCATAATGATTGTGTGTATAGAGAGTTGGTTGAGAAAATTGTGTTTAAGCAAGTGGGTACTATGTTGGTTGTTGGTACTCAATGTATTATGTTGGTTGTTGGTACTTAATGGGTACCTATATATCATTTATAATGGATCCATGTTGTTTTAAAAATATTATATGTTCTTTATTTGCTCAGAGATGTGTCAAAGAGCTGAATGGGTCTCCATAGGACCTAAAAATGACTTAAGCCTATTTGAAAGTGGTTTATGCTTAAGTGTGACCCATGTAAGATGCCTTAAGGGTGAAGGCATGTATTTTTTATGATAATTATTTTTTTGGACTTGATAATTATTTATTTCTCTATATATAATGAAATAAAATGTGTTGGTTTCTAGACTTGTATGTGAGAAAGAACTGTGCATGGTGGGTGTAAGAATTGTGAAGCAAAGGATAGGTAGTGTGCCTATTAGTTGAGTTAATGAGTAGAATAGTTTTTAAACTATGTGTATGACCTATAATTCATGTTACTAATGTCAATATAGTGACCTTGTAGTTTGAGGATATGAGAAGAGGTCCAAGTGTGCATATGAGGACAGTTTGAGTGAAGAAGGAAAGAGTTTATGGCATGCCTATGTGAGAGGCCTATTTGAGATAGAGGGAGAGTTTTTTTAGAGGTTATAAAATATAGATCCATAATTAGGTGTTGAAGACATCATTTCTAAGGTGAATATGTTTAAAAAAGGGTCTATAAGACTTGGTATTCCTTAGGGGTAGTTGTTCCTTATGAAACAGGTGTTTCACTAAATACCTTTGGTCAGGAGGATATGATCGAGGTTTGATAGTATAAAGGAGTTGATAAGTATCTTGTTTGTGATTTATTATAGGATAGTAGTCCATTTATGTTTTAGGATTGAGAGTGGGTTTTATTCCCCATGAAGGTTTCCCATAGGAACTATGTGTTATGTGTTTGATCTTGTGTATGCATTGAATGAATGAGCTCTCTTCTTAATATTTTTTGACAAAATTGATATATGTTTATTAGTTAATAGTTTAAATGACTAAAATTTAAATTATAATATTTGGGATCACTTATTCACCACCCTTCTTAGTGATTATACCTCTAAAAATTGGTATCAAATCAGGTCCTTTGGCAAAGACTTAACAGCTTGAAGGTGATCCAAGGTACAATATAGGTAGTCATCAAGGAGGTTTCTCTACTAAGCAAGCATTGATATTCAATGGATCAAATTATGCATTTTAGAGTGCTAGTATGAGGACATATATTATGTCCCTAGGGTTATATGTATGTAAATATGTTATGGATGGTTATGTTGCTCCTACTATTCCTCCATATAGTGTTGCAGATAAGAAGTTGTTTGAGACCAATTCCAAGGCAATGAATGTTATTACTTTTGGTCTTTTAGAGACTAAATACACAAATGTAGTATATTGTAAATATGCTAAAGAGATATGGTAAAAAATTTAGATCATTTATAAAGGATATTCACAGTTTAAGATTACTAAGTTTCAAACTCACAGAAGGCAATTTGAAAGTCTGAAGATGAATGAAGAAGATTTGATGGAATCCTTTCTACAAAGAGTTGATGAGATTGTGAACATCATCAAAGGTCTTGGAGAGAACCTTGAAGAGTATATTATTTCTCAAAAGGTATTAAGGTCTCTATCCCCCAAGTTTTATCCAAAAGTTTTTTTTATAGAAGAAATCCATGATCTTACTTAGTTGAATATGGATCAATTGCATGTCACCCTTAATGCCTATGAGATGAGGAATAATGATGATATAACACCAAATAAGGAAGAAAATTTCAAGACTAAAATCAAGATAAAGAAGAAGTTCTAAGGTAAGAAAATCAAGGAGGATGACATTCTTGATAAAGATGAGGGTGAACTAATTACTTTGATTTCAAGTAAATTGAGAAAAGGTTTAGGAAAGTATAAAGGTAAACTACCCCTAAAATGCTTCAATTGTGGTGAGATAGGACATTTGGCTTATAAGTGCCCTCATAAGTATAAGAAAGATGATGATGAATAACATGATCAAGGTTATGATGATTGCAAAATATCTTTTGGGTCTGATAAAAGTAAGAAGGGATTAAGAAGGTTTGATAACAAGAAGAAGTACTTCAAGGACAAAAAGAGTCTCTACACCAAATAATATTATAGCTCATCCGATGAGAGTGAAGGTAGTGACTTAGAGTATGATCATGAATTTTATGGTCCTATTGAAGATAGATCCCTTTTCATGGTTGAGGAAGGAAGTTTATCATAGTAAAAGGAGTATACTTAGAGTGATTAAAATGATGATGAAGATGAGGTAGATTATGAAACTATATTGACTAATGATCATGAAGAACTAAAGATTGAGAATAAGATTAATAAGAAGATGAAATATAAAATCAAGGAATTTGAGGAGAAATGAATTGTGTTTGAAGTAAGAATAGATGAAAATGTGAAGAAGCACGAAGATATGGTCAAGCATCTTAGTTGTTAATTGGAAATTATTTTTACAAGCCTAAAAGCTAAAAAATATGAATGTTCAAGGTATGCAATTGAAAATGAGTCATTAAAATCTTAGTTAGAGAAGGTATCTATTAAGGTAATGTCATTTGTGAGATTTAAAAATAGGTCAAGTAATCTAGATAATATTTTCAATGTTCAAAAGAAAGAAAGTGATAGAAATAGTCTTGGATACAAAGAAGAACCATAGACTACAATTTGAGACAAGATGAAGACTAAAGTGAACAAGGACAATCAACCTTTGAAGACAAATCATCAAACAAGGAATGATGGACCAAATAGATTGAAGAAAAATTAGATTAGATAGCCAAATGCCATTAGATATGAAAATTTCAATGGTTATTGTTATACTTGTAATCAGTTTGGGCATAGAGCTAAATAATGTAGAAGACCTATTAAGAATGAATTTTCATGAAACTATGATGGGGGTCATCAGTAAAAAGGTGTGAGCAAGGTTGAGTGATTCAAATATATAGGACACTTTTAAAAATATTATCCATTTAAATTAAGATATGTTGAGTTTCCATCAAGTAGTATGGTTTACAATAGCTGTGAACAAAGAGGTCACATTGCTAGATTCTACAAGCAAAGGCCTACAAGATAGAATAGGTTTTATTAGGATCCTAAAGTACAAGATATAAGGCAAGTTAATCCATGGAGACCAAAGGTAGTAAGTAGGAATTATGATGATTTTTTAGGTCCAAATAATTTATTTGCTATGGTGGAGAATGTTTCTAAATTTGAAGAGTCTCAAGAGGTCTCATTGTTTGCTCATGTTGAGAATGAAGAGACCAAGATCAAGGAGAAGATCAAGGTACTGGTTGAGGCTAGTTATAAGGTAAGTATGGATCCAAGTGAACATTGTTATATTGTTGATCATACTTCATGTAGAGTATATCATTTATTTATGCCTAGTAATGAGATTCCAAGTTGTAAGGTTGATGCTTCAAATAAAAAGGTATGTCAAGCTTTTGTAGTTTCTCCATGTGTTGTCAATTCTATCTTAGAAGAGAAGGAAAGTGAAATAAAAAAGGAACCATTTTTCATAGTTTATACTAAATATAAGAAGAACAAGAGCAATAAATCTTATAATTATAAGAGGATTATATTGGTTACTGAGGAGATGTGTGCCACTCCTGGTTTCACTTTGTTTTAGATCATTATGGTGCAAAGGATGTCTTTGTCTATGTTTTTTAAAGAGACTCCTTTTAGTCGAGAAGAAAATGTTGTTTTGGTGTTCTTTAGATGGTCCTAGAAGACAAGAGTTGAGTATTCTTAGTTGTAAAAGGTATGCCAAGGTAGAAAATATGTTGAGGTAATGTAATAACTATATATGGAGTAGTCTATAGGGTCAGATTGAAGGTTCCCAAATGGAAAAGAAGGATTTGTGAATTTTCAAGATGATATTTTTGGATAAAAAGGTATATTGAACTTATTATAGCATGATCTAGGTGGTTTTGTGGTTTAAAGTTATGTTAAAGTCAATTTGGAGATTTTTGTTAGTTCTCAGGTTTCCTAGTTTGTGCTTAAGATCTTGTAGGTTTTAAAATAGGTTATAGTAAGTCAAGGTTACCAATGGTTTTAAATCTCAAATTTTGGTCTAGAAGTGTGTAATGGTTGTCTCTAAGTGTACAATAAGTTTTAGATGTGGATGTTGATTGGAAGGTGCTATGATAACCTTATTTGTTTTGATATTCTAGGGTTTTTAGGCTTTTCTAGAAAAGTGGTATTCCTTATGATTTGAGGTCTAAGGATTATTAATATGTTGAATGTGCCAAATGGGTTGTCAAATCAAGATTCATAGAGATTTGAAGGTTTGTGTTTCTCAAGTTATTCAAGTTTTTGTCAAATTAGAGGCCTAATTATGTAGTTGGTTTGTGAAGGAAGTATATTACATAGGATGATATATTTGTTTCAAATTGATGTACTTAAGGGGGCATATGAGCATTCTCCTAATATAAAGTTTTAGGTCCTTAATGTATGTCTAATGAAAGTTGTGTGATCTGTAAGTTTCAAGAAGGGTTAAAAGGAGACTAGACTGGCCTAGTGTGAATAAGTGTGCTTTTTATTCAGTTTTTCCAAAAAATGGGAAGGCATAAGTATCTCAAGTAGCGTTCTCAAGTTATTTTAGATAAATTTACCTATTTGGTGTGTAGCATGAATTTCTATTGATGGTTCTTGAGTTGGTTTGAGAGAGAAGGCTAGTAAGCCTACATAATGGTTCTTTATGGTGTATGAAGATCTGAAGATGCTCAAGTGGTGCAATGACTTAGATATATTAGGGGGAGTCCTTCTTAGATTATTCTTGGTTAATTCCATCAGTTGTAAGTGTTTTGTGTGTTCTATCTTCATTGGTTGCAGTGATTGGTTGAAGTGAGTATTGACATAGAGCAAGAAGGATGTTGTCAGACAAGAAGAGGTAGGTTTAAGGTAAGGGGGAGTTTTCCTAGTTTCACTTTGTTTTAGATCATTTTGGTGCAAAGGATGTCTTTGTCTATGTTTTTTAAAGAGAATCCTTTTAGTGGAGAAGCAAATGTTGTTGTGGTGTTCTTGAGATGGTCCTAGAAGATAAGAGTTGAGTATTCTTAGTTGGAAAAGGTATGTCAAGGTAGAAAATATGGTGAGGTAATGTAATAACTATATATGGAGTAGTTTATAGGGTCAGATTGAAGGTTCCCAAATAGAAAAGAAGGATTTATGATTTTTCAAGATGATATTTTTGGATAAAAAGGTCTATTGAACTTATTCTAGCATGCTCCAGGTGGTTTTGTGGTTTAAAGGTATGTTAAAGTCAATTTGGAGATTTTTGTTGGTTTTTGGGTTTCCCAGTTTGTGCTTAAGAGATTGTAGGTTTTAAAATAGGTTATAGTAATTCAAGGTTCCCAATGGTTTTAAATCTCAAATTTTGGTCTAGAAGTGTGTAATGGTTGTCTCTAGGTGTACAAGAAGTTTTAGATGTGGATGTTGATTGGAAGGTGCTATGGTAACCTTATTTGTTTTAAGATTCTAAGGTTTTAGGCTTTGCTAGAAAAGTGATCTTCCTTATGATTTGAGGTATAAGGATTATTAATATGTTGAATGTGGCAAATGGGTTGTCAAATCAAGATTCACAGAGATTTGAAGGTTTGTGTTTCTCAAGTTATTCAAGTTTTTGTCAAATTGGAGGCCTAATTATGTAGTTGGTTTATGAAGGAAGTATATTACATAGGATGATCTATTTATTTCAAATTTATGTACTTGAGGGGGAATATGAGAGTTCTCTTAATATGAATTTTTAGGTCTTTAATGTATGTCTACTAAAAGTTGTGGGATCTGTAAGTTTCAAGAAGGGCTACAAGGAAACTAGACTGGCCTAGTGTGAATAAGTGTGCTTTTTATTCAATTTCTCCAAAAAATGGGAAGGAATGAGTATCTCAAGGAGATTTATTAGGTTATTTTAGATAAATTTACCTATTTTCTATGTAGCATGAAGTTCTATTGGTGGTTCTTGAGATGGTTTGAGAGAGAAGGCTAGTAAGCCTACATAATGGTTCTTTATGGTGTCTGGAGATCTAAAGATACTCAAGTGGTGCAATGACTTAGATATATTAGGGGGAGTCCCTCTTATATTATTATTTGTTACTTCCATTAGTTGTAAGTGTTTTGTGTGTTCTATCTTCATTGGTTGTAGTGCTTGGTTGAAGTAAGTATTGACATAGAGCAAGAAAGATGTTGTCAAGACAAGAAGAGGTAGGTTCAAGGTAAGGGGGAGTTTGTATCATCTTTATAATATGATAATTTTATTTTTATTGTATTTTTAAGTCCTTGGATCAGATTTTTCCCACTTTTTCATTGTGTTAAAGGGGGAGAAAGTTCTTATTATGGAGTGCTTGAAGAGAGAGAAGGTGAGTTATATATTGTTATATGATGTTTGTTGACATCAATGACAAAGGGGGAGATTATTGAAGAGATTTTAATGATGTAATATTTATGTCATGGAGGTGTCCTAGTGAGTGGAGGAAGTGATTTTATATCCTAAGTAACAATGATGAACAATGTGCTTTTCAAAGTGTGCTTTAAGGAGGCTTGGTTAATCTTCAGTTTTGGCATGGTTAGATATACTCAAGGATGAGTATGAAGTTTTAAACATGTGAAATGGGTCCTATAATATTTTTTATAAGCTTTGAATTTTTTTGTTCATGATTTGAATTCATATGGATGTCCATAGTTTTCATCTAGACACTTTGGGTCTAGTGGCAGAAAATCTAAGTAGGTAGTTTGATGACATCACCATTGCCACATGAGAATGAGTCAAGGGGAGTTGGTCATATGGTTGTGATCACATTATTTCATATTTATTATGTTTTATATTTAAATTCATGTGATGAAGTGTGATTGAATATATGAGGATGAAAATTTGTCTACTCAAACATATTTCACTATGTTCCCATACTTAGCCAAATTTGTAAAAGGGCTCAAGTAGAGTTGAGTAAGCATGTTGATGATGTCAGGATTTGCATGTATGGAAGTATCTAGACAAAATTATCATATGATTTTGTTTATTTTTGTATATATTTTATATGCACTAAATTTTATATCATTTAAAAAAGTGCATCAAAATATATGCATGTGCAAAGTTGGGCTCACAGGCAGTTTGATTATGTTTTCCCATAGCCAAATTTGCATATGGCAAGAAAAGCTAGGTAGGAATTTTAATGATGGAATATATTTAATGTGTGGATGTTTATAAAAAGATAATAATATTATTTTGTTTAGTTTTTATCCTATTTTATTTGTGTTAAATTTTAGGTCATGCACTAAAGCACATCAAAAGTTATGCAAGTGCAAATTTGGCCTTCCAAGTAGGTTTTGACATAGTTAGCTCTATGGTAGAATAATCTAATTAAGAAGATTAATGGTGTTATATCTCACATGTTAAAATTTTTAAATATTATATTTTTATATAGATGGATTCTACTTTTAAATCTGATCATGTGGTCTAAATTCCAGATCATATGTCTAAGTGCAACAAAATTTATTGAGGTCCAACATAGGCTTTCCAAGTATATTGTAGTTGATCCCCATACTTCGTCAATTTACATGATGTTAAAGATATAGACCTAGTGGAGATAAAATGTCTTGTGTTAGTTCATATATTGAAGATATATGATGTTTATTAAGTTAAATAGATCAAAGTATTCATTGGTTAATAGAGTTAAAGATCAGGACCAAATGAAGATCCAATGGTGCATGGATAATCGTACATATCATGATCTAATGGTGCATATTGAGTGATATGGTAAGAATTTTTTGAGGTTTAAAAAATGATAAAATATATAGGATAAGTATCTAATTTCAATTTGGTATTTTTAAAAATTTATCGAATGGTGAGCATTACTAGTTAAAGACCTAGTTGATCCATAGAGATCGATGGTGCACGATAAGTCAACATTGCAAGATTGCACAAGATGAGGTCAAAGTGACTAAGGTTTAACATTTTATAATTGGTTCATATGCATTAAATTTTATACAATATCAATGTTTTATAATTAATCTAAAGCTAAGAGGACACGAGATGTGAGTATAGTGTTTGATGTTTAACTGTGATTATTGATATTAAAATATTTGAATTTTATAAAGGGAAAAAATAGTATGTGGTTTTTTAGTCATATCCTTTGATACATAATTAATATGCCCATTTATTAATAATAAAAGTGGTATATGAATCCAAATTGTATTTGACAATATTTATTTGAATATTTAGAAGTGTGCATAGATAAATATATTGAGCTCCAAAGTTGACAATGTATTCGTGTATGTTCTGCAAGTAATCCAAGAATATTTTTTGAGATTATTTTGATATTTTTTCAATATATATTGATGAACTATAAATTGGGGATTGTTTTATAATCCATTATTATGCTCTGTGTGCATTATGAATTTTTGACCAATTGTATGCAATATGAACAAAGGCTTAGAAGGTGACTGTGTGTTCACTCATAATGACTGTGTACAAAGAGTTGTTTGAAAAAATTATGCTTAAGAAAGTGGGTACTATGTTGGTTATTGGAACTTAATAGGAACATATATATCATTTATAATGGGTTCATGCTTTTGGAAAATCTTCCTATGTTCTTTGTTTTCTCAGAGATGTGTCAAAGAGCTGAATGGGTCTCCATAGGACCTAAACATGACTTAGGCCTATTTGAAAGTGGTTTATGCTTAAGTGTGACCCATGTGAGATGCCTTAAGGGTGAATGAATGTATTTTGTTTGACAAGGATTATTTTTTCCTTGATAATTATTTATTTCTCTATATATAGTGAAACAAAATGTGTTGGTTTTTAGACTTGTATGTGAGAGAGACTTATGCAAGATAGAAGTAAGAATTATGAAGTGAAGGAGAGGTAGTGTGCCTATTGTTCAAGTTAATGAGAAGAAAATTTTGTTCACTATGTGTATGACCCATAAGTCATGTTATTAATATCAATATAGTGCTCTTGTAGTTTGAGGATATGTGAAGAGGTCTGAGTGTGCATATGAGGAAAGTTTGAGTAAAGAAGGAAAGATTTTGTGACATGCATATGTGAGAGGATTGTTTGAGATACAAAGAGTTTGTGCAGAGGTTATAAAATAGATATCCATCATCAGGTGTTGAAGACATCATTTATAAGGTGGAGGTGTTCAAAGGAGGGTCTAAAGGACTTGGTCTTCCTTAGGGGTATTTGCTCCTTGTGAAACAAGTGTTTCACTAAATACATTTAGTCATGAGGATATGATCAAGGTTTGTTGGTCCAAAGGATTTGATCAGTCTCTTTTTTTAAATTTATTATAAGATAGTAGTCCATTTGTGTTATAGGCTTGAGAGTGGGTTTTATTCCCCATGAGGGTTTCCCATAATAATTATGTGTTTGATCTTATACATGTATTAAATGAATGAGCTCTCTTATTAATGTTTCTTAATCAAATTGATATAAGATGATTGGTTAATATTTTAAAAGATTGCAATTGCAATTTCACCCCCCCCTCTCAGTGATTGTACCTTTAACACCTATTTAAAGACAACACTAAGTTGAATTCAACGTATATGATGAGTCTTACCAACCCCAATAAGTTCTCCCATAATCATCTTGTGACTTCTACCTTAGATTAAATTAATGTGCATGTAGCCACTCTTACTACAAACTATGGGATCCCTCCTCATTCCTCTTCACTTATCAATCCTCTCTTCTCATTTGAAGATCAACCTAAATTAGAGTATATGCCAGAAATGATTTTCTTCATCAATGATTTTCCTTAACATTGAGTAAAATATCCTTCTACCATATACCACCTCATGATAAGTGATCAAGTTAAGGAACCCCATTCACTTTATCACACATTTTCACATGTATTTGGGGAAACTGGCTTATTTTCTTCTCAACCTCTTCCCTTTATTTTGACCCCTTATCATACCATGACATCTTCCTCTTTGATTTACTCCACCTCCATGCCTATTATCTCTACTAGCATGGTAGGGTTTACATCTAGTGGGCCTCTTTTATGACCTGCTCTTCTAAATCCTTCCACTAGTGCATCATTTTATACCCATGGTAAGCATGCCTCTAGTGCTACTTATTCCCATCCCTCTAGTAGTACATCTTTTGCCATACAATAAAATAATGATAGTAATGCCTCAATCACTAATAATTCTTCTCAAGCTACTACTAGCATCCATAGTGGTACCCAAGCCACTACAACCAATTCCAATGCTTATAACAATGCTAATAACACCTCTCAAACCCATCAAATTGTATTACAAACTCTTAATCAAATGAATGTTTTCAAAGATAAAAATGCAAATCAAATGATGCAAATGCAAAATCATCTTATCCATATTCAAACCCACCCTCAATAGGTTCCATAGGGCATGCATAACCAAAATTCTCCACCACCTCCTCTTCAATATTCCCATGGTAATATTATCCCTCAACATCCTCTTGCTAACAAAATGATCAAACACCTTCCAAAAAACCATATTACATCTCAAATAGATAGCATCAATATAGGAGGTATCACCCCTACCATTACTTATAGTGGGTCAATTGATCCTATTCTCCACTAAAAAACATTTGTAAATCTATTTAAATACTTGATTAAGTTAAATACCTTTACCGCTACCAAGATATTATCAAAGACTCTCATGGGTGATCCTTTATATTGGTACAACCAGCTCAAAATTCATTCCATCACTATTTTGGAAGACATAATTAATTCTCTATTCTAAGAGTTCCAAACTAGTGATCTCCCTGAAAATACCTTGGCTCATTTTATCAATTGTAAGCAACTTGAAACCTAAACCACACAAAATTTCATCAAATGATGGAAAAAATTATCTAACAAATGTGAACATAATATGGTATATGATTACCTCTTTCATTTGTTTACCAATTATCTTTTTCCAAATTTGTAATATTAGGTCCAGACTCTCTCTCCACATACTTTGGAAGAGGCCATTGACTAAGACAAGCATCAAGATTTATTTATGTGTCAATTTGAGCCATCCTAAACTTTTATGGGCACTCACATGTTTATCAATAATAATAATAATCATGCTACAAATGTTGGTGTCACTAAATCTTATGATACCATTCGTACTATTCAAGATGTTGATCCCAATCAAACTCCAGAACAAGCTTCCCCTCCCAACCACATCACTAATCCTCATTTAACTTAATCAAATAACATAAATGTTCATAAACCTTTATCCTTAGAATAATTACAAAATCATCTACCAAGGCCTCTTCCATGAGAACTTGATCCTACTCATCCCATGAAATATTGGTACGATCCCAATAAATTTTGTTGGTTTCATGCTAGTTGGGGTCATTCTCATGAAACTTGTAGGAAACTTCATAATTTAGCTATGGATTTCCTTCTCAATCCTAATTTTGATCATGATTATATCATTATTAATTCTCAACAAGCCTATGAAATTGCATTCAAATCCCATGAAACACAAACTAAATCTCAATATTTGAACCAGGCTAATGATCATTTGGCCATCTATAAAGATCCTCTTTCAAATCACCAAGATAACCAAAATAAACCTACCCCTTCTACCAACAATGTTGACAGTCTTATTGAACCTACCCCTAAAGATAATGTGTTCAATATGACTAATATGCAAAAGGTGTTTATGTTCATTGATCCTCTTCCCATCCACACTCCTCAATTACCTTGCACATTTAATGTTATCCAAGACTCTTCTCCAACTCACTTAACAAATTTGGGGTAAGAAGACATTATATATTTCAATGAACCAATTCCAACACCTCCTTTGGATAACAATTTTCATAGCATTTCTACTATTTCCCCAACCTCTTTACCTATCACTAATGATACTCAAACCTATACCATCACTTCTTTCAATCTCTCTCAAACCAAATCTACATCAACTACCCCATCCTCTAAATACAATCCAAAAACTTGTCCTCCAATTAAACCTTCAACATCTTATCAACATAAATTCACATGAACTTTGGCTCCTCCTTCTGAGGACCTCCTTCAACACTATGCACCTCTTTCTAATAGTCCCCTCATGGGTTATGATGAATGGGATCCTATCATGGAGATTACTAATCTCCCATCTCAAATCCCATTTATTAAACTTATGATGACCTCTTCATGTCATCATAATCATCTTATGTAGTTTTTGTTTGAAATGAACATCCCTCATCCTCCCATAGCAGGACACAAATCGACCTTATCTGGATTAGAAAATAGAATTTTACAAAAGTGTAAAGAGATGTCCATATATGTTGATGAAACAATGGACACTTATCCTTCCATCAAACTACCCATTGCTTCTATGATCCCCAATGAGATTCTGCTTCATGCAGATGATCCTCCTCTTTTTATCAGTGTTTAAATTGGTGATATTCAATTCAAACATTCTTTGATTGATAAGGGGTCTATCACTTGTGTTACCTATATTGATTTTATCAAAACCATTGGATATTATAAATGTAATCTTAAGTCCACACACAACACATGTCAAGGCTATGACTAAAGTCAAATGCCTCCCTTAGGCTATGTGTGGATCCCTATCATGGTCCCACCTATCACTATTCATGTGATTATATTCAACTTTCCTCTATCCTATAACATTTTGGTTGGTAGGTCATTGACTCATCGCATGAGAGTGTATGCCTCTTTCACTTGCTAATGTGTCAAATTTCCTCATAATGGAACCATCTATAGGATTGAAGATGATACTAACCCTTGGAATTTTTATCAATTCCAAGACCATGGTGTATTCAAGATTTCCACCTTAAAACCCTTACCAAGCATTCCATTTTATGAATCTAAATGGTTTAACTTTCTTACTAATTCTACTCGAGGTTATAATGGCCACCCCAAACTCATCGAGAATATACCCCTAACCTCCTAGATTCTGATGATGATGAGCTTGATGAGATCAATATCAAGATTAAGACCTTGGATCTCTAACCTCATCTTATTTCTCAGTTCCCCCTTATTTACAACCTCATTATCATCAACTACCTTATGACGATATACCCATTATCTTAACTAAGACTCGACATGCCATTCATCACACCACATCAACCTACAAGGTCATCCTTACCTATGCCATTGATCTTCATACACTTGATTATGATGATGGTTATACCTTAGATGATCCATTCCTAGGAGGTTTTGTTCAGGCCTGAGATGCTAAAATTATTCATTATCATTCCTCTTTGCTTTAATCTTTTAGAATATATGCTAGCATTATATCCTATACCATTCCTAATTTTATCATTATTTCTCTTAATCATAGGGTAGAGATGGTGCACACACCTCTAGTTTCTGAAAAAACTCATAAGAGTATGCTTATTGATCATGTTATGATTAGTCCCTATTGCTTTGTGTTTTATTATTTTTGGGAAACTAGGGTCTAGTTCCTAAATAATAATAGGTTTGGGGTAAGGGGAAAAATCAAATCAAATATAGTAAATTACAAGTTTTGATCAATTTAGTAAAATTAATTACATAAGAGAAGTGAATTTATCTAAAAAAATAGGCTAAAATGAATGACTCGGGGGTTGAAATCTATTTCACAAGATTGGGATAGTGTCATAAATTCAAATCTAGCTTTTGTTTTATAAAATGATAGGAGCACCAAAATAAGACACCCTAGTGTTTGGTGTTATAGTCCCTTTCTACCACTATTATCCTGAAAGTCTAAGCTTTTTAGATTGTGTCCATTGTCTCAATGTGAGCCTGTATATGAAATTTTAGAGGTTGAATGTCAATAGAGCTTATTGTAGGTCCATTTCAATATCCAAACCTTGAGTCTATCTACGCATAAAACAAAAAATACATAAAAATCAAAAGGGAGAAAAAATAGGTTAGGGTAAGTATGATTGCATGATCTAAACCCATGATGTCCTAATCATTGCCTATATTAACCTTCAAACTAGGGTCTCAAATCAAATGTAGTTATCCCTTAGGGAATGTGCATAATCAACATGCATGATAGATGCAAGAATGAATTTTTTCTTAGGCCCTTCCTTGATCAAGCATGCAAGTCTATGTGTGATGCAGAGTGTTGAGCTATACTATTAACTAATTTTAATTATTTAATGTGCCAAAGTAGTAAGTGTTAGATATAAAATGCTTTGTGTAGTCCTTTATCTAAGAGACTCTTTATTTTGAATTTGGGAGATTTATTTGCATTTGGCCAACATTAGAAAACTTAATGACTAAGCTAAGAAATGGGTTGGGACTCATTAAGCAAGGGAAATTTATTGTTGGAGCTCAAAATGACCTTGGATAGGAGTTCTATAAATGGACACCCTAGTGTCCAGTGCAGTAATCTTGTCCCAGTGCTCTTGTCTTAGAGGCTCAAGACCTAGGGGGATGGAATGAGCATGGGAAATTTGACCTGGTTGAGGTGGAATGAGGTTTTATAAGTCTAAAAATGACTATAAATAATAAAAAATGTGACTCAAACATGAAACAAGACCAAGATGATTAAAATGAAAGACAAGGCTAAATGTGAACAAATCTCATATTCTCTAGTTAGAGTCTCCTATGAAAGGACTGTAAAAAGACATGATATGTTTTGTTTCTTGACCAATTTAGGGTGTATACATTCCCCCTCCCTTATAATCTAGTAATGTAATGAAATTAAGTAGTAGATTAAAATAAAGAAAAGAGAATATGTACCTGAACCTACCTGTGTGGAGATGAAAGTGCTGAAAAAGGGTCCAACTCACTTCTTTGCTAGAGAAGTGGATGGAGAGCCAAATAGTTCTTGGAGAAAAGAATAATCCTTGAAATGAATTCCCCCTATACTAAATTTGAATGTAAAATAAATGTATCATGGAGAAGGAGGGCAATGCTTTCCTGCTGTGCTGAATTTGATTGAAAATGAGAAATTCTCAGAGGCCCAAAACCAATGTTTGTCCTCTATCCCACATAAACTCATGTAATATAGAATGTGTGTATAGAATGTGTATGATATGAAGAGAAAAATATATCATTCCCCCACTTTGAGTATCTGAATTAGAATTGAGAAATGCTTAAAGGCCCAAAACCAATGTTTGTCCTTTGTCCTACACAAACTCATGTAGTCTGGGTTTGAGTAATATAATGGACCAACCATTGTAGATGTCTATGTGGTCCAACCTAGTAACACTGGGTATAGTTGTGTGTAGTTTGAAATTGTATTAAATGTATAAGAAGAGAATGACATGTTTTTCCATTCCAATCTGTATAATCTTGGATGAATAAAAACATGAACATTTATGACATGCCCCCAAATCTAGTATGTGAGTGATGCATATGTATAGTCTAGTAATATATATATAACCACATGTGATATGACCTTGGTATTATGCCCTATGTGAAAAATTAGACATCAAAACACTGTGCCTATAATCTGCTATTTAGTCTTGTAATTATGTCATGTTGTATGAAGTTGTATGTGTGAGACATGTAGTAATGTACATGCTCCCAAATTTGGTATCAACATCTGAATATATATTGAAGTCACTATGAATCCATATAATATAAACCATTATATTTGAATAGTCTATGTATCTATAAATGGAAATCACTATGGATCCCTATGGTCTGAATGATTATATCTGAATAGTCTGTGTGTTCATAAATTAAAGGTATATCCCTATGAATGTCTTGAGTAATGTTGAGTGACCCATATAATCTAAATCACTATATATTTTGATCTTTTAAAGCTAAATCTAGTAATTTAATTATTGGATGTGTATAAACCATGGTGTATCCATCTATGAGAGTGGATAGGCATGTCGGGTAAGTGTAGGAATATGAATAGTAGGGATGACACCCCCTTTTGTAGGACAGGGATGAGATCTTGTGATAGAGGAGTTTGAGCCAAAATTGATGACTAGTGGTGTAATAATAGAAACAAGGTTGGTATAGTTTGAATTGATTGAGAATTTATTTGATTGATTGGATTGAGTTGTTTGAAAGTTGAATGAGCTTTTTGATTGGTTAGGACCAAGTTGTATGTCTGGGTATAAGAGAGGTATAGAGATGCATGTGCCATAGTAGGTAGATGAGATAGTAAGAGAGTAAAGTTGGTGTTATGTCTAAGGTATCATTATCATGATTACATGGAATAAAATGGTTTTAAAATAGAGCTACGGGTTTTAGTTATGGGCAAAATGGTATTTTGCTTTGAATGAAAAAGTTGGTTGATATAGGAAAATTGATTTGATTATTGATTAATTTGTGCATTTATTTGGTTGAGATTTGGAGCTCTAGTGTAGGAGATATGCCAAGGATATGATCACTTGTCATGACCTAGTTTGAGTAGTTGGCAGCCCAAGTGGAGGCTGGTGATGATGTTACCCTGGTAAGTAGCTAAAATGTGTGAATTTTGCCTATTTGGAATCTTGTTTTTGATGTTTTTGAGCTATTTAAAGTATCCTAAGAATTTTTTGACTAGTTTTAGCACTCCTATCTATGATTTAGGACTCTTTTCTTAGGTTCAACACTATTTTCCATGTTCTAGCACTCTTATCCAATGTTGGTGTCCTTTCTACAATGTTGTTGTCCACTAGGGCTAACTTATTATTGTATAGCTTGGTTGTTTAATTTGTCATGTTTGACTAATATATTTGTTATTTCTAGTGTTTTATAGGGTGAGGTATAGATGAGAGAGTTTTTTAGGGGTCATGGGATGGAGACACTAAGGTTGCTACCTTTGTCGGCTGATGAAAGAGGTGTGATGGATAGAGTAGGGTTGGGTCATGTATGTGACCTAGGCGTTGTGCAGTGGGATAGGTATCTAATTATTACCTTATGTGAGAGGTTGAATGTATATATGTGTACTTTATAACTTCCTATAGGGGAGATTACTATGACTCTAGAGGATTTTTATCACATTTTACATTTACCAATTAGTGGATGGTGGGTGATATTTCAAGATGACATGGGTATTGAAGTTATTTATTATGCATCTTTATATTTCATTGGTGTACCCTCAGGCATACATTGGAGAGGTAGTGATAGTGATCTATTTTTATTAGTTATAGTATAATCTAGTGTTCTATGTTTATAGAAGTGGTTGACCATGTTGTTGGCTTCATTTATTATTATGGACAAGAGTGGGGTGTTGATTGCATATAGGATGCATAGTATCATTCATAATGTAGAGGTGTATGGTAATGTGTTCTCATGGGATAATACTATGTTTGCCTACTTATATAGGGATAATTATAGGTTTAATTAAGAGGATTTCAATGGTGGTGTGAGTATAGCTACTTTACTATACTGTTGGGCTTATGAGCACATTATAGTTGTGCATTTGATTAGGTTACCTAGGCTAGAGTGGGCACATATGTAGCCATTTAGGGAGTGGTGGATGAAAACATTGGATATCTGATCTCCTAGGATAGACTACTATAAATGATTTTTAGATAAATTGGTGGCTCATGATATCATATGAAATCCCTATAGAGGATTTCCTGTGTGGGTTAAGGATGAAGTACAATTATGATATATGAGGGTCAATTATTAGTTACATAACCACTAGGTTGGAGTGTATGAGTGCTTTAATAATTAGTGCATGAATAGATAGTTTGGGGTACCAAAAGATGTGCCCCTAGTATCATGGGTATGGGTGAGGAGTGCATGAACACCAATGAGGGCAATTGCTCATGCAAGGCCTACTGAGGCTGAGTTAGCACTATTACCTTTAAATGCATGGATGTAGTTATAGATATTCCTAATGTACATGATGTTGGATGTATAGAGGCATAGACCACATGGTGGGATAGGCATTAGTGGGTTCCATTGTATCTTATTAATTGAGGGGATGCTCCTGACTATGAGGATCCTACATCGATCAAGATGATGGAGGTAAGTAGCAATTCAATTTGAATTGTTTACCAGTTTTTGTTTTTGTTTTATTTGAAGGTATATATCTAATTTAGTGTTGTAATTTCAATGAAGGTGGAGTGGCATGTACTCAAGATGAAACATAAGTTAGGGAAAGAAGTGGAGATGATGGGTTCTGGAAGACCATCATTGAGTCAACACTTTGAGAGCTCATACGGTATGTTCTTGATGATGTACTGGAAGAAGGTCTCATAGAGTGAGCGACAATAATAGATAATGTTTATGCTAATTTATTTGATAGAGTTTTTATAGCAATAACTATATATATTAGAGTAGTGGGAGAGAGAGATGAGCTGAGGGCTAAGCTAGATAGGCATAGGATGCCCCCACCTGATTTTGGATCGATGAGTACTAGGATTATGGATGAGTACACAAAGCTTCATAGGAGTTATGAAAATGTATGTAAGGATATTGGTTAGTTATTGGAATAAGAGATTCATCGTAAGAGGCATTTGTGAGCTCAAAGAGGTGTGGGGCCATCGAGTGCTAGAGTGGATTATGGTACTAGTACTAATGGGGAGAGTGAGACTGAGAGTGAGGGCATGATGCCCATTCATGATTTATTGTAACTTAGTATGATGTATATATTTTGAAAACTTTGTTGTGTGTGTGTGTGTGTGTGTGTGTGTGTGTGTGTGTGTGTGTGTGTGTGTGTGTGTGTGTGTGTGTGTGTGTGTGTGTGTGTATGCTATTTTTATTTTGACTCATGTGCATTGTGTTATGGATTTTAGACTAGATTATTGTATTTATTGCAAATGGTTGATTAGAAATAGTTGATTTGATATTGATGTCAAGGTTGTATATGTTTGGTAAAATGGTACTTGGGATATATGATTTGACTTTTTCATGATATTTTCATAAGTGTGATGGTAGGTTTGATTTTTAATCATATGTGAGGGAAAAATGTTGTTTTTGCAATTTGGCAATTGATTTGATAAAGTGAGTTTTTTTAAGATTGACAAAATGGGATATTGGTAAGGTTCAAATTTGGATAATTTAGTTTGGCTAGCGATGGCTATTCTAAACTAGTAATTTTAGTTATTAGTAGAAGTGGATGTAAGAGAGTGTTTTGTGCTCGATTCCCTGAGAGTGGCTCAAGAATACAAAGGTTGGCCCTTTGGCTTCATCCTTTCCCACTAAGTGAAGATATGTAATCATGTGTGTGTTAATCAATGTTTGGACCATTTGTCCAATTCCTATGAATAGGTGGATCAAGAATACAAAGCTTGGCCCTTTGGATCCATTGTTGCCTTGTTAAGTGAAGCTATGAACTAATATCGGTATGAATGTGTGTCATATCACTCTATGTTGTATCCCTATCTAAACCTTGATGGCTAACTAAACAAGTACCCATAATTCTTATGTTGTGTAGGAATATGATGTGTATCTGATAATGTCTATGATGCACTATATATAGCTATACATGAAGAATCTAAAAAACGTAACCTCACTAGATGTGCATATAAAATTGTGTATTATGGAGAAAGCTCATCTATCCACAATTATAATGGATTACTACATGAAATAACCCCTTGTGGCCTCTGATGTGCTGCATATGACTAAGTAATAGACCGAGATGGAGTTGGAA
Organism: Torreya grandis; assembly: GCA_037957365.1. Lineage (NCBI taxonomy): Eukaryota > Viridiplantae > Streptophyta > Pinopsida > Cupressales > Taxaceae > Torreya > Torreya grandis. The sequence goes on along the minus strand of JARHVA010001216.1, from coordinate 507,216 downwards.
CCTATGATGAGGGCTCATCTAATCTCAATCATAGTAGGTTTTTATGTGAAATAGGTCCCTAAAAATATGTTTGTAGTGAATATATATCTAGATCAATAATCTATGATGTGGGTTCATTTAATCTTAATCATAACAAGTTGTTATGTGATATAGAACCCTAAAAATTTGGTCGTAGTAAATATCTCTCTAGAGTGGTATTCTGCTATGGTGCTTGTGACTATGCTATATATGTATATGAAACTACACTATATACTCCTCAAACTACACTTCTATATTTAGTTTGCTCTCATTATACTAGTTTCTAAACCTTTTGAGTAGGTGAAATAGGAGATCTCCTATGAGGCTCTATCTTAGAACCCACATTAATCTCATGATGAGTGACTGATGATTCTTATGAAGTAATGTCCTAAGATGAATCAATCATGGATGAATGAGGTATAAGGTTCCATGATGGAGGAGATCTCGATTACCCCTATGTGAATGATATGATGTCATTATCAACACATCTATTAATGTAATCTTTGAGTCCATAAAAATCATTATCTTTGTGTCCATGGATACGATGATAGTTATAAAGGGCTAATGTGGCTATTTATGTAAGAGATGTGGATCTCATCGATGAGTAGAAGGTAATATGATTAACCTCATATCTATTAATGTTGACAATATGACACATGGGCTATCTTGCTCTAAATCAAACTATAGTGGTGCCTTGTTGTTATTCTTTGTAGTGCATATTCTAGGTTGTGTTGTGGAGACTAGCTCTCTATTCTTAACTAATTGCTTCTTTGGTTGTGGAATCCTATCTTGTTTAGGACATGGTGGATGTTGTGTTCTAGGAGATTTAGATGTAGATATTGTTATGAAATCTAGAGTAATCTGATCAACTGAATTTGCCTCTATCAATCCTAATTTATTTTCTATAGCTAGAACTATATAACATAAGTGTTTGAAAGAAGATTATGTATAATATAATATATTCTTGAGAAGAGGTTGATGAAGCCCCTTAATAAATATATGTTGAATCTATAAATTTGTTGGTTTATAGATCAATCTTCACATGTGCATCTTGAATCATAAGATTAATCACTAACTAGATCTGAAGTATTCTGATGCAATGTGGCAAGTTTATCATATGTAACATGAGGGCCTATGTTTGCTATGTAATGTCTAAGAAATGTCTCCTCTAATTCATCATATGTATGCAAGGAACCAATAGGTAATAAATGAAATAACCAATTTTATGCCTTCCCCACTAATTTTTGCTAAAATAATTTGAGTAGAATCAAAAGCCTCAAATGAGATGGCAAAGCCTTTCAAAAGGCTTGAAGGTGTACAAATGGATCTCTAGTTCCATAAAAGTGAAGCAATGATGGTATCTATAAATTCTTAGGTAATGAAGATTTTACAAATGTCTTTGGAAGAGGGTTAACAAGTAAATTATTTTCATCCATCCAAGACTTATAAGCCTTATTTTCCAAGGTAAGGATATGTACTTGGTGTCGTAATTCACCAACTACATGCATCAAAGAGAGAATCTCTTGGGATGGTATATTATCATCTTGAAGTGGTTCAATTAATCATTGAATTTGATTATTTACTTTAGCCATGGGAATGCTACAATTATAAATTGGATCATAAAGAGGGGGTGTGCTCACATGAACCTTGGGAGTAATGGTAAATTGGACCTTACTAGAGGGATGTGTGCTACCATTCTCTTTAGGTGAAGAGTGAGAAATGGGTTTTACTATAGTGAGGGGTGGCTTGGGAGATTAATTGGTATATTTATGTTTTAGTGAGTTACATTCTAATTGAGTAGAAGATGTGAGGTTATCATTAACATGTGCATTATTTGAAATAGAATCATGTGTAGAAGTAGTGATAACATTTGCTAATGAATTATGTTTGAGAGGAGGATTGAGAGAAGAGTTAGAAATATGAGATGAATTTTATTCTTCACTATGTGTATATTAATCATCATTGTTCCATGCATTATCATATTTTCAATATTATTTATAATCACTCTCATTTTCATATTCATTTGCATTTTCACTATCATATTCATTATCACTTCTATTGTAACTAGGGAGAGGTGTAAGAGAAGAATTTAATTCTTTTCTAATATTCAATAAATTATCATTTGAAATTGGAATATTATGTGCATCTATGTTATCCATGGGTGGAGTGTATGAATTATTTCCATTTTTAATAGGATACATAAGAGAAAGAGAGTTATCATTTAGACATTTTTTTTATAAAGTAGAGTTAGGAACATGAGATTGATCTTTTGAACTATGCATTGGAAATTTGATTCTATTGCATTTATATTGTTGTAATTTGAACATAGAAGTAACAAAAGAGAGAGAGATCAGGTTCACATGGAAGCAAATTATCACCAATAAGAGGTTCACTTGGAAGTGCATGACTATTTTGTTCATTTGGTGCATTTTTCATAGGAGAATGAGGTTAAAAGTACCTTTCCCATTTATCAAAATTATTTTATTTGGAAGAAGGAATAAAAGAGATAAGTTTGAGAGACGAAGATGCATGTACTTTTTTTTCACTATAATTTTCACATGTATCATCATATTCCTCGTTACAACAATAGTAATTATCTTCATTTTAAATTAAATCATTTTCCACATTTTTAGCTAATGTGGAATTTTGTAAATTTGTCCATTCATTGTCATAATTATGAGAAAATTTTAGAAATTGATCTATGAGATGAGAGGGAATAAGTTCCTTAGTAACCATTTTATTTATTTCACCAAAGAGAATATTGAAAAGTACTATTAAGAAAATAAATGCAAAAAATAACTAATAACATAGAGATTTTGAAAATACTTTTGACTATCCAAACAATTTGTAAAAATTATAAGATATTTTTCTAAAACTTGCAAGGAAGGCTTGGGGTTTGAGGACCTAGTTTGGAAATCTAGGGTTTTGGGCTAGGGTTTTAGAAATTTTTAAAATTATGAAATAATTTAAATTCTAAAAAAAAAATTGAATATGATAAATGAACAAAAAAATTATACAAAAATCAGAATTTTGAAAGTAAATTTTTGCACAAAATAACTACTAATAATGAGATTTTCAAAATATTTTTGACACTCCAAATAATTTGCAAAAATTCCAAAATATTTTTCTAAAAATTGTAAAGGAGGTAAGCTTAGGATTTGAGGATCTAGTTTGGAAATCTAGGGTGTTTAGCTAGGGTTTTAGAAATTTTGAAAATTATGCAATAATTTAAATTCTAAAAAAATAATTTTGAATGGAATAAATTCACAAAAAATTTATAAAAAAATTAGAATTTTGAAATAAATTTTTTGCACAAACTATGAAATAAAAACCCTAAGGATACCTAGGGTTTTAGATTTGTTCGAAGTAAGTTAGGTTCACCAAATATTGTATTAATTTTGGTAAACTAGGGTCTAGTTCCTAAACAATAAAGGGTCTAGGGTAAGGGGAAAAATCTGATCAAATACAATAAATTGTACATTTTGATCAATTTAGTCAAATTAATTACATAAGAAAAGAAATGAACTTATCTAAAAAAATAGGCTAAAACAAATGACTCAGGGGTTGAAATTTGCTGCACAAGATTGGGACAGTGTCACAAATCTAGATCTAGCTTTTGTTTTATGAAAGGATAGGAGCACCAAAATAGGAAATCTTGGTGTTTGATGTTATATTCATTTTATGTCTCTATTATCTTAAAGGTCAAAACTTTTTGGGTTTTGTATGTTATCTCAGTGTGAGCCTGTATATGAAATTTTGAAGGCTAAATTTTAGTAGAGCTCACTATAGGTCCATTTCAATCTCCGAACCCTAAGTCTATCTACACACATGAAAAAAAAATACATCAAAATCAAAAGGGTGAAAAAATGGGTTAGGGGAAGTATGATTGCATAATCTAGAACCCCTACTATCTTGATCACTACCTACATTAACCCTCAAGCTAGGGTCTTAGGTCAAATGTAGTTCTCCCTTAGGGAATGTGCATAATCAACACACATGGTAGATGTAAAGAATGAAATTTTGCATAAGCCCTTCCTTGATCAAGCATGAAAATCTATGTGTGATAAATAATTTTTAGCTATAGTATTGATTGATTTTAATTATGTAATGTGCCAAAGTAGTAAGTACTAGATATAAAATTCCTTGTGTAGTCCTTTATATAGGAGACTCTTTATTTTGAATTTGGTAGCTTTACTTGCAGTTGGTTGACATTGGAAAACTTAATGATGAAGTTAAGAAAGTATTTGGGACTCATTAAGTGAGGCAAATTGACCATTGGAGCTCAAAATGACCTTGGACAAGAGTGCTAGAAATGGACACCTTAGGGTCTAACACTGTAGTCCAATCTCAGCATTCCTATCCTACAGGATTGAGACCTAGGGGGATAGAATTATCATGGTAAATTTGACTTGGTTGAGGTGGAATGTGGTTCTAAATATTTATTTATGACTAGTAATAATAAAAAAGGTGAGTCAAGCATGAAACAAGACCAAGATGAGTAAAATGAAATATAAGACTAAATGTGAAAAAAGCTCATATTCTCTAGTCAAAGTCTCCTATGAAAGGACTATAGAAAGACATGATATGTGTGGTTACTTAACCAATTTAGGGTGTATACACTTTTAAAGATACCAAGACCTCTCTATCTAACTTATCCCTGAGATGTTTGTAATTATCCTTCAGCCTTCTGTGCATCCACCCCTCTCTCAGTTGAGCCTAGTTTGGATCGCATTACCCCTCATATTTTAGTTGAGTCTCTTCCAATTTTTTATCCTATTTATCCTTTAGTCAAGCCTTGTCAAATCTCTCCACCAAATTTAGCTTCTCTTGGTGATGGATTGGTCCTTTTACTACAGCTTGATCCTTTGTTCACTAAATGGGTCAATCAACCATATTATGATATTCATAAATTTTTTGATCATTAGATAAGAGAATGTTCATTATACCAATTTTCCTCAGCTTCTATTTCCACTCAACTTGTTATTACACCCACCAAGTCTAATCACATGGGTATATGTTACTTCTACGACATAGATAATCATTCATCCACACATTGTCATAAGTCACAGTAATATATCGACACCTTATATCCCACCTCTCCTCAGCCCATAGACAAAGATATACCTCCTTTGAAAGTGTTATCTAAATATATTCTAAAATATGGAGAGGTATATTATATCTATCACCAATATGGTACACATCACACTGATTATTGTTATATCCTTTAACAACATCTCAAAGATCACCTCATGACCATTCCTACACCTACTACCCTTCCTCCCATAGGTCTCTCTTATAGGAATGCTCCCCCTTCTTCCCCCATGGCTCCACCACCTGTGGTTCCTTCTCTGCCTACTATTTCTCCACCTATGAGTCCCTCACCCATGGATCCATGTTCTCTACTATTAACCCCTTCATCTCTTGTATATTCCACTTATGTTCCTTCTCCTGAGCATCCTATGCATGATAATTCTCACCATCATGATACTTCAATAATTACTACATTTTATATCAAAGATATTTGATGTGAAGTATTTTCTCACATTTCCCTAAATATCAATGAGACTTTGGCTATAGTCCAATTTTAGCTTCATAAATACTTATCAGATGTTATAGATAAAGTGTGTGGACATATATATCATTATTTATGAACATAAGCATGGTGTTCTTACATTTATTTCTTCATTTGGAATGGATGTGTGATTGAAATTTGCATTTATCTATTTTATATCATTTGACATTGTGTCAAATTATTATCTATCTTACATGGTGATTTTTTGTTTTACACTATATATTGCTTATGATATCATTATTCATCTTATGTTCTCTTATGAATTCATTTTCATAATTACATACTTATTCTTCTTGAGTTCCTTTTATTTGGTTCATTTATTCTTCTTCATGATTGTTTTTTATCTTATCTCTATAAACATGGATAGTTATTATTATGACTTGGTTATACAAACCTTGTTCCCTTTAGTCATCCCTCATTTACCATGTGATCAGTTAAAACAATTCATCTCATTCCAATCTCTTTTTACCAGTCCACTCTGGATCTCCCCTTCTTCCCCTTTATTCCCTTTCACAAACTAATCATACACATGGTTGATACTTGAGGTAACATGTTGATTTATGGTTAAGTCTAAGTATTCTAGTCAGTCATATCTTTGGATACTTAGCTTCATTTATCCTAAGCCTAAAACTCATTCATGTGTATCAGTTTATCTCTCATGATTGGTCATTCCAAGTCCATATGGAAGAGGTCTCTTAAAATACATAAAACATTCAAAATATAAATCATTTAACAAAAGGAAATCATCTAAAACGCAACATTCAAAAATTTCAAAAGTCAAATCACACTAAAAGATGTGATTCTAAGCACATTTCCTTTCTCTAATTGAAGCTCAAACTCCATAGTTGGCCTCATAATATAGTTGAGGCCCATTAGGGTATAGTATTCTAGTAGATTAGAAAAGGATAATAAAAACATATTTTATTATTACCTACTTTCTCATGCAAGTACCTAATCTTCACACTAGACTGATGACTCTATAACGGGTCCTGAGGAATGGGCAACACATTGTGAGAAGGTAGGTCTATTTTAATTTTATTATTCACAACTACTAACATGAGTTGATATTAGTACCACACTTATTTTCCTATATATATTTTTACATATAGTGATTAGGTATCCTTTATATATTGATGGTCACTGGTCACTTAGTGTCTTCTCATGTCCTTAAGTGTGCCTCTTGTATCCTAAGGTCTTATCATAATATTCCTATGTTATACTTATTACATTCCCATTTTTCACTCCCTACAACCCTAATATTTTTCCTTAAGAAATATTATTTTATTCACTGATCACTCCCCCTTGGGATTCTATTTATGAGTTGTAGTGTAATACCATGGATAGGACCTGGCCTTCCAAAGAAATGACCAAAAATTTCACATTACCATTCCAAACTTCCCCTCTTTCCATATTTTCACATTATTTCCACCTCCTTGGTATTTCCTTTGTGAGTTACTATGTAAGATCATGGATAGGACCTGGCCTTCCTCATAAAATTTTCCAATAACCAAGTCACAATAAAATTACATGTGTCAAATATGAGATAATATGTAATTGATTATGAGTTATATGTCATTGAAATGTTTCCCATCTTTATTTAGTATTTTTTATGATTAATTAATTAATATTTCACTTTTATCTTCTTATTTTCTAATTGCATGTAAGAATCCAACCACTTTTCTCAAGTTTTTCATACTTTCAAACTTGAATTAGTATGATAAATTTAAGACCATTTTTGCCAATTTTGTTTCTCTTTTATAGTTCCCAACATAATTTAGTATGATTTATTGAGTTATATATATTTTTTATACCATTAGTCTTTCATGTGCTTTCACTTTTATTACATGGTTTTCATACTTCCCAACATGATTTAGTGTGATTTTTCTTGTTTTAATTTGGTACCAATATTTTTCATGGTTTAAAAACATTTTCCCCTCTTGTTTACCACATTTTGGTTCATTATACTTAGTAATATTTGTTAATACACATTTCCCATCATGAATAGTGTATAATATATATATATATATATTTTATTAATTATACTTTTCCAAATAATTCTTGCTTGTTTCTTTTTAACCATGCATGTGTACTACATAATTCTAGAAAAGAAAACACCACACATATATTTCCTATAACATATACAACAAAATCAAAATACATGTGCTAGAAATAAAATATCCATGCATCCACAACCACAAAAAAAAACCCATAAGATCAACATCTAACTATCAAAATAGAATATCTCTATAAATATCATGTGTTTTAATATAAATAGTAAAAAATACATCACTCTAGCTCTATGGTTTGGATCTATCATGTCTATCTCATGGCCTCATCATGCTACCCATATATGCCTTAAATTGTCCCCTCTACATGCTATAATGTAATGAGGTTGTCCACAATCTCAATGCTGCTACTTGTCCTTGTAGGTTGGCCACCTAGGCCTGAACCTATCCCAATTAGATAATGGTATACATATATTAAGACCTCTCTTGATCCAAGTCCTACAATGCTCATGCCTCTCCTACTCCCACCCCTATTGGTGGCTACAATCCATCCTCACATTCTTATAGTTACCTCTCATCCTTCCCCACCAGTCTAAACTAACTCACCTAAGCTAAGGAAGATGGTACCAGAGGATCATCTAATGTGGTGGGTCATATGGTGTCAACACCCCATCTAGAATATCATGGTGTGCTACCATAACTAGGGATCCCCATATGATCTCCTTAATTGTAAGATTTTCAAAATTTAAACTAGATAGATATCAGATCACATATATATCTCAAAATCTATCTATTGACAATCATATACAACTAGTATTCTATCATAAGAAAATAAAAATCATAAACATTTTTTTACTTATCCTAGTGTCACCAATCATTGTCTCTCTGTCTGCTTGTCTACCAAGCATGGTATCTCCATCAGCGCATCCCTTGAGCATGTCATCTATGGGATGACTCTTAATCAAATCAAAACCTATAATCACCACTCATGAATGTCTTGGTCCTCTCCTTAGTGGTGCCTCTATCAACCATCTCTACCTTGGGTTGATTGATGGGTCATCTTAGATAACCACCTTCTACACTTAATCTTACCACTAGCATATACATCAGTAGGGTGACTAAGGTGGTCATTATTCCTCTTATTGTGGTAATTTATGTACCCCTACATCCACATCCATGCCATCTCCTACTCTAGCTATTGACTATCATGCTCTATTAACCCATGGTCTCACATTTCATGATCTGATCTCTAATCTCTCAATTGGTGCTCCTCCTCCTCCTCTCCCCCTTATCTCTCTCACATGTCATCTCCAAAATGTGGGAACCATTATAGGATCCATTAGGTGTAAGAGTCTAAACTATATTTATAATTGTTCCACTAGATGTGACTCTACCCACCAATTATAATGCCATGTGATCTGTACTAGTGTTAGCCTTAACACCATAGTCACCCAACTCAACCAAATAGTTATAATATGTGCATAAGGCTACAACCCAATCTCTCCTCATGTGATTGTCTACAACACTAACATGTGGGTCATGACTCGTGCTACTTTATCTTATCTCCATCTTGTAACCCAAGGTAATCGATCATTGACCACATGGGGTGACCCAAATAGACGATACATTGATAACCTCTCATATATCTAAGCACTTAGTAATACCAATGGTCTCATAGTCTTCTACCCTCTAGAAAACATACCATACATATCATGTATGATCTAAACTTAGATGACATATACCAAGTCATAGAGTACCCCCTAATCCAATATAGACTGACACAAGGCTATTGCATATAATAGTACTTTGCCATCCAACATGTGACACAACACTCATGCTATCACAAGTCCTATCATAGCCTTATAAATCTATATAATTGATGCAATATACACATCAAACAAGCTCACCCTTAGTCCTAAGTAGATTTTATCTAAGCACATCACCTATCAGGTTAATGTTCATCTCTCTTCCTAATCATCAAGTGTCTTTGTGATCACCGATGTCCCTTTATAAGTAGTCCAATCAATCCATGGATGTCATCTAATGTGATATCTAAATATATGGTATCCCCATCCACCACCCATCTAAAAGTGTTGGTCAACCATTCCCATGCTCCCAAGAACATGATAATGAGATTAATACTCAATGGGATATGCATCAACTCCATGATGCCTCCCAAGCCTAACATGACCAATCTAGATCTATCCACATTAATAAAGTAGTCCAATAAATTTGGTAGCCATGAAGCATAAACCAATCATCAAAATCTCCAACATCTCTAAAATATATCAAACAATAATAGATGTATTAGATCTCTATGTCACTCATAATCAAAATACATTCTTACAAATTTCACAAAAATAAACTAATTTGCTTTAATTTATTCATTTTATACCAAATTGATTTATTTTAAACTACATAAACCCTTTTAGTACTAAGTTAGCCACCCTGTGGCTTAAAATACTATATCATCCCCTTTTTACCTAACAGTACTATATCAGCCACTTAGGAAACAACTAAGTCAGTCATATAGTACTAAGTTAGCCACCCTTTGACTTAAAATACTAAGTCAACCTTCTTTATACCCTACGTTAATATATCATCCACTTTAGAAACAACTAAGTCAACCATATATTACTATGTCATCACCCTTCCTAAACAAACTAAGTCATCCATGTACTACTAAGTTGGTCCACTAATTTTTTGTCTTCTACAAACTAATTCAACCTAGTCGACCTTGTTCATTCATTAAGATGACTTTTTGACTAATTACCATAAATACCTTGAGCATTATTACTCTGACTCCTTTCTATTTAATACCCCATTTGATCCCTAGTGTCCCTAAAAATTTCCTAGGGTTCGTTCTGGTATCTAGCTTTTACCTAATTATCAAATTTATATACAAAACTTAATTTCAAATAAAAATGATTAAAATTTTGAATTTTTTAATTACTTACCTGTGTTGCACTCGTGGCTATTATGCATCCTCCCCATCTTAGCTATTATCTCCTCACTATCCTAGCTCTCAAGCTCTCACTAGGTCTCTTAGAGATCTATTTTTCTTAGAATAACAAATAATAACAAATAAATTATTTTTCACCCTATTTATATTTACTATTCATAAATTATTTACCCTTCAAATATTTACCATCAAATTCCTTATTTTGATATCTTTGTTTCTACTAACTCTTTTTCAAAATTGTAAAATGTTCTATAATCCTAATACCGTAGAGAAATTTTATAACTATTATATGCATGTGTTTCAAAAAAAATTATTTTTTGCCCTTTTTCACTAATATCTCCAAGTTTGCCTAATGTTCTTCACATTGGACACCTTCACATTTTCCACATCACCTTATCTATCTATAACACTAAGGTTAGTAAAGGTATGCATTTTTTTATTATATCGTTTCATTTATCTTATTTGCTCCTTACTACACTTCATTTAGCATCAGTGTTATGTGTCATCATGTTCTTTTCCTAATGTACCATCCCCTGTTGCACCTATGTGACACGTGATAAGATTCAAGTGGGGAATATGTATACACATAATATTTTCAGATTTTTATTAATTACTAATGCTTTTTATCCTGAAAGAACACATTGAGTCTCAATCTCTATGAGTGCATGCCCTAAGGGGTATATTGGGAAATGGTTGGGCATACCATTGGTGATTTTTAGGATTATTATCCCTTTTACCACTTTCTATCTACACACTTTGTCCCCTGAGAATCATTCTCATAATCTTTACCTCCTATTTTCACACTCTTCTGGTCATTTACAACTTTCATTAGCCATTTCCTTAACCTAAACCCCCTTTTAGAAGTTTACATGACTATGTTGGCCACATCAACTTTGTATTCTTATTGATAAAACTTATTAGGGACTAGGTCAGCCCATGGTCGACCTAGTTTATGACCTAGTTACTTTTTATCAATTTTGATACTAGGTCGACCAGGTTAACCTTGTCGATTGAAAATTTCATAAGGGTTTAGGGTTAGATCCACCTATATAAGCATAATATTTTCCCCATTTCTAGAATAAGAGAATAATAAGTAATATATATTATGCATCTACTTGTGCACCATTATACTTGAGGAGAAAGCTTATGGTTTCATACTTTCTTTAGAAAAATGGATCTTATCTTGTGAAGAAGTCTTTTAGATGCATAGATAGGTTGTGTATCCTAGAGATGATTTATCCTTTCCATCCTTACATACCACAATAACCTCTTGTAAAGTACCTTGGCCAAGGGAGAGATTAAGGCTCGGTGGGTTTGTATTCAAATTTAATTATTCCTAACTTTGTTCCTCTTTTGTAAGAGTAGATAGATATGTATTTGTAATTCTCTTCCAAACATTAGGATTATGTATACATTGACATGAGTATATGTCTTCTATGCATTTTTACTACCCCTACTTTATGCCACAAGATTTAGTGAGTACTAGATTAGATTTTTGCTTTACTTGTTATTAGTCTAGTGAATATGAAAATAAAGGACCTAGTTAGGGTTATTGAATAGTTTTTCATGACTAGAGGCTTTAGAACCCTCCATAGTGATATTATTATAGTAAGATATCCCTTTATTAGGTATAGTAGATCCATATTGGTCATGACCCCAATCAACTAATGTATCCCCAATTGAAAGTTTAAGTAGGATCTATATTCTTCAATCTAGTATTGATTTGTAGATCTGATGCATTTCCCATTGCATACACAATTTAGTAATTTTTTGATCCAATGCTTGCTTGCATTCAATCATTGTTTGAATTTAATGCTTAGATCATTTGGTGATTTCTACATTTGGCATTCAATATATTTGGTGCTTATTCAATTTGGCATTAGTTCAATCCAATATTTATTTGATTTGGTGCTTATTTTATCTAGTGGTCATTTTATATGATCCAAAGAATATTTAATATAATGTTTATTTGATTAGATTCAATGTTTTTTTATTTTGTGCTAAAAACATCAATTTCATTTAACATCAAAATCGAGTTACATTGATTTCATTTTATTTAGAGGCTATAAATTGAAATTTTTGGTTATATCACTAAATAGATCAGGTTTAGTGGGTCTCATTAAGCTCATTAGGATATTTTAGGAATGTTACTTTTCATAAATTGGTTTTTTATTCTTAAAAATACTTCAGAATGCAATGTGTTTTATCAAAATTTGGCAATTTAGGAAACTAATTACCTAAACGTGACAAACTCTTGTGAAAATTTAGATTGTTATAAATATGTAGTAAATAAAATAAACTAATTTGGAACATACTCAATCAATAAATATGCTAAAAGGGAAATGAGAAATAAATACAACTTATCTATAAATTAGATGCACATGACTATAGGTACAATTATAAAGATAATTGTGTGATTCTGTGATGATGTCATGATTCATAATTAGGGCTTTATTTGATATTTATAAGGACCAATGGAATCAGACAAGAGAGTGTTATGTTATTATCCTTAGTGAGTGGACATGGGTGGTGGTATACATCTAATTTTTTTGGAGTAGGTTTACCTTCACCTATTTTTTTTATAGATAGTGTGAGAGATTCTAGTCCAATGCAAAAGGCATTGTATGTGTTCTTCTTCACTTAAAACCCTAGATGATTAGATTAAGAATATAAATACAACTAGGAGTTAAAAAAGGGGTTAGTGCTTGAATTTTATATTGACTTTAAAAACCTTTTTTGAGTGTTGCATACATACAAATACTCCATGTAGTTCTCCCATGCTATTATGGTGTGTGTGAAAGATTGGTGCAAAATTCTAGATTTTAGTGAAATCCTAGTGTGTTTAAATTCTTCAATCATGAATTTTGACCCAGGAAGTGTATTAAAACTTTAGCTCAAGGTTAATAGGATTTTATATAAATGGAATTTAGAGAAATATGATTTTTTCTCAATGTGCAATTAGAAATCTAATGTTTTTCAATGTGGAAGCCTCTTGTATGAAAAATAGTTTTGAATGTGACTTCATAGTGGTATGTTTGTAATTCCTTAGGATGGAGATGACTAAAATTGTGGACCAACCCTTTCATAATTTTTAATTTTAAAAATTAGCTATTATTTAGCAGGATGACAAGAGCAGTAGATCTAGACAAAAGAATACTATGTTATTTTTTGAGGAGCACAAATAATTGATCTAGGTACCAGGAATAATCTGTGTGAGAGATTGAACTAATTTTATAAAGGAATAAGGAAATTTTGTGATGATTTGTTTGCTTATAATAATGGGTCATCCACACAAAAAATGAAAGAAAATGGTCAAAAGGATCTACAATAAGGCATGAGCTAAGTGTGTCAAAAGGGTGGTCACAAGTGCACTATTTTGGATTAAATGTTAATTTATGTGGCTAAATTTACCCCCTATTATTATATTAATGTATAAAAGTGAAATTACTAAATTAAAATTAAAAGTGTGTACTTGAACTTACCTAAAAAATATAGTCTTAAATATAGGCCATAATGTTTAATTATGCTTGTAACGAAGCTGAAATGAAACACATGTAAAATCAATCCTTACATAAGATTAATATTAAGAAGTAAAAGACAATAAAATTATAGATTTATTGATAAGGAACAAATACACCTAATTGTGTACATGAACCATTATGTTTTTTGGTGTAAAATTGGGGATTGTAGAGGGTAGCACCCTTATAGATTACATTTGCATTAAGAAGCTTGATTTAGAATATGCATGCCCCAAGCCTCATTGATTAAGGTAGTTTTCTTAAGAACTTAAGGTGTGGTTGAGTCCATCATTACACACCAAATGTAGTAAAGTAGTTTAGAATCCTTGTATGAATCTAAATAGATTATTTTGGTGAAAAATGTGAACCAACCATTGTAGAAAAAATAAGTCTCATTTATGGTGCAAAAAGTTAGTGTAATATGGGTTTAGTGTATACAACATAGAGAATGTTAAACATTACCATTCCATTTATGAAACTAGTGTAAAACTAAGCAAGGAGGAATTCATATGATACACACATTCCCTAAATGTGATATCTAGATATATATGGATTCTAAGTCTGAGTAATAACAACTAAGATTCTGATTAAAAACTTGTGAAAACTTGGAACACATGATATGGATGATACCCCCAAAATTATAAAATCTAAGACAAAATTGAGTATTTTCTAGAAATCAAGACTATAAATCCTATTATAATTGTTTTGTACTGTTTGAGATTCTTATAAATTATAAAAGTGCATGTTTTATGCATGTTTGGATAATAACACATTTTTTAGAAAACAACGGGGTTTGATTCTGTCTAAAGTAGTATGATCTTATAAAATGTGCCTATATAAGTGATTAATGGGTGTGGTATATGCTTCACTATGTGATTTTTATAAATTTATTCCTATGCATTGTATTTTATTGGCTTAGTCTCTAAGACAAGCCACTATGTATTCTCCCTCTTTTGAGGTGAGTTGTTGAGTCTGTGCAATAACTTAAATAAAAATAAAAATTTATGTGAAATATGTAAATATGAGTAATAGTGATAGCATGGAGTAGCATGACATCATCATATATATAAACTGAGAAAAATAGTAATTTGAGATGCATGTAGGAACATACTATAGGATGAAAATTTGAGAAATGAGATTTGATTATGTAAATGATATTAAAAATTACCAAATCAAAATACTAATCCTACAGTAAAGATAAGTGTTCATAATCAAGATTTAAACAAAAAATAAAACTAAGAATTAATAGATAGAGATTGGATTGCTTACCATAGAATTAGATTGTGGGCAATGTAGAGTGGATTATGAAATTTGATTAGTCAAGCATTATTCAATAAATCAAAGATAAATTAATAAAGAACTAAAAAAATCAAGCTAATCTATCCATTTAGGGGTTTATAATGATATCAAGATACAAATGAAACAAAAAAATCAACCATTACCTTCCCAAATGATTCTATTACTAAAAAATAATTCCAAGTGTGTTCTCCCCTTGATCTAGAGCTCTAGGTTTTGTCAACAATGGCTTCTTTTATCCTCCATTACCTCAAAAAATCTATGCAAAACCTAGGCTCATGATATAAACTATCTATTTTTACTATCAATTGAAGAAAATCCAAATGCAAATAACACAATAACCAAAACATAAATGACTTGTGGATATATTTTAACATTATAAGTTTACACAATTTTAGCTTAATAAATAATGTGAGAGGCCTCCTATTTATATATTTTCAAAATTGATCAGAATGAACTATGACCATCCATCTTGAGAACAAGATGTGTGGCCAAGAATCCATTCAATTTTGGAGGCTCTAGTCATAAATGCCCTCATAATGGTTTGGGGGGAAGGGGCATTAATTAGGCATGGGTGCTCATAATTTATATATTTGATGCATTTATGGCTTATGGATGCCACCTCAGAGATGATGTCACTAGGTGATTAGTTAATAGTAATCAATTTCTAAAATGAAATATTAAATAACATCCATAGAAAATTAATTTAATCCCTTGATTTGAATTAATTAGTCTTAAACAAGATTAATCAATATTTGTGTAATTCTTTGGAAATTGGCCCTCAATTAATCAAAATGGTCAAAAAGTCATATTACTGGGTCATAATTTGTCTCAAGAAGAATTGGAAGATATTTTTAGATGCATTGGAATCATATTCTCATTTAGGACATTTCCAACACAAAATAACAAAGTACGTGACATGCACTAATGAATTAGAAGCAAAGAGAGATCTAGAGCACAAAATGGTGAAATCATCATTTTGACTTGAAATGAATTGATAAAAGCTAGGTATCTCATAAAATGCATTGCCCCATTTAGGGATACATTGGCATAAATCTTCACATGTATATGGAAAGATCTAACCACTTAGCACATTTTATTTATTTTGTTCTAAATTGGGCATTTGAGTGAAATTCATGTAAGATTGACAATTTCAACACAAATTGTGTTAGGAAATGGATATCTACATTTTCCCCCTGTTTGAGAATGTGTAGCAAAACATTGAGGTGAAGTAATGTCTTTTTAAAGAAAAGAGTTGTCAATAATAAATTTGAAATGGCCCATGATGCCCCCTCGAGTGGACATACTAGGATGAAAGAGAAAAATGGACTTTCAAAAAGAGAGGGAAAATGAAAGATTAATCCATGGAATAGATTACATCTAGATGGGATAATGCTTTCACATATGAATTTCATAAATGATCAAAATATAAATAGAGGTATAATGGACCCCAAGATGGGGTTAATTGGAAGGATTCAATCCAAACATATAAGTGACATACTTAAAATGTGCCCAATTTGAGAATGCAAGTTACGTGTTTACGGTATTGATCAATCCTAAGATAAATTACAAAGTAAAACATTGTCATCATGGGAAGTAGTGTGGAAAAATTGAAATTAGAGGAAAAGGAGAATGTGGTCTCTAAAATATGATAATAATAATAAGTGCCCCATTATAGCATATTTGATCATGATAAGACAGTTGTGCTCCAATAGGTCTAATCTTGATAATTGATAAATAATTAATAATGGTTTTCCTTTATAGGGTTGATTTAGATTTGTTAACTAGTTTAAACATTATGCCCTAGCATTGGAAAATTGGCAAGCAATTATCTCAATGATATAACCTAAAACATAGGTTAAAGCAATCAGGCACAAACAAAAATGTGATGGTGTAATAACCATAAAATCCACAAAAAACCAAGATTACAAGAATGTAAAAAGTGATGAAAGAGATGAAAAGAAGAATGAAGATGGATAAGTTGACCTAAGATGCGTCATGTATCTAAACACTACCTACATATTCCAAATGGACCTCAAGCCAATGTAGTTCACCTAGAAGTGAGAGAGAATGGAATGAGGGATGTTGAAAACTGACCAAGAGTTTTATTAGACTCATGATGTATGATAAGAGATGCACATCTAAGCATAGAGTTTGGTGTTAAACTTATTGATCATACTTTATGCATAGTGATCTTGAGATCTATTCATTGTAGTTGTGTTGATGTTAAGACTTAAGTCTAGAGCACAAAGTGCTTTCTATAGAAAATTAAATTAGGCATCATAAGTATGAATAAATCATAATGACATTTCATTTCAATTTCATGAAGTCGGTTCAAATGTGAATACGTATAACTAAGGATAATGGTAAAATAATGACTAAAACTAGAGTTACATCTATTTACATTTAAACAAAAAATCAAAGACAAAGAAAAAGATAAACATAAATGAATCCAATTTAAAATCAAGATATGAACAATCAAGACTTAAGTAAGAATTAAAATGTTTAAAAACAAAAAGCAAAAACAACTTAACAACATGAGATCAAGATATATAAACAGTCAAGATCCATGTGAATCATCAAGATGTTTTTAAAAAGAAAACAAAGAAGCAAGACCAAACAAGAAAATAAAAGACCAAATAACACCAACAATAATCAAATAAAAAAAAAGGTTCAAGAACAACTTAATAACATAAGATCAATATATAAATAATCAAGATCCATGTGAATCAACAAGATTTTCTTGAAAATAAAAGAGAAGAGCAAAAACATATAAGGAAACACATGACCAAGGTGAGACAAGAAGTAATAAAAGGATAAAATAAGATGAAATAAATGGAGAGGTGTGAAACCATAACAAAACACCAATAACAAATAAAAAAACACCAGTAAAACTTAAATAAACACATACAAATAAAAACCAAGTTAGTGTGGTTTAAAGATAATTGTTCATGCATGTGTGGTAGAGGCATTACTTTCCACCACAACATAACAAAGAAAAAGGACACAAGATTTTTTCCCTAATTAAAGAGGAATAATGGTAGAAGAAGTGGGGGAAGAAAGAAAAATAAGGGGTTGGCCGAGCTGACTCTAGATGTACAAGACAAGTGGATGCTACCTACATAGTTCCATAGACTCATGTTATAACCTAAAATTTAAGCCAAATGTAGTTATTCCAAGAAGTGGGATAGAAGACATGATGATGATAAAAAAACATATGATTAATTTTGTAGAAGAAAAGTGAAGACTTGACAAATGTGATTGGTCTTGTAAAATGACAAGTGGGTGAGACAAGATGACTTGCGCAATGACAAACTAGTGGGACTTAATTTTCTTGTAAAATGGAAAGAATGTGACATGGTGGGACAAGATGAATTTCAAAATAAAAATTTAGTAGGATAAAATTATTATAAAATAATAAGAGCATGAGGATCAGAATGTACAAAATCATAAGATATTTTTATTATTATTTTGGGATCATTTTCTAATGTTTTTAGTGTTTTTAGGGTAAAATATGTAAAAAGGTGACCAACTAGTCAAGGAGATGCTCGTTCAAGAGTAGAATCTCTAATAAACATCTAAGTTGGATACAATGGTCATCATTGATATAAAAAATAGATTAGGGAAGTAATTGAGAGATCTAATAATAATGAAAGTCAGTTGCAATGGTACATGCTTTTAAATCGATGAGAGCGAGGGTTTTGAAAAGATAACAATGTTCACCAAAGAGTAGCAAATGTAATATAGGATAGTGTGCAGTGTGAAATCAATATGAAGAAACATGTGGAAAACAAAGATTTTGAGCCAAAAAGGTTTTCTTTTTCACTTGTCTATATAAGAAGCTACAAAATTCTTGTCCTCATTGAACCTTTCTTAAAATTAAAATCAAAGGTATTCATAATGTTGATGAAACATATTCAAGATCATAATTGGTTGAGGGATAAAAGTGTTTGGGTTACAACAAGCCCAAGACATAACAAAGAATAGGGTTCTCAAAGAGAATGACACATGTTATGATAAAATGTGTTCAGAGTACCAACAGTCCAAAAACATTCACTATCCTAAGTTGTGAAAGTAATAGGGCTCATGTGAGAGCAGTCCAAGGTAGTAAAAAAATGGTATGATAAGATTACTTTGGCATAAATTGCCCCCAAGTATGGGGTATTATAGATAATAATTAAAAGTTATTCATGCATAGAACTTATTAAGGTGCATGATGTTCATGGGCTCTAGAAGTTCCTCACCATTTGGTTTAGCCAGTCGATATGCCCTTGATCTATAGTTTGTTATGATAAAAAATGGTCCCAATTAATTAGTTTGAAACTTACCTTTTTACTGCATTCATCATTTATGTTATTTTGATTGTCTTTTAGGACCAAATCACTAATCTCAAACTCTTGAGGGAGAATGTGCTAGTTATAGCTTATCTACAATTTGTTATGATAGGCTTTCAAGTTTTCTAGAGAAAATAAATTCTTGCCATCAAGAATTTTTAGTTCTTTTAGCCTTGAGACTCTATAGTCCTCATCATCTTCAATATGCTCCAATGATATGCATAATGATGGTATCTTGATCTCAATTAAAATAATGTATTTCATGCCATAGACAAGGGAGTATGGAGTGGCTCATATTATGGTTCGATGACTACTTTTGTAAGCCCAAAGGGTAGAAAAGATTTGTAAGTGCTAATTACAGCCAATATCATTGAAAATCTTATTTAAAATGGCTACAATGGTTTTATTTGATGCCTCAACTTGTTTGTTTCCTTATGGGTTATATGAAATTGATTTATTATGATTAGTCTTGAATTTTTCACAAAGAATTTTTACATCTTGGCTTACAAAAGATGTGCCATTATCTGATATAAGGCAAGATGGGATGCCATATCAATAGTTGATATGGTAATGAATGAATTTGGCTATCTACTTCCCAGTGACATAAGTGAGAGGAATGGCCTCAATATATTTAGTAGAATACTTAGTAGTATTTAGGATTTTATTATGGACATCTGAAGATGTTGGGTTTATTTTATTGATGAGATATAGGCCCCATGTTAAGAATGGCCATGGTGTTATGATTGGTTGTATTGGTAAAGAGGGTGCATGTATCAAATTTCCATGTAGTTGACAAAGAATTAACTTCCTTACATAATTTTAAGCATCGGTCTCCATTTTTGGCTAATAATAACCTATTATAAGGATATTGTTTGCTAAGACTACACCATTCATATGGGCCCCACACCTTCCTTCATGAACCTCCCTCAGTGCTAGCTTGGATTCTCCTAAAGATAAATAATGAAGAAGCATTCCATCATAGTTGGTGTGATAAGGCATGCTTCTAAGGAGGGTATAACATTATAAATGGTGATGGAGTAGTTTTTTCTGATTATTAGATAAGTTGGTTGGGAACATGTGGTCATGGAAGTAGTTATAAAAATCTTGGAACCTGGGTAATTTAGGTGGGGGATTGGGACCAAAAATGGCACATACCCTTTCTAAATATGATATAATATGGGTAGGTTGAAGATGAATCTCAATAAAAAAATTGATACTCTTTGGCATTACCATCAATCTGAATCATGGAACCAATTGTTGTCATTGCATCGACTGATATGTTGTTCACTCTTGAAAATTGTTCAAACTATAGAGATGTAAAATGAGCTTTGAGATTATCAACAATTTTATTATAAGGAAAAATCTTTTCATCTATTTTTTGGTAATGATTAGTGGTTTTATTGATTATTAATTGATAATCACCATAGATTTTTAAACTCTAAATATCCCATTGTATGGCAAGATGAAGCCTTGCAATCAATGCCTCATATTCAGCCATATTGTTCATACAATCAAATCATATATGAAATGATTTGGAATTAGATCCCCCTAGGGTGTAATAAATAATATGTGAGCTCCATATCCATCAAATGTAAAGGATCCATCAAAATATAGCTTCCATTATTCAAGTTCCCTTGGTTCTTGTCCTATTTCCATAATATAATCATTTGGAAAGTCAAATTTGAGAGGTTGAGTGTCTATGAGAGGGGATTTTGTAATTTGATAAATAATAATACACCCCTTGATTTCTTTCTAATTTTGATACTCAATGTCAAATTTAATTATGATCATAACCCATTTATCCATGCATCCTTGAAGGGATACTTTGGACAATAAGAATTTGAGAGGGTCCACCTTAGCAATCACAATAGTTTTGTTTTTAGCATACAATGTCACAATTTTTGGGTAGTAAACACCATATATAAACACACCTTCTCAATAGGCATATAATTATGTTTATAATCCACTAGAGTGTGGCTTAGATAATATACTACATTTTATTTATCATGATCATCATGTTGGGCTAAAATTACCACCAGTGCATGCTCTATTGCTGATATGTAAAGAAGAAGTGGTCATCTAGGTATTGGTGGTTTTAATATTGGTGGGTGGGCCAAGTGTTATTAGGAATAAAACCAAAAATAGATGTGGAATAATTTCATAGAATCACAATAATAATATATATAAATAGAGATGCAGAAAGAATAGAAAATAAACATGCAAAATAAGAAGACCAGATTTACTGTGGTTCATCCAATGTGGGGTACATCCACCAACAAAAACTTTCTAAAATTTTATTACAAGCCACGAGAGTAAAAACCACTCTTATATCAATCTTCTCACAATCACAATGCATAAATATTGTTTGGAGTTGCACTCAACAAAGCCTCTTAAATTCACACCTGAATTCACACACATTATTCTACCTTCTTGAACCCTAGTTCTCATAATCTATTAATTATGAAATATCCATCAATACAGAATACATCAAGAAAATGGTATTAGAAAATAATGGGTACCAAAACCATGGGTAAAATCAACCCAAAATGATTTCCCATTAAAATGGGTTTAAAAAAAATATTTGGGGGCTACCACCCCTGAACCCTGACAATAATTAATATAGAGTGTAAAATAAATTTAAAATGTACAGTATTTGAAAATACATTGTAATTTAAAAATAGGCTCCATGACACAACAATCTCCCACTTGGAGACTGATTTCCTTTGAGCAGGCTTCTCAACCCTTCACTATCAACTATGAAGGCCAATTGAAACTGAGCATAGCTTCAATTTTTCCCTTGTGACCACCTTGGTCATCATGTCTACAAGATTCTGACTGGTATGAATCTTCTCTAGCTTCAACTTCTCTTCCTCCAAATTTGTCCTAATGAAATGGTAACTTAACTATATATGATTCATCTTAGAGTGGAAAGTGGATTTCTTTGCTAGATGTATAACACTTTGACTATCACTATATAGCTTCCCTTCTTCCTACATATGCCCCAAATATTTAATAAATTATTGTAACCAAATCATTTCTTTGCTTGCCTCTATAAAATAAAAATACTCAGCCTCTATGGTTGACAAATCCACACATTTTTGTAGTTATGAAATTCAGCTCACTAGTATGTCAGCTACAGTAAATACATATCCTATTGTACTCCTCTTTCTATCTAAATCTCCAGCCATGTACGAATATACATAACCATGAAAAGTGGTGTCCAATCCACCATAGCTTAAAAATATCCCCATGGTCCCTCTTAAATACCAAAGGATCCACTTCACTACCTTCTAGTGTTCTCTACCTGGATCACTCATGTACTTACTGCTCCCACTGCATGGGCAATATCTAGCCTAGTGCACACCATGGCATACATCAAGCTACCAAAAACAGATGAGTATGGTACATGTGACATATAATTCTCTCTTCCTCTATCTTGGGACACTACTCCTTTGATAAGTTGAAATGACCTACCAAAGGAGTCCCAACCAGTTTAGCATCCTGCATACTAAACCTCTCTAAGACCTTTTTGATGTACTTTTCCTAGGATAAACTTAGATTTTGTTCCTTCCTATCCTACATTATTATCATACCAAAGATTTTTTTTTTCTACTCCCAAATCTTTTATAGGAAAAGAATTACTAAGTCATTCCTTGAGTACCTTTATTTCCTACATGTTCTTACCTACAATTAACATGTCATCCACATACAGACAAAAGATAACGTAATCACCATCATCAAACTTCTTGATATATATTTAATGGTCTAAATTACACCTAGAGTATCCATGATCTGTCATAAAATTATCAAATTATTTGTACCACTATCATGGAACTTGTTTTAGGGTATACAAGCTCTTCTTCAATTTGCACACCATTTTCTTCTTTCCTATGACCTCATATCCCTGTGGTTGCTCCGTATACAAGTCCTCATCCAAATCACTATGAAGGAACATAGTCTTCACATCTAATTGATCTAGGTCCAAGTCTTCTACTACCACTATCCCAAGAATATTCATAATAGAATTCATCTTTACCATTAGGGAAAAAATCTCATCTAAATCAATTCCCTTCTTCTATGCAAACCCCTTTACCACTAATCAGGCCTTGTATCTTTTCTTTCCTCCATCATCTTATTTAACTCTATATAGCCAATTATTCTAAAATAATCTCTTACCTTCAAGTGGGGTTACCAAATCCTAAGTTTGATTTTCCATGATAGACTAATGCTCCTCATCCATAACTTGTTCCCACTTCTTCTTAACATCTACGTGCATTGCTTCTTCAAAGCACTCTAGATCTCCATTATCAGTGAGTAATAAATAATTAAGAGATGGATAAAAACATTTAGTTTCCCTTCTTACCATATAAGACCTTCTCACCATATGAGTTTGGGGTTCTTGTGGATTCGGTGCCTGAACTAGTTGCTTGGACACTTTATCTTCTGTAATGTCCTCCAGTAATGTGCACTTTTTTATAGAATCCTCTTTTTGATCCTTTAATTTTTGTTTATACAAGACTTTTTCATTAAAGACAACATCCATAGACATAAATATTTTGTTGTCCTTAAGACTCCAAATACAAAAACTAAAATCATCCTCACCATAACCAATAAAGGTGCATTTTTCAAACTTAGCCTCTAACTTGGTCTTATCATCCTTATCAATATGAATGAAGGCTTCACAACTAAATATTATAAGAAATGAATAATAAACCTTCTTACTATACCAAGCTTCCTCATTTATGCCTCCATCCAAAGTAGATGAAGGACCTCTATTTATCATATATGCAACTGTGTTTACTACTTCTACCCAAAACTAAAGAGGCAATCCTGCATGCAACATCATGCTCTTAACATGTTCCATTATAGTCTTGTTCATCCT
Organism: Torreya grandis; assembly: GCA_037957365.1. Lineage (NCBI taxonomy): Eukaryota > Viridiplantae > Streptophyta > Pinopsida > Cupressales > Taxaceae > Torreya > Torreya grandis. The sequence continues at coordinate 482,628 of JARHVA010001216.1, read as the reverse complement.
TTATAACACTTCATTCTATTATGGATTTCTTATAACCATCCTCTATCTATGAATTCCATTCCTTAAATAGTAATAAAAAATGCATTGTTATAATATTTCCCACCATTATTTGACTTGAGACATTTTAACTTGGGGCTTGTTTCATTCTCAACTAAGGATTTCCATATTTTAAACATATCAAGCATATCATATTTTCTCCTAATGCCATACACCCAAAATTTCATAGTTTTATCATCAATAAAAGTGACATAATAAGATGACCTACCAATAGAAGATACTTGAGTCAACCCCCATACATCTAAATGAACCAAATCCAACTTATTCTCATTCCTCAAAGGTCCAACCTTGAGAAACTTTACCCTTTTCTATTTTCCATACACATAATCTTCACAAAAATCCAAATTAAATCCTTTCAATCTAGGTAACCGATCCTTCAAAATTTGCATACCCTTTTGGCTCATGTGATCAAGCCTACTATGCCACAAAGTTGTATATGTATCTACAATAACTAAATTACAATAATCAAAACTACTTGATAAATATAGGGTACCAACCTTCTTACCTCTTTCTACCACAAGAGCACCCTTGGTTACCTTCCAAGAATCTATTGTAATGTCACCATACAACCTTCACTACCTACCTATCCTACAGATACTAAATTCCATCTCAACTTAGGTACATGCTTGACATCCTTCAGTAGCCAAGTGTTCCTATTCTACATCTTGATTTGAACACTTCCTTTTCCTATTATGCTATAAGGCTCATCATCACCAAGGTAAACATGTCCAAAATCCCCTTGAACATAATCAATAAAATACTGCCTATATGGTGTAGCATGAAAAGAAGCCCTTGAATCTAAAACCCAAGACTCAATAATATTTTCAATGGAAAGAATTAATGCATCCTGACAAACATTACCTATTGCCACATTCAACTCCTTGGTGTCTTCGTAATATTTTTTCTTGTTCTAAAGAGACCAACAATCCTTCTTTGCATGCCCAATCTTTCCACAGTGCTAACATACCATCCTTGCCCTTGATTTTGACCTTCCAAGACCATTCGAATTTTCATGCTTTCCTTTTTCTCTAAATTTTTGTCTCCCTCTAATCTCCACCACCAAAGCATCACATGAAGTATAATTCTCCCTAGAGATTTTCTATCACATTTCCTCACTAAATATTACTCCTGTGACATCCTCAAACTTCAACTTAGCATTATTAGAGACCGAGTTGCTCACAACCATTACCAAGTTATTCCTACTCTATGGTAAGGAATGAAAAATAAGTAAATCCCTAACTTCATCATCAAATTTTATTTTTAAAAAATTCAACATACAACCATATTGAATTCATTTAGATGATTAGCAACTCAACCATTTTTATACATCATATTATATAAATTTTTCATTAAAAACATTTTATTAGAAGCAAAGGGTTTCTCATATAACTTACCTAATGCATTCATGAGACCTTCCATGGTCTTCACCTATGATATATCTAACATGAATGAAGATTCAAGGCATAACCTAATAGCCCAAGTGTTTTTCTATCAAGCAACTCCTAAGCCTCATTTGTCATACTCATTAGTTATTTTACTTTTCCTCCCAATAGAGCATGTAGGTCCTTCTGATAGAGGTAATCCTCCATCTCCATCTTCCATAGACCAAAGTTTTGTTCATTGAAATTTTCAACCTTTGATATGTGATCATCATCCATAGCTCCCACTTGAATTAATAATCCTTACTATGATTCAATACTTTAGCAAATACAACCTGAAGCTTTGATACTAGTTTTTAGGAATAAAACCAAAAATTGATGTAGAACAATTTCATAGAATCACAATAATAATAGATATAAATAGATATTCAAAAAGAACAAAAAATAAACATGTAAAATAAGAAGATTAGATTTAATGTGGTTCACCCAATGTGGGATACATCCACCAAGAAACACTTTCTTACATTTTATTACAAGCCACAAGAGTACAAGCCACTCTTATCAGTCTTCTCATAATTACAATGCACAAATATTGTTTTTAGTTGTTCTCAACAAACCCTCCTGAATTCACACCTAAATTCACACACACTATTATTCCTTCTCAAACCCTAGTTCTCATAATGTATTACCAATGAAATATCCATCAAAACATAATACAATAAAAAAGTAGTATTATAAAATAATGGGTACCAAAACCATGGGTAAAATCAACCCAAAATGATTTCCCATTAAAAGGGGTCCAAATTTTTTTTAGGGGGCTACCACCGCCAAACCTCGATGAGAATACATATAGAGTGTATAGTACATTTAAAATTTATAGTATTTGAAAATACATTATAATTTAAAAATATGATCCACAACACAACAAGTATGTCTTGAGTTTAGCAAATGCTATCTGACAATATTCATCCCATTGAAATATGATCCCTTTCTTCAAGAGATGGTTAAATGGGTGGCACTTATCTACCAATTGAGAAATGAACCTGTGTATAGATTAGATATTTCCTTCTAGGATTCATAATTGTTTAATATTATTTGGTGGAGGCATTTCCATAATGGCCTTAACCTTGGTAGGGTTGACTTTGATTCTTCTTTATGATACAATGAAACTGAGTAATTTCCTTTAAATGATGCCAAAGATTTACTTTTTATGATTCAAGAATACTTTATATTCATGAACCCTCTCAAAGATTCTTTGTAAAACATCTAGATGTCCAACTCTTGTTCTTGATTTTACTAGTATATCATCAACATAGTTCTTGGCAATATCATGCATCATGTCATGGAAGATGGTAGTCATGGCACATTTATATGTGGCTCCAACATTCTTCAAGCCAAATGGCATGACTTAGTAATAAAATGTTCCCCATGGAGTGCTTAATACAGTCTTATATTGATCCTGTTAGGCTATCTTGATCTAATTGTATCTAAAAAATATGTCCATTAAGGATAACATATCATTACCAATAGTTGAGTCAACAATCTTGTCAATGTTGGGTAGAGCAAAATCATCTTTAGGGCATGCTTTGTTGATATCTCTAAAATTAGTAAAAACACATATACCTGAGGTATTTTTATTTACCAAGAATATGTTTGAGATCAATTTAGATTAATCCAATGGCCTAATAAATCCTACTCCTAGTAATGTTTCTATTTCTATTTTAACCAATAGGATGATGCATGGATGTATCTTCCTTGATTTTTGCTTCACTAGTTTAGAATCATGATGGAAAAAAAGGCAATGCACAACCAAATCTAGTTCCAATCCTAGCATGTCATAATATGCCCATGCAAAGATATCAATATAATACCTTGGAAGGTATATAATTTATTCACATTCTACTTCAGTAAGGGAAGCTCTAAGATAAACAATTTTGGGATCCTCATAGGTTCTTAGGTTCACTTTTGTCATGTTTTCCACAAGGAGTGTGGATCCATATTCTAGAATTATAGATAAGGTATGATCATGATCATCTTCTTCTATTACATCTTCTTGTTGTTCCTCCCAAAATTTTAGATAGTGTGATGAATCAGATTATGCCATCTCAAGTAAAGGCTAAGTAACAAAAACCTCTAGAAACTCAAGAGCAAGATGCTCAAACGTTTTTTTTTATTTTGAAGAGATGTTTGTATTATCTATAGAACTTGGGCTAGATGGACCTTCTACGTCCTGAGGGGATGAGCAAACTTTCCCACCTAAGAGTGCCTAAAATAGGTTTTCACTCAAAGATCTTGATGTTTCATCTTTATTATGACCAAGAAATTTTACCTACTCTCTAAAGTAGATAGAAGTATCCAATGAAAAATCAAAGCCTTGTTTGTGATCACCAATGGTAAATCCATCTCTTAGTCCCATGTATTCTACAAGTAATTATTTATTCTAAAACTCATTAAGTCATATGATAGAATTTTGTTGGTCCCAATTAATGAGGTTAAGATGACAAAGACATAGGGAATAATGAGGTTCTAATTTAGGATGGGAATATCTAATGGTTAAGGTTAAAATGACATTTGAATCAAATAGGTCCATGTCAATAGGCTCATAAAAAGGCTATAATGGGATGTTGTGTTACTTATAGGAGTCTCATCGCTAGTCAATTCATAAGAATCACTATTGAAAGTTATGAGGTCACCCCTAGGTGGTATAAATCTAAGACCATAATTCAAATTGGGTACTCTAATTTATAAGGGTTATAGGATTCCTTGCTCCCATAGGCCAAGGTCTTTTACTATATAATCAATATGATCAATGATTTGATTAGGGATTGGATACTTTGAATTCCAAAAGCAATTAGAAAGAACTTCAGAATATAACCAATCTCCCTCAATAAAATCCTCTCAATCTTTATTTGGCATGATAATAGGTACAAAAACCATAGGTGGTTCTTGTTTTTTCTTATTCAGTTTCCAAATCATTATGCTTCCATTAGGATTATTTGAAGGTTTAGGCTTACCAAATGTTTTTAGAGTTTTACAAAACTTTGCAACATGGAAGGCATCCTTAAGAATGTATGTGGACATGCCCACATATTTAATATCAACCTACTTTGTAAGATCTACAAGAAATGGATTAACTAAAGTGGAAGTGATATCACTAGGGTTGACATAATTTGATGGAGGTAGATGTAAAATTATAGCCTTGTTCTTCTTCACAATGAATTAAGAACTTGGCCAATAGTTATAATTGTAGAATTGGGCCTCAAGATGTTTGAAATACTTATAAGGTTGTTGGTCGATGAGAATAGGAACCTCAATCCCATCATCGGGAAACTTAAGGCACTAATGTAGGGTGGAAGGAATGTCATGTAATTCATAGATCCAAGGATGACCAAGAAGTATGTTATAAGGAAATTTAGTATCCATAATTTGAAGTAATGTATGACGTGAAATGGACACAATAATGATTGGTAACCAAATAGTACCAACAAACTCCCTTTCAACATTATCATAAGCCTTGATGGTAATCATTTTTGGTTGAATGTCTTTTGCAATGTATCCCAATATTTATACCATTTTAAGAGATATGATGTTTAGCCATGAACCATTGTCCATAAGAACTCATTTGATCTTATGGTTCTCAATGATTACTTCAATGTATAGTGGGTTATTATGGCTTAGTCAAAATGTAAACATGTCTTTTTGATCAAATGTCACTTGACTAAATGAATATAAATATCCCACAAGGTTATGGAATTTTTTAGGGTTTATATCATTTAGAATAGTCAACTCTTTCAAAAGGCTATTTAGGATATTTATATGGACTTTAGATGTCCGTAAAAGATCCAATATGGAAATTTGTGTAGGGGTTTTGTACAATTGGTCTGATAAACTATAAATCTTTTCAACATTGGGATGAGATGGCTTGGATTTGGTTGGGCCAGTAGTCAATCTTGGATCTGTTAGTTCAATGTTCACATTAGTTTTTTTGGAAGTAGGGGAAGGGACCTGGAGAGTAACTCAAAAGCATCTAGTTGTGACTATGTAACCTAGAGGTGTTGAGGAACTAATATAATCAAAAGATGAAGGCAAAGGGCCTTGTAGGGTGACTCATAGGAGTTTAGTTATATTGCTACAATTTTGAGTTGGTAAGGAGCCATTATAATTATAACAAGGGTGTTTTCCAAAAATAATAATCCATGCAAATGGATTTGCAATAAATTATGTGAACTTGATGCAGAATTACTAGAGAGTGAGGGTGTTGACCCTATATGATGGGTCCCATACTATGAGGAACATGAGATGGTTCACATGGTTTGATAGTAATAGTGGCAATATGGGTTACAAAAATGCATCCCATGATATTTTTATAATTTTAAGGCATGTTGTTATAACCCACATTATTAGTATGGTTATTATGATCATGAATATGCTCATGTTGATTATGATTTTGACCCTAATTACAGTTTTAATTCTACCTCTATCCTTGGTTTTGATTGTTCCTTGGTGGTGGTTGATTATGTTGAGTAAAGGGGTCCTTGTGAATTCCCATATCCTTATTTATGTCCTAATTAGGGGATAATTTAATCTCAACTTTGCCACTCTCAATGAGATCTTCAATAATATGTCATAATTGGACACAATGATAAACATCGTGACCAACTATATGATGAAAGTTGCATGACTCATTCTCTTTATACCAATCTATTTTTGGTTGATCTTGAGGAAATGGCCTCGGTACTTGCCATACAATTAGATTAGTTGCTACGAGATTTTAGAACACTATTTCAATTAGTTCTCCTAATTTGATAAAGACCTTAAAACCACCATTATTTTATCTCCATGGAGGCTCTCTAAAAATTAAGTGGTGGGTTAGGGGGAGATAATTTTACATTTGGGGCTGATGAAGCCTACACTATTTCTACATGCCTTGTTTCAATCACCCCATTTCTAGCCATATTCTTGTTCATTTTAAATCCTTTAGTAGGCTTATCTTGCATAAATATCTAACTAGAGTATGGGGCCTAATTTGACATTTGACCTTATGCAAAGATATTAACAAGGCCCTTGGTAATAATATCCTTCTCAATTTGTACACCATTATCTATGATATCCTCAAATGAGTTAGCACAAGATAGATGTAGGTTGTGTGCAATCTCAAGATGTAAGTTCTATGTAAATATATCTCTAAACTATTTGTATAGAAAATTATGCTGAAAGTGACTTGTTAATGCTTTCCATATTTGTAGATGTGAGGTGAGACTTTTTACATCATGTTATTTGGCTTTGCATAAGTCAACAACAATTAATTCATGCTCAATGTTATACAAGAAATAGTTGACAAAAAATTTAGATAAGTCATTCCAATCCATAATTGATACTTTGGGTAAATTAAGTAGAAAATATAAATCTTGTCTTTCTAGACTTCATGTAAATAATCAAATTAGGAAGAGACTACTGTAATCAACCTCTTGGCATAATACAAAAATGCTTGGATATGTTCACGTGGGTCACCCTTTCCTTTGTATTTATCAAATTTGGGTGCCTTAAAATGATGTGGAAAGGGTAATTAGAGAATGATTTAATCAAATGGATAGGGACATATCTTGTTAAATTTATACTTTTTGATCTTATTTCTAGTCTCCAAACATGACACAATCTCCTTCATGGAGTTTCACTCTTGCATGTTTGGTGCATTCATAGGTGGAACATAGTTTTGTTGGGGTGTAATGTGCCCCTATTGCTACTATTGGGGTAGAATGTGCCCCTATTTTTGTGTGTATTTTTGAGGGATGTTCACCCTACTTTCATGAATTGGTTTTCATTTTATCCTAGAGTCAATTAAATAGGCCGTTGATTCCTCAAAATCTATTGCCTTGAACAATACGTGTTTTATTGGTTTTGGGAAGTCCTTGGTATATTCATTAATTTTTGCATTGGTTGAGATGAACTAGACAAATTGTCTTGAGGGATTTCCTCAATTTGAACTGAATGTTTGGGCTTCTATGTTTTCAAAGTGATAAGAGGCTCCTAGTGATTAAAGAATGTGTGTTCTATTTCTAAAGAAATATTTTGCACAACCTCTTGTGTTTTGTTCTATTCATTTAAGACACCTTGATCAATTGTTGGGTTCTCAATAAATGTTTATTGTGTAGGTTCAATCACATTTTATTGTTCCTTAGAAGTATTGTTGTGGATTTAAGTAGCAACTAGAGAGTCTATTAAGTTTACTATAAGCTAATCAACATACCATTGACTTATTTTTTAATCTTGTTGACAAGATATTGATTAGTTGGTTTTGACTCTATAATGATTTCTTTACCTTTGTTAGAGGAAGAGGGTATGTTTGATTGGGCAAAATATTACTCTTTCTATTGTTGTTCTCTTTCTCTAATTAAGGTGTGCAATTGCTCCATAAGAAAATATGAGGGTAGTCTAACACTAGATTCTATCAACCTAAGGAGTGCTTCATCTTGATTTTCTTGATATTCAATATAATCCACTTTGGATCATATAGTCATAAGAATGTCCTCAAATACAACATAATTATCTTGTCTATCATAAAATTACTCATCCTCATAGCTAGGGCTATAAGGGACCCCACTATGAGTGAACCTTTGAGTCATGTCTAGAAAGGTTTGCTCCATACATTTGACTAGATTTGGATCAATTTTTTAAAAATGTTTTAAACAAGGTATGGCTTTTAATATTTATTCCAAATGAATGACTAAGGTTCCAAAGAGACTATAAAAGGAGGGTGGCTTAGAACCACACTCAATTATAAGAATGTGTTCACAAAATTACTCAACCTTTGGGTAAAGTTAAAATCATATAAAATCGAAGAGGGTATGATAACTCAAAAATATTAGAGTGTCACTAGTACACTAAAATATAGAATTTTAAGATACATCAATATTTTAAAATTTAGTTCAAATTTAATGAGTTTCTCTAGAAAACTTGAAAAAATACCTTCAGATTAGGAAGGAGACAATGTGAATCAAGAAACTCATGATGTGGAAACATGCAAGAATTTATAAGTATAAAACTATAACCGAATGGGTAGGACAATTCTGTCACATGATAATAAGAATGATAATATAAAATATGTTCTAAGACTCAAAACATGAGCGAAATGCAAGATGAATTGAGTCTACCAAAGATGACAATGTGATGATGAGTCTATAAAATGGCCTTCAATCCAAATTGGAAATTGAACCCAAGTTACCTCAAGCTAAGTGCAAATTATGAACCTATTTTAACACATCAACCTTATAAAATTAGAAAATTACAATTTTAAATTTAAATTATCAATGAAGGACTTAAGAAATTACGACAAATGATCTAGACTCAAATGGGTAGAATAAATGCATCAGTTATAAGATATGACACAATGTTTAAGATGACAAAATTGAACAAGGAAAAGATTGATTTTCACTTGGATAGTGTAATGCCTCCTTGTTCAACAAATTATGGATAATGTGTTTTAGTTATGACATTTGGTTAACAAGCATGTTTTGACTCAAATAAACACCAAGTAATCTAAGACCAAATTTAGACAAATACAACTAATTAATCATCCTAAGCCCTAAATTGATAATGTGTTGAAAAGTGGGGTTTAATAAAACTAATAAGTTTTGCATGTTTCTAGATGGATCCCATGCATAGCAACTTTCACATTATGCATAGAATAAAATCAACAAGTCTATGGGGTTTGCATCATATGGCTTGTTGTAGAAAGGTCTTGCCCTTTTTATAACCACTACATTTATCACTTTATCAATGTAGTTTGATGTCTAACATGATTATACATTTTGAGCTTAGCCTTTACTAACAGAAATGGTTTAACCTATCAAACCACCATCCTAGTTAGAGGATTCCAATTTATATACCATCCTATAGAGAGGGGTTGAAGATGATGCTAGAAGATGAAGCTACAATTCAAAGCTTACTCATAAAAATTATGGGAGGTAATGAATTCCCTCTCATAATCCAAGATGCAATGAAATAAAAACTAAGTAAAAGAGCTTTAAGGTTATTTCTAGATTACCCAATCCATGTGGGTCTTGGGCAGAGCCTTCACAACATCTCTTTTATACCTTTGGACTAAGGCAATTTGCAATGAAGTTGGCACTTTTGATCCCTCAAATTCCCTATAGGGGATGGGGGAGAGCATAGACACATAACTTCTTTTTAGATCAAATAAATTTAAACTAAGCAAACAATGATAAATGACTTAAAACAAAACTTTGAAGTGAGTTTGGTTTTAAATCACTAAATTGAAATGTTTGGTGGTGTTTTTTGTCCCCTTAGCCTTAAGTTGCAAATTTTTTGAAGAAATAATCACAAAACCATTCAAATAAGAATCTCAATTTTTCTCTTAGGCACCAAATAAATGTTCTTAATTCTTTTTAAGCACTCAAAAGAGGTTTAAAAAAGACTTAATTAAGCTTCATTTGGAACTTTTCAAGTAGGACCTATAAGGAAATGGTCAGATTGTTGTTTAGACTCGTAGCTCTTTTTAAAATGAGATAAGCAAACTTGAAAAGTGTGCTCTTGAGTTTTGATGACCTGTCAACCTGAAGGTAAATCCTCAAGAAATCAAATGCATTAGATTAGACTTGGTTAGCAAAAATCTCAATAAAACTTGCAAGGAAAGGATTAGACAAAGAAAACATAATTAAATGAAACCAAGAAATGATGATTAGAAACATTAAAAAGGTTCAAACTCCTATTTAAATATTTTTTGAAAAATGTATACAAATTGAAGCTAAATTGATAACATATTCTAAAAATTTAGGAGAAAACACATGGTTTTAAAAAAAATCATCAAAAATGGCATCCATATGACCCCAAACCAAGCTCCATAAGATGGCTTACTAGCTCTCAGGTCTACACATTGTAATAGCATGACTCCACAGTGCAAAACCATAACTCACAATGCAAAAATGTGATTACATAGTCAAGGGATTGTAATATCATGACTGCAGAGTCATGAGATTGCAATATCCTGATTGCAGAGTTATGATATTGTAATATCATGACTATAAATGATGATATCACAACTTGAAAAATCATGGTATTGCAATATCACAACTGTCAAGTCACGATATTGTAATAACATAACTTGACCTATAGACAAAGAACATGTTAGTCCACAAATATAGTTAAAATACAATATCATGACTGAATGACAAAATTATGACTATGTCAATTGTGGGATTGTGGTCTAGAGGATAATATTGCAACTCCACAGTGACAAAACTATTACAAAAAATGTGTTTTTACTCAAAATTTTCACTCCTTTTTATCTCACTCTCCAAGATTCTACATGAAAATGGTTATTAGATTGCTTGCATGAATTATTTTATCAAATTTTTGGGGTGTAATCCCAATTTCTATGCCAAAATGTAGATTAGATTAAAAAAAATTATTAGTCAAGCATTAGTCAATAAATTAAAGAGAAATGCATAAAGAACTAAACAAATCAAGCTAATCTATTCATGCAGGGGTTACTAATGATAACAAGATACAAATGAAAGAAATAAATCAACCATTACCTTCCTAAATGACTCCATTACTCAAAAGTGATTTCAAGCATGTTTTCCCATTAATTTAGAGCTCTAGCCTTTGTCAACAATGACTTCTTTGCTCCTCCATTGCCTCAAAAACTCTTTGCAAAACCTAGGCACATGATATAAACTATCTATTTTGCCTATCAATTAAATCTAATCCAAATGCAAATAAGATAATAATCAAACACACAAATAACTTGTGGAGAGATTTTAGCATTATAAGTTTACACAATTTTAGCTTAAGAAATGGTGTGAGAGGCCTCCTATTTATAGATTTTTGTAATTGATCAGAATGAACTGTGACTATTCATATTGAGATCAAGATGTTTGGCCAATAATCCATTCAATTTTGGAGGCTCAATTCATAAATTCCCTCATAATGGTTTGGGGGAAAGTGGCATTAATTAGGCATTGATACCCATAATTTAGATATTTTATGTGTTTATGGCTTGTGGATGCCACCCAATAGATGATGTCACTAGGTGATGCAATTAATAGGAATCAATTTACAAAAATAAATATTCAATAACCTCCATGAAAAATCCACTTAATCTCTTGATTTGAATTAATTAGTCTTAAATAATATTAATCAATATTTGTGCAATTCTTTGAAAATTGGCCCTCAATTAATCAAAATGGTCATAAAGTCATATTATTGGGTTATAATTTGACTCGAAAAGAATTAGAAGGTGATGTTAGATGCATTGGAACCATATTATCATTTAGGAAATTATAAAAATAAAATAACAAAGGTATGTGATGTATACTAATGAATTAAAAGAAAAGTGTGATCTAGAGCACAAAAAGGTGAAATTATCATTTTAACATGAAATGAATTGATCAAAGTTAGGTATCTCATAAAATGCATTTCCCCATTTAGGGATACATTTCCCTAGGTTGACACTTGCATATGACAAGCTTGAACCATTTAGTGTGTTTTATGTATTTTAGCCTAAATTGGGTATTTGAATGCAATTCAAGTAAGATTGACATTTTCAACACAAATGGTGTTAGGAATTGGATGTCTACAAGTAGCATGGCATTAGCTTGATCTTGGATCAAATAGATTAATGGATAGATTGATAAAAGGATGAATTGATATAGAATAGATCCCTTGCATACTCAGTTAGTTTGGCCATGGAGGGGTGATGGTGTTTAAACAGAAAGGAAGGAAGATCAATGGTCATTATTCAAATTTGGGTAAAGGAGATCAATGGTGAAAGATTATCCAAGGAATTAAAAATTATTTGGAAGCCTCTATAAAAGAGGATTCTAGAGATAAAGGGGCTAAGATAGAGAGGATTCTAGAATTAGATAATTCTAGAATCCATTAGGAGCTAAGAAAGACTAGTAGGGTATTAGGATAGGTGATTAGAGACTAGTGATGTAGGAAAGCCTAAGAATAGGCTAGGGTAGGTGGTTAGATGAGTCATGGGAATTTTAAATTCCTAAAAATGTATAAGTGAGATTAGTTAGTGGATAAGACATGATTCAAGGAATTAATATATTGGTGTGGATAATATAATGTTAATGAATGAAGAATAGATAAGGGGAATACTAGATAAATGACTAGAAGGGGTGATATTAGGATGAAAATAGAAGAGATAGATGATATTAGATGAGATAGGTGAAATTAGTGTCAACTAATAGTAATATTAGTGATGATAAATGAAGTGAGAGAATTTAGGGGTATACACATACATACATAGTGAGAATGTCAAGATAGATGTTAGTAATTAGGTAAAAAGATAAATGATCAAAACTAAGTATTAAACATTGAATAGAGATGATTAGGGAGGGATGCATGATATACATCATGGTATAACATTTTGGGAGGATAAATGATATCCATCATGACATCTAAAAATTTATCTAATTGATCAAATAAGTGTCATGGCCATGATGCACACAATCAATGAGTACACACAAAGGACCAAAAACACACAATCGAAGGTCAAGGGACCACACATAATAGACATGTTAAAATGTCACTCAAACACATAGGTAAATTTAATAAAGGTTAATATCCACACAGAAGGACATTTTAAAATGTCAACAATCTAAATATAGAATACACATAATACATGAAGCAAGAAAGCAAACATAAAAGCATACATGGATACATGTAGTCAATTAACATAAGCAATTAGTAACACTATTATATGTAGTAACTCATATAACCATTAAGATATTGATGTCTTAGTAAGTTAGAAATGTTGATAGATGTTATGATATGTAAATAACGAAGATATGAACAATTATGGATAGTCAAAGAAGGATAAAACCTATGTATACGATGCCCCCAATGAGATTGTTGATGTATAAGCAAGATGTAGTAGGAATGTGTCTAGTTTGGATCTCATAAATGGTAGCCTATGGTCACTAGGACAAGAGAAGGGAACTATGATAACAACATGGTGTGATATTATTTGAATATGACACTCTTGTATAAATGCAATTTTGGAGTCTAAGATAATGAAATAACCTATCTATGTATGTGAATGGCATAAGTTTTTTATGCACTAAATCATATACATTTTTGTAGAATATATGATATGGAATCAGATCAAAATAAGTACTAAATTACTATGCACAAAATTAACTGATGTATTTAAACTAAACATAAGCATGTATATGTCCTATTTTTTTGGGAATATTTGATTTTTTTTGTTTTTTATTTAAAAATAATGATAAGAAAAGAAGCTATGAATAATAAATAATGATACTATAGGGGAATTATCTCATCTATGGAATGAATTTGTATAGGCCTTGCATCTCATAATCATAATAGTATTTTACATAAATAGTATCATTAATATCATATTAATATATATTATTTTATGAACCATTATCATCGTTGTTTTGATCATCTGTGTAAGAATAATCAATTTACACATACTATGGTCTCAACTTTTCTGGTTTCTTTATGTTAATATGTATTATGATATGTTCCTCTACTGACATGCCAATACTTGTATATGTGTGTATGATAGATGAATATTTGATTTCTTTGGTTTATTTTGCTCTAAAGTATTCCTTCTTTGGAAAATGATGTGACCTTTCCTTCATAATAAAATGATATGCAATATTTGTTTTTATCAATCATTGATCCTATTGATTTTACCCATGCTCATCCAAACATAACTTTATATTCACTTGGATTTGAAATAACATAAAAATTAAGATAAAACTCTTTTGAATCAAATAAAACTCTTACTTTAATTGATCCCATACATGTAGATGCACTAGTTTGATCCAAGTGTTGAAGCTTATTTCTAAGATATATAAGGAATGACATAGAACATAAATTTATTTCCTGATAGTCCATAACCTTGACATTTGTAAATTGTTTTCCATATATATGATTAATGATAGTGAAAATCTTTTGATATGAGGAAAGTCTTTTAATTTCCTCCTTCATAACCACATTTGAAACATTAGATTTTATAGGGATTTATTTATTTGGAAACTCTTTTATTACAAACCCTATTTATGATAATCTTTTCCCACTTATCTTAAATTTGATTTTGCAACTTATCTTTTAGTAAGTACAAATTTTCTTGTTATAAATTTTGTTTCCTTTTGAACCTTGATCTGAATTGTCCTTTGGTATCCACACTTATTTTATTTTTTATTTTTTACTAATTATTAATTTTCTACTTGTTATAGTTGCACCTATTTCACTATAGGTTTCTTGATTGATGTATGTGTTATATGATCACCATTATTAATAATATTTTCTATTTTATTCTTCAAATCCAAAAAAATATATATATTATGCCCATGCATTCTATGATAAGAAAAATATTGTTTTGATTTTATTAAAGGATATATAGGATGTAGTTTGATCAAGTTGTTGTGAATTATTTAACTTAGAATCTCACTTGAAATCTTACTAGCCTTTTGTATACATTTTGAAGCACTAGTTTTATATGTATTATTTTGTAGCTTTCCATTTTTATATGAAGACTTGTTATTCACAACATTGATAGATGAAGCTAAAAATGCATGCTTAATATTGTCATATTATAGATTCTTTGCATATGTAATCTAAGTTTACAATAATATGATCTTTGAATTGAAGTAATGATTTTTATCTTGTAACTCTTCTATTGTATATCCCATAGTAATGATTTTATATTTAAGTTAATCAACCGCAAAAAAAAATAGATACTTTATATCGAATATACTTACATACACCATCAAGAGGAGATGTGGGAGGTGGAGGGGTTTGAGGAAGGACATGCCATTTACCTTCATTTATAACTATAGAATGGGCTACCTTACCTATTGGGAAAGTAATATCTTGGAGAATTTTAGATGGAAAGTAGATATCAAAATATTGAGGGTCAAGTGGAGGAAGAGACTATTTATTATTCATACACATAACCCCAATTTGATATTTGGATATATATGGATTTGGAGACTGAGTAATAAAAATTGAGATTCTGATTAAAAACCTATATACAAACCTCAAACACCTTTATGTATGATTCCCCAAACTGAAAAAATCTAAGACAAAACTAAGTATTTTATTAAAACTGAGACTATAAATCCTATTTTAAAATATTTTATACTATATGAGACTTTGATAAATTAGAAAAGTGCCTCTTTTATTTCTATCTGAATAATAACATATTGTTTTGGAAAATAATGGGGTGCACTCCTATCTAAATAATATATTCTTATCCAAAGTGACTATATGAGTGTTTTATGGGTGTGATCTATGATTCATTATGTGATATTTAGAAAATTATTCATGTGCATTGTAGTATATGGTCGTAGTCCCTAAGATAGGCCGCTATGCATACTCCCTCTTTTGAGGTGAGTTGTTGAGTCTACACAATAACTTAACTCAAGAGAAAAAATTATGTAAAAGATGTAAATATGAGTAATAATGATAACATTGAGTATAATGGCATCATCATATATATAAAATAAAAAAAATAGTAATGTGAGATGCATGTAGGAATGTACATACATATTGAGAATGTTAAGATAGATGTTTTAAATTAAGCACATAGATAAGTGATCAAAAATAAGTATTGAACATTAAATAGAGATACTTAGGGAGGGATGAGTGGTGTCCATCATGGCATAAAAATTTGGGAATATGAATGATAACAATCATGGAATCTAAAAACTAATAAAATTGAGAAAATAAGTGTCATGGCCATGAAACACACACACAAAGAGTATACACAAAGAAACTAAAACACATATTTAAAGGTCTAGGGACCACATACAATGTACATGTTAAAGTTTCATGCACACACATGGAGACATATAATGAACTTTTTATAGACACACACAAGGACATGTTCAAATGTCCATAAGCCAAATAGAGAATACACACAATAAATGAATAAGGAAAGAAAACATGAAATCATACTTAGATACATGTAGTTGATCAACCTAATCAATTGGTAAGACTATTATATGTAGTAACTTAGATAAAATTTAAGATATCAATGTGTTAGTAAGTGAAAAATGTTGATAGATGTCATGATATGTAAATAAATAATATATAAACAATTAGGGATAGGCAAAGAAGGATAAAACCAATGCATAAGATTCCCCCATTGAGATTGTTGATGTATAAACAAGTTGTAATAGGCTTGTGTCTAATTTGGATCTTAGAAATAGTAGAATGTGGTCATTAGAACAAGAGAATGGGAATAGGAAAATAATGTAATGCACTCATATTTAAATAGGATGCTCTTATCCAAATGTAGTTTTTTGAGTCTGAGATAGATAAATAATGTACAACTATGTCTAGGAATGACAAGTATGTTATGAACTAACTTGTGTACATTTTTTAAGCATATGTGATATGGAATCATATAGAAATTAGTACCAAATTATTTTGCACAAAATTAACTAATTTATTTAAATTAAAATTAAGCATGCATAAGTCTTATTTTTTAGGATTATCAAAATTTTTAATATTTTATTTAAAAATAATGATATGTAAATAAACTGTGGACACAAAATAATGCTACTATATGGAAATGATCTCATCAATGGGATGCTTCTATGTAGGCTATGTATCATCATAATCATAATAATCTTCTGCATAATTAGTATCATCAGGATCATATCAATTTGCATTATTATATGATCCATTATCATCACTTTTGTGATCATCTGTGTAAGAATAACCAATTTCTGCATACTACGATATTAATTTTATGGTTTCTCTTTTTTTAATATGTAATATGTCATGTGCCTCTACTAATATGCCATTAATTGTATATGTGTGTATGAAAACTAAATATATGATTTCTTTTAGTTTTTTTACTCTAAAGATAATCCTTATTTTGAAAAGGATGTGACCTTGCCTTCATGATAAAATGATATGCAATATTTTTTTAATCAATCATTTATCGTATTTATTTTTCCCATGCTCTTCCAAACACAATATTATATGCACTTGGATTTGAAATAACACAAAAATTAAGATAACACTCTTTTGATCCTATACATGTTGTAGATGCACTAGTTTGATCCAAGTATTGAAATTTATTTCCAAGATATATAAGAAACGACATAGAACATAAATTTATTTCCTAACAGTCCATAACTTTGACATTTGTAAATTGATTTCCATCTATATGAGCAATAATAGTGAAAGGCTCTTGACATGAGGAGAGTCTTAATTTAATTGATCCTATACATGTTGTAGATGCGCTAGTTTGAACCAAGTATTGAAATTTATTTCCAAGATATATAAGAAATGACATAGAACATAAATTTATTTCCTAACAGTCCATAACTTTGACATTTGTAAATTGATTTCCATCTATATGAGCAATGATAGCGAAAGGATCTTGACATGAGGAGAGTCTTAATTTAATTGATCCTATACATGTTGTAGTTGCACTAGTTTGATCCAAGTATTGAAATTTATTTCCAAGATATATAAGAAATGACATAGAACATAAATTTATTTCTTAACAGTCCATAACTTTGACATTTGTAAATTGATTTCCATCTATATGAGCAATGATAGTGAAAGGCTCTTGACATGAGGAGAGACATGTAATTTCTTCCTTTGTAAACACATTTGAAATGTTAGTTTTTTTTAAAATCAATTTATTGCTTTGGAAATTATTTTTTTAGAAACCCTCTTTTAATATTGGTTTTTTACTAATCTTGAATTCTATTTTTGTAACTTCTCTTTTAGTAAGTACACTTTTTAATGTTGTAATTTTTTTAACCTTTAATTTTCAAGATATTACTTTTGTAATTGTTATTTTTCATCTTGTGCCTTTTGTAGTCTTACTTTCTCTAATTTTTCCTTTTGAACCTTTACTTGCTCTAAATTATCCTTTTGTATCCGTAGTTTTTTTATTTGATATTTTTGTACTAATTCTTATTTTTCCACTTGTTTTATTTTCATCTATTTCATTGTAGGTTATTTGATTCATGTATGTGATATACGATCACCACTATCAGTAATAATTTTTATTTTATTCTTCAAATCCAAACAATTATATATATGATGCCCACACATTATATGATAAGAAAAATAGTATTTTCATTTTCTTAAAATATGTACATGAGGTAGTTTGATTAAATTATTTTCAATAATTTGTATTATAATCTCACTTGAACTCTTACTAGCCTTTTGTATAGATTTTGAAGCATTAATTATAGATGTATTATGTTTTAGATTTTCATTTTTATATGAAGTCTTTTTAGGGACAACATTGCTAAGTGAAGATACAAATGCATGATTAATAGTATCATATTAAGGATTCCTTGCATATGTGATCCGATTTTCTAATAATGTGATCTTTAAACTAAAATGATTATTTTTTATCTTGTAACACTTATATTATATTTCTCATAATAATTATTTTATATTTAAAGGCTTTACAATCATAAACCTCAGGTACTTTGAATTGAATATACTTACACACACCATCAAGATGATATATGGGATGTGGAGGGGTTTGAGGAAGGACATGTTGGTTACTTTCATTTGGAACTATATAATGGGATAACTTAACTCTTGGAATAGTAATATCTTGGACCTTTTTAGATGGAAATTATCTATTATGATTTTGAGGGTCAATAGGAGGAAGAGATTATCTATTATCCATTTTAAATTTTTTGAAGAATAAGATGATAACAAGAGGATAGAGACATAAAAATTCTAGAAAATAATCCAACATCAAAATAAAATCATAATTTAATTTGAAACCTATATCCATGAAAATTATCACACATTAATATGTGAAATAGACTCCTTGAGGTCTAGTCAAGGTTACCGATGTAATGGATGGGCTAGGGGTTTGGATGATTATTAGGAAAAATAATATTTGAGATAGCTGATGGTAATGGGTTCTCATGATAGAACCAGAAGACCTCAATATTATCTCATTGCTCATTTAAGGCATTGAGCTATGTGGAAATAGAGATCCAAGGCCCTTCAATCTCTAATATCACAAGAAGTTACAATTATTGGTTAATTTTAGGATCAAATAAATGAGGGAGATTGGGTTGAATTACTCAGATAATAATATCTACTCTATCGAGTTGACTCCACCCATCCAATGTCATCCACTTGAGTATGAATGATATAAGATGTGGATAGACCTGAGGAGAAGAAGATGGGGTGGATAGGTGACTAATATTGGATTATGTTTTACTGATATCTCATATTTTTTTAGAAACAATGATAAGTGGATCAGGGATGTTCTCTTATTCTTCTTAGGTGGCTAAGGAATCTACAATAAGGTGGACAATTAGAGTGGATAAAAAGACGTTGTGTCTCAACTTGGCGCTAATATCATATTGTGTGATGATGGTGGAACTAGGTTCTCTAAATCTAGGGAATATACCATTCCAAACAAGACCTAGTGTCTCAAGAAGGGTCATCCAAAAGAGAATGGGTGGAAGCCAAGGAAAAATGTATGATCTTGTTCACTTAATGGTTTGTAAAGTGTGCTTGCTATAATGTTGAAGCAAAGCTTAGTATATGGTGATTATGTGGATGGACAAGGCTTATGTATTATGTTATTTATTTCATGGATTGGCAAGGTTTTTTGTATGGCTTGTGTGCTATCAAGTACTTTTACATTGTTTTTGTTTTTGTTTCATTGTTTATAGGATTTTATAGGTTTTTAACAAGTGAATACTTGCTTTCTAAAAATAAAGTGTTGAAAGTAAAGGATATAAAAACTTAAATCAAATTAAATCAAAAATATTTTTTTTAATCCTTTTCAATGTTTGAGATTCATGCAATGGAAGAGAGAAGAAACCTATGCTATTATGCAAGATGTTGATTTTTCCTAGATTTATCCATATGCAAGCTTGATGAAATATTTTTATTTATTTTGATTTTTTTATGTGAAATTAATTAAATGCATGAATTTAATATATGTAAAATTAGTATGATAATATATATGATTCAAAATATAATCAATGAAACACTTCTTATTAATTTTATTGTAAACAAACTAGGTTAGCTTTAACCTTTCTAATTTGCTACAAACAAACCTTATTTTTTAATGAATGGATAGGATGGAAACAAAATATATAAGTTATATTTTTTTATTTTATAAGAGAGAAATTAAAATGATTTTAACTCTTTAAAATAAGTAAGATCAACAATCCACTACCTTCGTGCATGTACCTTCGTGCATGTACCTATGATTGTTTATGTTTCTATGTTTGCCTAGGTGATTGTTAAAATGCAAGAAGTTTTCTTAGATATTGAATAAAAGAAATGTTTTATTGGCTGGAATTAAATTGAAAACTTTATAAAATCATTTTTATTGGAAATATTGACAATATGTATTTCTTAAATGAAAGGAAACTAGTCTATTAAATGCAAGCATAAATCAAAATTAACCATGTTTTTAGTAGAAAAGATAAATAAAAAGAAATGGATCTATTTCACTATCAAATTTGATTATTTTATCTTTCGTATAAAACTAATCTAATAAAAACAATAACCTATACTAATTATAATCTAACAAAGAACAAAAATAATAAAAATTAAACTAACTCCAACTTAATTCTAAAATAAATTAGTTGAAGTGCATGTAGTGTGTTGATAGAGAAATCCTTAGCATGCTAACTCTATATGCTCTTTTGTAAATTTAGGAAAATCTCTATCTAGAGGAAACACAAACTTTGGAATAATATAGATAAGGGGAGAAGACACAATCCACAAAATAAAACTAGCTGAACTAAGGTTGGCTAATGTCTTGGCTTGCAAGGTTTGAGTTACTCTCAACAATGACACTTTTTCACTTGAAACTATGTAGCTGACTCAAAAATACTAGAGGGTAAATATTTTGACAATTATAGCAAGGTTGTAACTACAAAATATTCTTAGTATAAACTTTTAGTGGAAATTTTTGGATCTAAAATTAGGCCAAAATTGACCTTCTTTTAGGAAGCAAATGGAGTTTGCATGGAGGAGTTAAACTAAGTGTGACAATGAGTTCAAATTAAGATGAATTGAATAAGGATTAAATTAGGAGAGTCATTGAAATTTGGATGATTGGAAGTGACCACAAGGTGATGAGAATAAGAAACACAAAGCTAGTTGTGTAAAATGCATGAAATCTGAAGTTATGAGATCTAATTTTGGAAGGTGTTTCCACTATGATGGAACTACCACTTGATAACATAGGTTCCTAGAAAAATATAGAACATGTTAATTATAGATATATATTACATATTAAATAAAAAATAAAAAAACCCAAAATAGATAATGTTATGATTCAAAACATACACCCATAGATGCTTCACAGTGCAAGGGCACTTTACGGTAGGGTGCTTGGCATGAAAGGCTTGCATGAGGTGTAAAGGTATACAACGATGGGAACATAAGTATTATCACTCAAATATGTGCATGAGAATTAGTTGTCTTGTTACAACTATGGGAATGTCCTCAAGGCATGGGACCCTTGTGTTCCTTGAGAGGAGCCTGTGGAGTAGGTCAGATTCCTTATATTTTAAGCATACATATTTAAGACTAACACATAGGCCTAAAGAGTAGAAATGTAAAATACTAATAATATAAACCTAGGATATTTGAGAGGAAAAGGGAGGGAGAATGTAAGAAATGCTAAAAATAAAAAAAAGAGATGCACCTAGAATAGACTAAGTACTCCTACTACCATAAACACAATATAGAATAATAAGAACAAGACATTATCACATAGTTTTTTCCAATCCACTCTAAATTCATAAGTATTTTGCATAGAGGCATGGGAACGTAGTTCAATACTAAGAGGGGTGACAAACAGTCCATAGACAACATCAATACATACCTATGTGTGCATAGTATGGAACCTACAAGTGAGTTTCAAGTTAAATGTGGAAGTGTAAGGAATGGATAATGATGAGAGGGGAAAATTTACCCATATTCAAAGATCAATAAACACAAATAACACATAGAACATCAAAAAAATAGAAAGAGGTGAACTTAATTCTCATTGATCTATAAAATTTAGCTAATATAAGTGTTCATGGAAGGCAAATTCTAGTAGGTGAGGTTGCTAACAAGTGTTAACCATTTTACAATGGAAAGCCAAAATTGTATAGTGAATCAAGCCTATTTTACAATAAATTCCCCACTTGGGGTGGTGGGTATAACTTTAAATTCACTTGTGGTGCTTCGCTACTAATTCCTAAATTTTGGTAGGTTTATTGGATGTGGAGTTGGTGGTAGGATCGTCTTGGGCTACACATGCATAGGGGAATGGAATATATTTCTAACAAGGTCAGAGGATGGCATGAATCCACATCATGATGATCAATATTTGCTTATGCATTTAATCTCTTTGACAACACCTTAGACTCTGCTTAATTGCCTCTATCAATCCTCTTTATATCTAGATACCACTCAGCATATGGTGCTTCATGGTTGGTCTTGGGTGTGGTAACACAATAATTCCATGTGTCACTTCTGTGGGTTCTTAGAGGAGCCTTTTAGAGATTTTGGATAAAGGTAGTGTGGTTGTGACACATGGAAGGCTAGTACTTATTCTAGGTAAATTGATAATTTCTTTGTGTATAATGAACACTGAGATACCACATGGTAACAATGAAAAAAGGGTTATGTCTTGCATAATAAGAGGGCATAAATTTAGGATCCAACACCTGGGCACATAACTATATTGGATATGCATGAGTAGATCCTTGAATAGATTATACATAAAGGCCAAAGGTCATCAGTGTGTCCTTCATGACTTGTAACCACTCCTTGCATACTTCATTTACTTTGTCCCTTTGGAACCCTAGGCATTATGTCTTTAAACTTGTGTTATTTTTGACTTACATACCATAAAATCCTATTCATAGATGCATATTGAAATATTTATGCAGGTATGAGTCATCACTATACTTTTGTATAGACTTGTGTTTTTATCTTAGTTTTGGGTCCAAGAAGGAAGCACCTATGCACTTTATGTGTATAATGCTTGGGCCTTCATAGGTGCATTCTCTCTTTTTAAGCCTTAGGAGGCCTTGTGTTGATCTAGGGGCGACTTAAAAATTTAACACTTCTAGTGACCTCTATAGGATGCTTACCTACTAAGCAAGAATCCGATGACCTTTAAAGTGATCCATTGGGTAGGAAGTCATTAAAGCTACAACCTATTTGCCATATGCCTAAATATATTGAATTGATTTATGCCCTCAATAAAACAAAATGGATAAGAACAAGCAATGGATGTGTGAAACACACTTAGAGTAAAATAAATCTAAACTGAGACTATATAATGTGCATGTAGGCACTTAGGGAAATACAATGTGCACTAATATAATCTAATATATACAAAATAAAAACATGCACCTTTATCCTCCTGGATCAAAATAGAAAGCTATTAAATCCTTTATATTATGCACCTTCATATTTTTTATATGTGATGGGTGAAGGTGAGGTGACACCTATTTACTATGAAGGAGGCATGCCTTGGTTAATTTTGAAGAGTAATTAGGGAAGCTAGTTTTCTCAAGCTCCATTTTGATGAATGACACCACCATGATGCATGTAATCTTTCCTTTTAGATGGCTCATGTCTTTGAATTTAAACCAATCCTTCTCAGATTTGTTAGTGCCTAGCTACACTTTCTACTTAGATTGAGCTTCTAGAGTTCAGGAGGTTTGTGTTTGATAATTGGGAAGCTCTTAAACCCAACATGTTTCCCTTATTCATTTTTTAGTTACTTCTCCAATTCAATTTCACTCTATGGAAACGCCTCTATGAGGTGCCTAGGCATGCAAGGATTAAGAGTGATCATTACTATAGCTTCTTTAGTATCCTCATGTTACTCCTTGGGATCGATTGACTATCATTACTCCCTCAATTTGAATGATCCTTTTGATGACTCATTTATTCCTAGATGTGTTCCTAGATCCCTATGGGCCTCCATTAATTTCAAGGTTATAATATTTCCTGTGAGTGCATTTTGCACTTTCATGAGATGCAATTGAACCTGGTTATCAATGTAGATATGGTCATGGGTATGCTCCTAAGAGGATACTATCTTATCTTCTAGTCTTGCACAAAATTCCTCCAGCTCATCCCATAAATATTCTTCCTCATACACCTATGATTATGCATATGGGCTCACCTTGGGGTGATCGTAGTCACTCTCTTTGAGTGCACACTCCTCTTGAAGGTTAGACTTTTATTTGAGATCTTCTTCCATAACACCAAATGGAAACTCATTCACCTAAGAGAGATAATTATCAAGCCTTTAAATGCACTCTAGAGTGGCATAGATAAGCTCTTCCTCATTAAGGTCCTCCCCTTCTACCATTACTTCATTCATGAGCTCATCAACCTATTATGCTATCAGATTGAATCTTCATTCTTTTAGTGGGGTTGATTTTTCTAGAGTGGTGGCATAGAGGGTATTTCCAATGATGATATCCTCATCATATTCACTCAAAGTATCCTCTTCATCTTAATGGTCTATGTTTTCCTTTTATACAACTGGTCCTCCTTTGAAAAGGGAGATGGTGGGAGGGAAAGAGGCTTGAATTGGAATAGAGGAAGGGGGATTTATAAGGTTGAGAATCATGAATTCAAGATGTGTGGTCCAAGAAGGCTTCCATGACTGTGTTTGAGGCTCCTATGGAAGGATTGGTTCTTGAGTTGGCATAGGTATAGTATTTTTGAAGCTTGGTACTTTGAAAGAAAGGGATTTACTTAAAGGCACAATGGAGCTATTTTTCCTAAAGCTAGAGACTTTGGGTGTGAAAAATTAATGTCCCATAGGTTGGATTGCTAGCACAGGGGGAGCCTACTTGAATCTAGGAAAGGAAAGAGTAGAGGTGGCCAATTATGATTCAATTATCTACATCTACACAAGCAATAGATGCATCTGCTCTTCCTTGGCTATAATTTACCTAGCCAAGCATTCCTCTTCAAATATGCACTACTCTGTCATCTCCTACTATCAATTTTGAGCTTTATAAGCAAGCTCCTCTTATTGTTTACCATACCCATGCTTTCTCTTGATCTCCCTCATCTATCTTTGGAAATCAATATATATATCACTAATGCTCTATTGAGGTAGATTAGGAGGATAGTAATACTAATTGGGAGTAAGTTAGCTTGCTTAGGGATAATTAAAATCATAATAGTTTTCCATACAGACTAAACTATGGAAAGGTTACAAGTAATTTCATGAGCTTGGTATGGGAAATGGGAAGGTGCAAATGAAACATTTTCATGGAATAGGGGTGAAATGACATATTTTAAGCACTTAGACTGCTTAAACTAGTATATTTGAACATTCAGAGTTGTTAAGTGCTCTATGGAGTGTCTTCAACACTTGATAACTAAGGGTAGCATTGATCCCTTAGCTATTGCATTGAACTTGGTCCCACTAGGCATGCCATAAGCTTTTATCATTTGAAACATGCACCTATGGATGCTTTGTGGTATAAGGGCTCTTTACGATGGGGTATTTGGTGCATAGGTCTTGCACAAGGCACAAAGGTCTATGATACTAAATATAAAAGTATTATCACTTAGATATGCATGCAAGCATTTATTATCTCATCATAATGATTATAATGTCCCTAAGTTAGAGGACCTTTGCATTCCTTATGATGAGCCTCTGGAGTAGGCCAAATTCCTTATATTCTAAGTGCACCTGGTTTAAGACCAATACGTAGGCCTAAAGATCATAAAGGTAAACTAACACTAATTTAAACTTAATATCTTTGAGAGGAAAATGGAGGGAGAAGGTAAGAGATGATAAAAATAAAAAGTTGATGCCCCCATAATAGAATAAGTGCTCTTACTACTGTAAACATAATACAAACTCTTGAGAGTAAGATAATATCACATAGTTTCTACCAAGTCACTCTAAATGCATAAGTATTGCTCTTAGAGGCACAAGAATGTAACATAACATTAAAAATTATGAAAAATAGTCCATAGACAATATCAACATAGACCTGGGTATACATAGAATGTAACCTATAAGTGAGTTTTAAGCTTAATGTGGAGGTGCAGGGAATGGAAAATGATGAAAGGGGTGAATGTTACCCATAGTCACAAATAAAAAAACATAAATAACACATGAAACATCAGAAGAATAGAAAGAGGTGAACTTAATTATCATTGATCTACAAGATTTAGCCAATACAAGTGCTCATGGAGGGTAAATTCCAACAATGTGAGGTTGATAAAAAGTGGCAACCCTTTTACAATGGAAAGCTAGGATTTTATAGTGAATTAATCTTATTTTACAATAAATACATCACTTAGGGTGATGATTATAACTTTAAATTCACTTGTAGTGCTTTGCCACTAATTCTTGAATTCTAGTAAGCTAATTAGATCTACAGTTGGTGGTAAGATCCTCTTGGGATACACATGTATAGGGGAATGGAAGATATTTATAACAAAGTAAAAGGGTGGCATACATCCACATCTTGATGACCAATATCCATTTATGTACTTAATCACTCTAACAGTGTCTTAAACTCTACTCAATTACCTCCAACAACCTTCTTCATATCAGGCTATCACTCAGCATGTGGTGCTACAAGAATGCCACGTTTCACATTGATAGGCTCTCAAAGGAGTCTTTTGGAGATTTTGGATGGAGGTAGTGTGGTTATGACATGTGAAATGTTGGCACTTATTTTGGGTGAACCAATAATTAATTTGTGGAGAATAAGCTTTAGGCTACCACATGGCAAAAATGGATTAAGGGTTGTGTCTTACATAATAAGAGGGTATAGATGTAGGATCATGTGTGTGGGTGAAGAATTACATTAGATATGAAGCACAAGGAGATCCTTAAACAAGATTACACATGAAGGCTAAAGGTCTTCAGTGTGTCCTTCATGACTTGTAACCTCTCCTCATGCAGTTCCTCTAATTTGGACCTTTGGAACCCTAGGACTTGTACCCTTAAAATATGTGCCTTTTGACCTACACACCACAAAATTATACAAATGGATTCATATTGAATTATTTATGAAAGTGTGATTCATCACTATACTATTGTGTAGACTTGTGCTTCTATTTTAGGCTCAAACACATGTGAGAAGCACCTGTGAACTTTATGTTTAAAGCACTTGGGCATTCATAGGTGCATTCTCTCTTTGTAATCCTTGGAAGGCCCTACACCAATCAGGGGGTGACTTAAAAATTCAATATATAATTCATATGTAAAGAACCAAAGTTAAAGACAATGATGCACTTATTATACAAAAATATAGAATTAACAAATATTGAATAGTCAACATGTGAATGATGAATCAAAAGCTTAAAGTAAAATAGAGTTCTCATTGGGAATAATATAAAGGCAAAGTATATTTAGTAAAACCATCCTTAGAACTAGTATATTAATCTTTATCACACATCAAAACCATCTTCTATTACAATTCAATGCTATATATATATATATATATATATATATATATATATATATATATATATATATATATATATGTAGTATTCTAGAGCAATATCTCTTCATATTCTAGCCTTTTGATATGTCACAAGGAAAGACTCTTCATATTCTTCTCTCTCTTTTCATATTCTTACAATGTTTCATACATACAAAATATAAAATCATACAATGTACACATGTTTCCATCTAATATACTTTCTGGTTTTATTTCCTTCATTCTTTACCCAACACTTCCTTAGACACAACCATTGTCTCATCCCAAGAAGTCATAAAACTAAAGCCCAATCTAGAGCTAAGAAGATGAGCCAAAAAAATAGTCACAATTATCTCTCTAGGTGTTGTTTACCAATTTTCACCCTTTTCACACTACTTAGACACCTTTTTGGGTTTTCAACTAAGTAGCATACTAGTCTACTACCCTCTCAAGTTTTCAATGGACTACCATAACTAACTGACAATCTTTTATGTGTTTTTAACCAACCTAGCACTACTCCTAATGATTTCCTATCCACTTGAAACAACTTTTGAAGGCTAAAAAATTATGGTGCATAATACCTACTAGGTGGCTAATGGCATGGCTTGAAGTCACTACAATGGAGATTGCTCGACTAGTGGATCTACTTGTGATGAGGCTACATCAATTGATTACATAGGGTCTGATGGTGGGTTTTGTTAATATTGGGTGGGTATTTGTATCTACATATCTTTATTCTTCTACTATATGATCTTTTAGAGGTGTGATGGATTGAACTGAGGTTTGTCTACAAGTTGAGCAATGGAACCATCAATTTATGAAAGATCTTGCTTCAACATCTTCTAGTTTATTAGCACTTCAAAAACTAGGGATAATAAGATGTGAAGTGGAATATTAATTATCATAAAAATTTTCACATCATCATCTTATACAATGGTGTTGGGTCATTTAACATTTGATATCTTAAAATAAATATACAATACTAGTTCATCTCATTGATCTACAACCTATTAAGCTTGGATGTCTGCAAATGTATTATACATAGATTCATTGTGCCAAGATTACAATTTTTTCATGGATTTATCCATCAAATATAATAATTACTTGAGTTCATTTTTCATTTAATTTTCAATATTTATTTGGTCATCCATTACAGCTTTAACCTTATTGATTGTTACAAACTCAGGTTTAGCAGTAACAAAGGAATTATTGAGATGTTGCTTCTAGTTTAACATTTCTTGATCTATTTGATTAGATTATTATGAAAAAATATATAAAAACAACTCATAGTATTACATTAACTCAAATATTACCTCTATTTCTCCCTTTATATCCTACTCTTGGGTTCACAACATTTATAATCATTATGCATTCACCCAATCCTTTGTTAGTTGCTATAATAAGACAGTGAGTTATTTATCCTTCAAGATTACCTATTGATCAAGAACTTGTGTGACCAATGTGGGGAAAGTGTTGTTGATCAATTGGCATGCATTGGTAAGATAGGTTCTTAATTCTATGTTATCCTCTCTCAACTAAAAAAAATCATGTTCCAAATTGAGGCCTTCTGCATAATTGAATTTTAGAACATAGTTACACCTTCAATTTTCTTGGATAATATAAATTGAGCAACATCCAAATTTTTTTCAAGTGAAATAATGGAAAGGGCCATGGATGTCATATAGGTTACTAATGGAACTAGTGTAAATTTTTACAAAGGAAGTGTAAAAGTGGTGTGCTGGGTGGATGTTATGGAAACATCTCACAACCACTAGTTAGTGATCTAAGTTTTTAGTTGCAAAGCCTCCTCCTACACACCTAATTATGTTATTGGCTTATGTTATGATAAATGCAATACTTATTACTTGAATTAGACCTCATTTTCTTTTTTAGCTTTAGATTTATCCTTAACATCTACCTTAACTTGAGATTTGGATTTCACCTCGGCCTTAGATTTAGCTTCAGTGTCAATGTTGGCTTCCAACTCAACCTTTGATTTATCTCTAGTGGATTTTTCATTAGCGATGTGATTTTCTTGATCTTATTTGACCTTTTGTTCTATTTGGGCCCAGGATAGTGATTCTTCTTCATCCTTATTTAATTGCACAATATGCACTTATTGTTGGTTTCTCTTTGATTCCTCAAGTTCCTTTTTATATACCTCCACTTCTTTAGTTTGATTCATGCAAGCCTCTGATTCCTCAAATTTCTTATTCATAATATTTGATTCTTTAGCTTACTTCCTATAAGCCTCTGATTCCTTAGTTTTCTTATTTATAGCTTCTGCTTATTCATCTTGCTTCTTAACCCCATTATTAATAGAGGTTCCTAGAAAACTCCAGAACATGCTAATTTTTGGGATAGATTACATAGTAAAGAACAAAAGAAAACTCAAAATAGATAGTTCATTTGTAAATAACCAAAGTTATAGACAAAGGTGTGCTTACTATATGGAAACACATAATTAACAACTATTGAATAGTCAACATACACATGATGAATCACAAATTTAAATTAAGACATAATACTCATTGTGCACAGCATAAAGGAAAAATATATTTAGGAACACCATCCTCGGAACTAGTATACTAATCTCTATCACACATTAGAACCATCTTTGATTACAATTAAGCTCTATATATAGAGTATTCTAGAGCACTATCTCTTCATATTCTAGCCTTTTGATACGTCACAAGGAAATACTCTTCATATTATTCACTCTCTTTTCATATGATTACAAGGTTTCATACCTATAAAATATTATACAAAATAAAAAATCATGCAATGTGCACATGTGTCCATCTAATATACTTTTTGGTTTTATTGCCCTCATTCTTTACCTAATACTGCTTTATGTAGGGGTGGTTGTAAAAACACCACCTATGGTTACTAAAACACCACACATGATTTAAAAACCATCATTATTTTAATGAAAAACTGCCCTCTTATGACAAACCACCTCCTATATTTCATAACCACTATAGTTTTTATACAATGTTAGGGGTGGTTTCATAATATGGAGGGGAAATTATGTCATCTAGGGTGGAGATTTCATCATCCAAGGTTTGTTTTTGAGATAAGGTATAAATGACATAGGAATGTCAAAATTAAGGAGACCTAAAGGGCTTATGAGAGAAATAGGGAAGCATACAAAGGGAATAGAGATAGAGAGTTCCCTGTGGAGTATAAAATAAGAGGTCATTACATCATCATTATATTTATATCATAAATGTTGCACTGTGTCAATTTTGGGTGCATACGTATTTACCCCTCATAAGGGTACCTTGTTATGAATTGGTAAGGTGTGAAAAAAGCAAATGAGAGGTCAAAAATACTTACCTTACATATTTAAATAGAGGAACGAAGCTCGTCAAGACTCCTTACAACCTACCGATGGAAGATGAGATTCAAGTGAAATTTGAAAGAAAAAAAGTAGTCTATGTAATCAAAACATGGAAAGAGTATGTACTATATGTGTGGGGAAGATCATACTAATTGGATCATCCTACCAAGGGTTTGAACCTAGTACAAAGCCATGTATACCTACAAAACCGTAAAAAATGTTATGAAATATATAAATGTTGTTAGAGTGTTAGTGACAAAGAATTAATTTTCAATATCTAGGGAATATAAGATATATATACATGAGAATAAATACTAATACAAAATATTATATTAAAATTGGAAAAGTTTTGAATTAAAATATCTAGTTTAGGGCCCCATATATTTAAAAACTTGCAAAAAATAATTCATTTGTGTCATTTGCATTGAGGGAGACTTTTGAGATATAGATTATTAGTTACCGTTTTGAGTGCAAAAGTAGTCATCGAAAATAATGTGATGAGAAGATGGTGAATGTACATATAGAAGGTGTGACTGGGCATAATCAGATCATTTTTTCTAACTTTCTTTTTTTTTCCCAATTTTGAAAATTTATTCAAAATGTGGTTGAAATCTAATCAATTTTTAAAAAAATTGCTTCATGGTCATTGTTAGGGATGATAGGTTAGAAATTTTCAAGATTTGTTAAAATTTAGGTGATTTTTAGTGGGTTTTAGGGGGTTTTGGGGAAAATTGTATCCAATTGGTAGAGTCATCATTTGGGTTATGGAACTATCACCTTTTATAAGTGGTGATTTCATAACCATCATGGTAATTTAATAACTATTGTGGTAGTTTCACAACCACCATGATGCGGTCGTGGTATTGTTGTCTTGAGGTGATTACGTAACCACCTAAGGTGGTTACATTATCTCATAGGGTAGTTTTGTAACTACCATAGGGAATTTTTGCAAGCATCACCTATAAATAGGGGTGGTTCTGTGAGACTAGAGTAAAGTGAATGTTTTTGATTTTTTTAGACTATGATATCAATTTTATTGATTGATTAATTGGGAGAGGGTATTTTTGCTTATTATAGGGGGCCTACATATGATGGAGTAGAGAATGAGATAAGGATTGGCTTCCTCAAGTCCTAACACTTTTGATAGCTAATGAGTTGGCCCTACTCGATTGAACATGGATACTTCATATTACATGCATAGGGATCACCCCTTCTCCTAGTTGATTATTATTAGACTTGATGACCTATTCTGACCTTGATTGTAACACCTTCATGTTCCCTCTAGATGTAGGAGAGTGGAAGATCACTCTCATGGATGTGTATAGGATCATCGATCATCTCATGACTAAGTTATTAACATCTATCTATGATGATAATATCCATTTTGAGGCTCATAATTGGGTGAAGAATTTTAGAGATGTTGATACAAATAATGTGGGTGAAAATTATGTCATGAGGCTTTCTAAGGCTAAGGGATTAGTGATCCCAAACCTAAGGAAGGTCATAATTATCATCCTTGTCTCCTTTTTAGTGGGGGACAAAGGTAATCATAGGATATTATATAGTTGGTTGTTAGTTTTATGATGTATAGAAGAGAAAGGGTCTTGCTACATTTAGATTCAGGAGATGGTGGGATAGACTTACATGGATATATACTAAGTGGCTCACCTAGTAGCCTTTTATTTAGCCACTTGACCATCATTATGGGTTAGGTTTATGAGAAGATAATCCCCTTCTAGAGGGGGCTACTGATAGGGTCACTAGGGGATATTAGGGTGATTAGATGGGTAGATATGGAACCCTTTCATTATTTGCCCTAGATTGTGGGGTATTTGACAGTGGAAATTTAGATTTCCCTACACTACTAGGACATGGTGGTCTAATGGGCCAATGAGGTGGTTTATATTATGATAGTTATAGGGGATATATAGGTTTGGGATAGGTTGATATAGGTAGAAGCAAATCAGGTGGATCAAGTGCCTTAGTACTTTGGTATGCCCTATGCATGCAACCTCCCCATCCCTAAAATTATGTATAGGGGGACTCATGAGGAAAGATTTGTAAGACTTGGATGACTAACTTGGCACTCGCTAATGGGAGGGGTGTCTATCACCTGACCAACTTGATAGGAACCTAAATGAGGAGAATGATAGGTTGGAGATGGTTAGTAGCTGATGGGTATACCACTACCACCACTAAGCTATGCAAAAAAAATAATAGGGAGAGGGAGAGGGAGAGGGTGATGGTGAACACCAGTAATATGTTGAGTTGGAAGAGGATTTAGATTTATATGAGGAGGAGGTTGAAGACTATGATTTTGATTTCGAGTGGTAGGAGGGAGATCTAGGTAAAAATTGTTTAATTTATTCATTATTGATTACAGCTTTCATTTTGATTTCCTCTAGTTATTTAGCTACTTTTACATATGTTAGATTTTATCATGCCACCATAGTATAATTTATCTTGTGTGATTTTTGATTGTAGATACTATGGTCACATCGAGGAAGATGATCATGGATATCCTAATCAATATATTTTAGTTGAGCACTGGCCAAACATATGACTAGATATTGGTAGATCTTAGGCTTCTTACAGGGATTGGGAACCACATAGATGTGTTTTCCCTAGCATACCATGCTTTAGCAATGATGATGACATTGAGGATATAGAAAAACACTTTTTTTTAGGGTGAGGAGAGTAGAGGCCTTAGTGAATATGATGGTGAGGGGATGAGGTAGTAGAGCCTCTAGTCATAGGATGGGGAGGATTGTATCAGAGGGAGGATCAAGTAGGAGCCACCCTCCTAGACATGGACTAATAGAGAGTGGAGAAGAAATATGAGGAGACATGAGAAAGGTACACTACTAAAACCATAGTGCCAAACATTATTTTACCTAAACACCCTCTTAGAGGAGGAGGAAAGACCTCTAAGACTTGTTTTGTATATATATATATATATATATATATATATATATATATATATATATATATATATATATATATATATATATATTATTGATGTATATGTTGATTGTTTTTTAGATGTCTTGAGGCACATCAACCCTCTATGAAGGCATTTATATTAAACATATTTATTTTAAAAACTTGACAACTTAAATGATATAAATATATATGGATGTTTTTGGCATATCTATCTTTTCTCATTATGTGATGTAATTGTTTTACTTTCATACTGGCTTCTTCGTTTATACACTATAGAAGACTAGATATGTGATGACGTATATATATTTGTATCTTATATATATATATATATATTCCCATGGTAAAATGATTATGTATATATGGGAAAAAATGTATGCAAATTATATACTATGATAAAAGTACATATGTGACTACAACTTTGCTAATAATTATCTTGTGGATGGTTATTTAATTGTTTTTTTTGCACAATATGTTACTTCCAATTTGAAACAAGCGATAAAAAGAGGGAAAATGGGATAAATGTGAGATGAATCATAAGTTAAAATTTCACAAGATAAATTAAGATGACCTAGTCCTCATGAGAAAAAGGGGATATGTACCTTTTTCTAAACTTATAAAATACCAACTTTATTATCTTCATCTATGGAGAATCTGCCTTAACAAAACTGGTAAAATGGGAAAAGGTTATATTTTTTGTCATATAGATAAACTTTTTGATTATATTTTTACTTACACACTTTTTGATTTAATAGTTCTTCTACTTTTAACTTTTTATTCTCTTTATGACCCCCTACACTTAGTCTCATATGACCAGGAAGACACATGGGCTTATCACCAAAGGTTAGATGTAGGTGAGTAAGGGTATCTCTCCATAATTCTAACCCCACACAACCAGTAAGATATAAGGGATCAACATCAAAGGTTAGCAAAGGGAGAGAGATGTGAAACTTAAATTTTTTATTTTCATAAGCTTTTGGTTCTCATAGGAGTGTCTATTTTTCTATTTTCAAGGTATTTATGCACAAAGTTGGGGCCCTTGCAACTATTAATATACAAGTGCTCATCGCTAAGGACCAAGATAAGCAAGTAAAGTTACCTATTTTTTATCATGCTAATTTCTAATTTAGAAGGCACCGTAAGAGGAGACTTTATCATGGACAAGACCTTAGACTAGACTATAGGCTAGCAGTTTCTAAGTTATGTAATAAGATGTAGGGAAGTAGGTTTACTATACTCATAAGAACTAAGACAAAGACCAATGTATAAAGTTTATTTTGAGAGTGACTACTATATAGAGTGATAAGGATATGCAAAAATGGGTAAATACAATGTGATGCATTTTTAAAGTTTCTATATTATGCAAAGTAATCAACTAAACCATCATAACACAACACCAATGCTATGTTAGTGAACATGTGACATATGAAAATAAAATTTAGGTGGGAAAGGAGTCATATGTGAGAACTAGATATAGAAATAATTTAGATGTAAAGATTTCATAGACATGCCAAACTCTTTACCCTCTAAAGTGCATAACCAATAAGCTCAATTGTTGTAATCGTTTGCTACTAAGTAGGGGCCTAGCCTGTTGGGTCTAAATTTATGACTTTATCCTTCCTTTTTGTTAATATAATTGTCAAGACTAAGAACAAGGTCCCATAAATAAATTAGGCACTTGTGGGCATAACCATGTAACTCATAATATTATCAGTGAGGCATCTTGTTTCATAACCATGTGTGAATAGGCATGTATAGGAATTCAAGCACTCACTCACCATGAGTCTTTCCTAGCATATGGAACATTCTAAGACAATATTTCAGCCTACATAACTAGTGGTATGACATGGCTATTTTTTCATCTTCCATTATTAGTTTACAATGTGCATGTGGTGGCTCATCCAGTTATGGTATAAAATTGATTGCTTCTATGAGAGGGGGAGGATGTGTGACTTTGAGAACACCTTGGTAGTCATGGGGATAAATTTTAATTGCAATGGTGTTGATAATTAAGGTATGACCCCTTTCTTTGGGTATGAGCATGACCAGGTGGCCTATAATTAGTGGGGAAACTTTAATCATTACCCATCTTAGCATGAATAAGTGTTGAATGGTCATGATGGTAGTGGCACAATGAGTTAATGGGGGGATTATCATCCATTGGTATTTATACCATGTGGATGTCTAAGATGTTGGATAATCCTTATCTAGTTATCTAGTGTTGATGCTTGGGAAAGTAATGAGTATCATGTGAAATAAATGGGAAGGTTTACAAATGTCTGACAAGCCCAACCTTATGTTATGAATGGATGAAGGGAATAACCTCAGGAGCTCAAAATGATGCCTCTTTAGATTTGGGTTTAGGTAGGTGATTACTTTTATGAATGTGAAATATTTTTTGTTTGGATTTTTCTTTGGGGTTATAAGAATACTATCATATTTGGGTTCTCTTTGAGGTGTTGGGGTGTAGTCATGTAACTTACAATACTATGAATAGGAAATGGGTAAGATTGTTTGACCCTTTGTTATGTGGGGAAAATCTTGTAAAAATTTGGTGAATGATTCATCATGGGCCTTTTCCTATATGCTAGGAGAGAGGGGCCCCTTTATAGGAATATAGGGGTGACTTTGATTTGTGATGTTGATTTCTACTTTACCCATAATCATAGTACAAACTTTATCTTTAGGTATATGAATGATTTGGGGAGGGGAAGATGTTTGATCGATTGTCAATGGGCTCAGAGCATGATGAAAAATAGGGCCAAACATAAGTTGACATAAGATTATTGACATCTCTATAGGGAGTAATACTTATGAGTCACATATCTTAGAGAATTGGTAGGGTCCTATCGCAACATGATTAAAGAATATATTCTAAAGTGGTTCAATAGTGGCAAAGGTAGGATTTGGATCATGCCATGTCTCTATGGTGTTGATCATTGGGTGGCTACATTGAAGGTTGATAGGATGGTTGTCATGGGGATGGGTTTCCTTGTATTTAGACACTTAAACCATGTAAAGATTAGGCAGTTAATCCAACCCCTCTTGGGATTGTTTGTCTTAAGTTTTAGGGAAATCATAGGTTCTCTCCCCTGGTAAATCAAAGGGATGAACTAAAAGAGTGTTCTCTTCCATGAGATTAATAATTTCTATGGAGGATAGGGTGGAAATCATGACATGAGTGACTAGCTCTAAGTTGGGGATCCTTTCCATTGTTGCTATGTCTTTTTCATCTAATTTATCTTTTATCAGGGCTTAGGGCACTTCCTCACCTTTCTTTAGGATGACCACTTTAGGATTCAAGGACTCAAGAACATCGACCATCTATGAGGGTTTAGTAACCCCATTATTAGGCATGTGATAGTTGATTTGTAACCCAATATGTTTTTTCATGGTAGCTTATATCATATCAAAAGGTTTTGGATCCCCTTGAGCAACAAAGGCCTTCCCAAGGTGTAAAAATCAAATTTGTTGAAATAGGGTGGAATGGATAACATTCATATGATGTATCCAAGGGCATCCCAAGATCATGTTATAATTTATGTCCTTATCTATAACATTAAACTTAGGTAGGAATATCTTAGGGCCCAAAGTGCTTGGGATTATAAAGGTTACTAGGGAAGTGGACTTGAGGTTATCATAGATGCAAAGAGTATTGCACATTATGGAATAATTGGTTCCCCATAAAAAATATTTTGCAAAAAGTAAATGGGGATGATGTTGACTACTACTTCATCATCAACCATGGCTATTTTCACATAGTTGTTTTATATCCATACTTATAGAAACATGGTTAGATCCACCTCTTATCTAAATTCAAGTTTGGTGGGAGGATACACAAGTCAAAAAAGTAAACAACGTCATGTGATCCCTGACCAGGTGGGAACATGTCCAAATAGATGTGGTTGGTTTGGGCTTATGGAGGAGGGGTGATGCTAGATAAGGGACCCAACATGAGGGAATTGAGTAGGGTCCACTGATGAGTAGGTGAGTTTATGAGTAGATCTAAGAAGTAAATGTGAGAGAACATCTTGGCTAAGTCAAATATCAATTCATAGTTTCATATAGGTTTGGGAATAGAATCTATTTATAAGATATTCAAGGGATGAAATGTCATGGGCTGGTACTCTATAATATAAGTGATGGTGTTTGCATCTTATTTGACTTCTATTTCTATGACTCCTATCATCTGGGTCTTGCTTTGAACTCCCAATTAAGGAGCCACATTAGTGTTTGGTGCCCCATAAGTGGAGGCTTCAACATCATGATTGCTTATCACCATGGATTGGTTATGTTGAATGGGGTGACCTTGTGGGTTATTCTATTTTTGACCTAGTGGGGGGTGAATTTAGTGATTAAAAAAATAATTATGGTAAATTTAAAGGTTCTAGTTTTAGGGACCAATAAGAGTATTTTGAAGGGTTTGGGTGTTTACATACACGTTTCCTAGGAACATATCCACAAACATTTATCTTTGATCCTCTAAGAGTATTTGTATGAACTTCTTATATTCTCAATAGCTTTGAGTGTCATGGCCTATGACTCTATGAAAGAGGAAATATAAATTAGGGTCATAATCCCTAGGTCACATTTCCCCCTTATTATTAGAATCTTTATTGACTATTCTATTGATAGTAACATTGATTCTCAAATTGTTGGTATAATTTGCTTTGTTGGTATTGGTTTTGGTTGTGGTTTTGATATTTCATGTTACAAGGTGACAATTGATTGAAATAAATGACATGAAAGATAGGAGGGGGATTTAGTTCTTGGCCCCAACCTTATTGGCATTATTGGTGTTATTTATTTGTGGGTGTTGACTATTATTTATAAGATCTTATTTCTTGGATTGATCGATGATGCCATTGGTGGTAGCATTCTTATTATGGTTCAGTATCTTAGGAACTTGGATATTTACATTTGGGTTTGGGTTCATATTTTGAGATACCCCATTATTTCAAATGGGAGTGATGATGATACCATTAGCCCCATATGTCTATTCTCCACTATTGATGCATGCTTGGTCAATATGCAATACACTTTTAAGGGCCTATTCATATGACCTGTACAAGAAGTTATGAATGTCCTCCCTTGTTTCCTTGTTGAGGGACTACAGGAAAAGATTATGTAACTCTCATTGGTTCATGTTAGGTGTGATAGTAGAGGAATGTAGGACCTAACTCCATATTGTGATGAAATAGGTAGCTGACTCAATGTATTCTTATTTGACATTAATAATTCTAGTATTCCAGTATTTAGGAGTTTTTTCATGTTGAATGCCTTGAAAAGTTCAACCATAAGTTAGTGAAAATAATGTAGAGATCCTTTGGGGAGATGGTAGTACCAATCAAGTGATAACCCCTCAAGAGTCTTGGGGAAGATCCTTGTTAAAACCTCGTCACAAGGAAAGATCTCTCTAATGGTGGTAGAATAAGCTTTTACATCTGTATTGGGGTCCTCTTCCACTTCAAATTTAGGAAGATCCAATAGGGAATGTGGGAGAAGGACTCATCATATTTTCACATTGAGGGGTTATTTGAGGTATTCATCATAGGTTCTCATGTTATTAAAGTCTATCATTGTCATATTGTGGCTATAATGAACAGGTGGGGTAGTGTGTAGGTTAGCTTGATAGACACTTGAAGGTGTGGAAGAAGCTTGATAAGGTGATATGGAGTAAGCTAAGTAATAATTATCTAGCTAAGTAGATTTTGAATACACATGGAAGTATGGAGGGTCATTATGAGTTTCAGGAGGCATCATGACTTATTGTGGTAAAGTGTATTGTGATTTTTATGGTAGTAAATAGGTGGTTTACATGTATCCCACTAATGTATAGCTTTGGGCATGCCCATCTATGGAGGGTGGTTATATGTGAGAGGTGCATGGTTTGGAGGCATGGAGAAAAATGGATTGGTTATTGCTATGTTATTTTCTAGTGATAGAGCATACATGTATTCCCCATATTAGGGTCTGACCAGGTACTTGGTGGGGTTAATGAGTTTTGGATACATCAAGGTTGGGAACCCCATAAGTGAGAATATCTTCAAATGATTAGTGAGAGACGTGGTTTTGTAGTGGTAATTGATCTTACAATGGTGGGAGCATGTAGGTTTATTGTTATGGTATGGGGTAAGTTGTTTTTTGAATGGGATGTGAAGAGGGATGAGTGGGTGTGAGAAGGTTTTGTCTTATCCCTTGCCTTAGAGCTTGTTGATTATTTTATAGGTCACATATACAACCCATTAGGGTGTTAATGAGCTACCTTGGATCAGTTTTAGTTTTGGATCCATGGGTTTCTAATATAGGAGGAAAATATGTGTGAAATGAGGCCACATAAAGGGGTTAGTTTAGGGTAGGATCCTCAAGAGTGGTGTTGGTAATGGCCATTGGTGGGATAGAGGCATATTAATTATTACTAGGAGGACATGCAACATCTTGCATGTGATTGACATCATCTTCTAAATAATGGATCCTTCCTAAGTAGTTTAATATTTGATGATGCTTTATATGTCTAGGCTCTACAAGCTAATAGATGGCTTAGTTTCCATGTGAAGAGTGGTTGTGTATCCACCCATAAGGGTCATAGCACTAGAGTCAGGATGGTTGCTTACAATTTTATATGCATCATCTATCTCTTAGATGATGACTCTGCTCCTTGTTTGAGTGTTAGGGAGGGAGTAGTTGTAGGATTGGTCTTCCATGTTAGTGTCAAAGGTTGGGTTGTTCTAACTCATAAAGGAATGTTCATTATAACTATGTTGGCTTATCCTATGTCTAATTGGGCCAAGGGATCCATTAATATCCTATCAAGACATATTTTGGGGTTATATGGATACCCATATAATGAATGAAAGGAAGGGAGATGGAGAAGAGAAAAGGGATAAAAAGGAAGAAAGGGATACATAAAGAATAAAATAATTCACATCAGTTTCACCAATTTATACACACGTAAATTAACACATGCTAGTATATGCACTTAACTCACTAAGGTATTGCTGAGGTAACCAATGTAATGGATGGGCTAGGGGTTTGGCTAATTGTTGGGTAGAAAAAGATTTGGGATATTTAGTGGAAATGGGTTCTCATGATGGATCCAAGAGATTTCAACAACATATCTTTGCTCATTGAGAGCATTGAGTTGTGTCAAAATAGAGATCCAATGTCCTTGAGTCTCTAATATCATAATAAGGTAGAGTTCTTGGTCAATGTTAGCCTTAGGTAAATGAGGGAGATTGGGTTGAGTGACACATGAAAGAAGATCTATTATGTCAGGTTGACTATGCCTAGCCAGTTTCATCCACTAAATGTGAATGATATAAGATGAGGCCAATTTGAGGAGGAAAAGATGGGGTGGATAGGTAACTAAGTTTGGATGATGTTGGAATTATGTCTCATATTTTATGGGAGAATGATGATAGGTGGATAAGGGACATACTCTTATTCTTCTAAGGTGACTAAAGACTCTACAACAAGTTGAGGAATTAGAGTGGATCAAAATAATTCAAGTCTCAACTCAATTTTAATATTAAATTATGTGATGATGGTGAAAATAGGTGCTCTAACTCTAGTAAATGGATAGTGCTAGACAAGAACTAATGTCTTAGGAAGGGTCATCCAAAAGAGACTAGGTGGAAGCCACGAAAAGCATATGAGTTTATTCAGTCAATGGATTATAAAGTGTGCTCGTTGTAATGTTGAATCAAGGCTTGGTATATGGTGCTTATGTAGATAGACAAGGTTTATGTAGAATTTGGTTAATTTCATGGATTGGCAAGTCTTTTGGTATGGATTTCATGCTAGTAAGGCTTTTGATGCTATTTTTGTTTTTATTTCATTATTTTTGGAAATTTTTAGTTTTTAGCAAATGAATACGTACTTGATGAAAGTAAAGTGTTGAAAGTAAATGATATCAAAATTGAAATCAAATGAAACATAAAATCTCTTTTTTATCCCTTTCAATGTTTGAGATGCATGAAATGTAAGAGATAAGAAACCTATGTTATTATGCAAGATGTTGATTTTTCCTAGATTTATATGTATGCAAGCTTGATGAAATGTTTTTATTTGTTTTGATTAGTTTATGTGAAATTAACTAAATACATGAATTGAATATATGTTTTAAAATAGTATGAGAAGATATCAAATCCAAAATATCAACAATGAAACTCTTCCTATGAATTTTCTTATAAACAAACTAGGTTTGCTTTTCAACCTTTGTAATTTACAACAGACAAACCCATTTTTTAATGAACTCATATGATGGAAACAAAATATACAAGTAATAATTTTATATTTTAAAAGAGAGTAATGACAATGATTTT
Organism: Torreya grandis; assembly: GCA_037957365.1. NCBI lineage: Eukaryota > Viridiplantae > Streptophyta > Pinopsida > Cupressales > Taxaceae > Torreya > Torreya grandis. The sequence continues at coordinate 440,132 of JARHVA010001216.1, read as the reverse complement.
AACAATTTAAAATAATTAATATCTACAATGCACTACCTTCATGCATGTACCTACAATTGTCTATTTTTCTATGTTAACCTAAGTGATTGTTAAAATGCAAGAATTTTGCTTAGATCTTGAATAAAATAAAAGTTATCTTGGCTGAAAATTAATTGAAGAATTGATAATATCCTTTTTCTTGAAATGATTGATAAGATGTATTTCTAAATTGAAAGTAATCTAGTATATTAAATGCAAGCATAAATCAAAACTAACTATTTTTTTGGTAGCAAAGACAAATGAAAAGAAATAGATCTATTTCACTATCAAATTTGCTTATTTTATATTTTTTGGAAAACTAATATATTAAAAATATCAAGATACACTAAGTAAAATATAACAAATAACACAAATAATGGAAATTAAAATGACTCCAACTTGATTTTGGATTAAATTAGCTAAAGTGCATGTACTATGTTGATGGATAAATCCTAAGCATGCTGGCTTCATATGATCTTGTGTAAATTCAAGAAACTATCTATCTAGAGGATGCACAAACTCTAGAACAAGATAAAAAAGGGGAGAAGACACAATACAAAAAATAAAAATAGTTGAATTGAGGCTAGATAATGTCTTGGATTGCAAGTTCTGAGATGATCTCACCAATGACACTTCTTCACTTGTAATTGTGTAGTTGACTTGAAAATACTAAAAGCTATCCATGATTAATATTTTTACTTTTATACATAAAAATACATGTATGCTCATGTAATTTCATTTACTTTGTTAAAACTATTTTTTTTTTGCTACTTTAGAGATACTAACTATATTGATAGTGTCTCATCTACATTGTATTTGTTAGTAAAATGATTTAGTTTAATTCTTGAAAAAAATTTATTAAAATTATATTGTAATAATATATTTGTCTTAGATGAGAAATCAAAGAAAAATGTATAGGTAATATGATTATTTTCAATTCATATGAGTTAACATTTATATACATTATATGCATAACATCATGCTTAATTTGACAAGATAATCATGTTTAGTTATTACATTTGCTGAGAAGATCATGCTCAATAAGTTTAGATATTTTGTGTTTCAATTATTAAGATGATTTCATTTGATTACTAAAGAAATTACATGTTAATATTCTTAGATACTCTAGTTTGATTGTTTTATCATTTGATTATTTTTGCTAACATTCTTATACACTTCATTTGATAATAAGATATGTTATGAAATTAAAAGTTTAAATGGAGTTTGTATTATTAACTCTTCATCATTTACCTTACTAAGCATTATATCTATACATCTCTAAAATATTTTTTTCCTTAAAACTCATGTCTGTTTGATTATATGATTGCATATAATGCTAAAAATTATCCATATTTGATGTATAAGAGGTTATACCTCAATATTTGATTGAAGCATATTAAACTTGCAAAGTTTTGATAATACTCAAATTATAAAATTAGTTATTAATAATAATATATCTAATGTTTGGATTAACTTAGTATCATATTATTAGTAAATTATAGTATGCACATCACATGATAGTTTGGGATGCTCATCTTGTCAATATTGAAGATGTCCCATAATGAATTGCATACAATAATTTATGGGTTTTCACTAGCTTTGTAATCAAAGTAGTTAGTTTGTTTGCCTAGAATATGACTTGATGTTTTAAATATGTTTTACCATAGAAAAACATATGTCATATGTTTATGTATTTGATTATTATGATGTTAACCATAATATGCTATCATGAATCTATTTTTGGATGTATTCAAGTTTTATGTAGGTGCACAACACCAAAGAACTAAACATATTATATTTCATGTGTATTGTATCCAAGAAAAGGTCCTCAATGGTGATATTGATTTGTATTTTTATCATACAGATGAACAAGTGGTAGATATCTTCACAAAACCACTTGGTGATACTAAGTTTTTTCAGTTTTATGTAATGTTGGGCCTCTTAGAGTTGCCATTGAGGGGTAATGTGCATGAAAATGTCACTTTCTAATGGCCATGTGTTTCTTCTTCTTCTCTATACTTATTATCAATTATAATACATTGTAAATTTCATGTGGAAGTTTTAATTTTGTACCCAATATAGAAAAAAAATATTTTATAATAGAGGTCCTTATGTTATAAAAAGCTCCAAATATGCTTAGATGATTATTCAAGAGAAACTATGAGATGTAGTCTCATAATCATGCTATTCTAAACTTAATTTCATGTGGTTTATGGATTATAATTCCTTTTATTTCAAAATGTGATGTTTGGCATGATGAAGGTTTTTAAATCCTTTAATTGTGTATATAGTGTAATTACTCTTTTTAATGTGATTGACATTTATCCCCGCTTAGCACTAAGGGGGATAATTCTAAATGAGCTTAATTGACCCTTAGCCTTGGTATTAATTAAATAAATAATAATAATAATATATTATTTATTACCATGAGGTGAAAACCTCGTGATAGTAAATAATAGAGTTATAATTATTTAATTATTACCAAATTTTAATTAAATTGTTTTATAAGGATGGATGTACCCATTACTTTTGTAATGGTCACCCCCTTAGTTTTCTATTATAAATATAGTTTTACCCATATTGTGAAACCAACATGTGAATATGAAATATTAATCATATTCAATCTCGAAGAGTTTTATAAAAAATTGTCTAAGAAGAAGTGAGAGGTTGAATAACTTGTATTGGTATAGAGGAGTTTATCAATTATTGAATAATTCATCATTGTGGGTGTTTAACCTCTAAGATGTTTTTCCATGTTAAATATATTTAAAATGGTTCATTGATCTGTGTGCTTCATTTATTATACTTTTCTCATTTTTTAGTCATCATATACTCTATTGTACATTGTTATTATATACATTAATTTTATCATAGCCATTATTAATCCCAATTCATTAGCTAGAGATAAATTCATGCTAACAACAATAGACTATTGCATTAGATGGACTAAAGCCATTATTATGAATAATTTTAGAACACAATATGTGATCAAATTGCTTAAGGAAAACATCCTGCCCTGATTCAAAACACTACTTGCTCTTTTTTTTTATAATGGTCTTACTTTTGAATCAACACAATTCATTGAATGGGCCTATGACAATGATATCACAATTAAGTTTCCTTCAAATTATCATCCATAAAGGAATGGAGTTATTGAATCCACCAATAAGAACTTGATTTATGCCTCAAATAAATATGTAGAAAACAAGCCAAGAGAATGATAATCTTTGCTTAAATATGAACTTTAGGTAGCTAGGACCACATTTAATCAAGCTCTCAAAGCTTCACCCTTCCTATTGGTGTATGCTCAATAGTCTATTTTACCTGTTACTCTCAAATTACCAATGTATAAATTTATGAAAGAGTATATGAAAAATTATGATAGAGTTCAATCTAGACTACTAGATATCATCTAGACAGAAGATGCATTAGAGGAATCTCTACATAATTTCAATATAAATGAGCATATCATCAAAGGTGGTTTGATAAAATATCAAAGGTTAAAATTTTCATAATTTCAAGCCCAAAACTTTTATGAGACAATACATGTGAGAATAAAGGACAACATGACAAGTTTAATCTACTATGGATTGGTCCATATCAAATTTTCTAAATCTTGGATAATAATGTTTTTCGATTAAAAGACATCCAAGGTAATGATTTAATTTTTCCAGTTAATGGGTGGTACTTAAATTTTTACTTTATGGCTACTCTGACTAAGAGCATTTTGAAATGGCTATGAGTTTTAATTTAGAAGTGGAATTAGTTATTAGATAATAATTTCTTACTTTATTATATTAAAATATCATGCTTTCTTAGATTATAGATGGCTTAAATTTTACTATTTTCCTAGAATGAATGTTATTTAGATTTATATGTTGAAGAATTATTTCTAGATAATTGAATTATTTGAATAAATAACTTACTCAAAATTCCTCTAAATTTCATACATTTATATAGGCAAACAAATTGGTTGAATTAGGAAACAAAGCACTGAAAAATGCTAGGAACAAGGAGATTTGGAGGGAACTTTATTTTTTTGCATAATTTCTTTTGGAATTTCTTGTTATTTGTTTTTATTGAAAGTCATACCTTTGAGTCATTCTCTATTTTGGAATTTTTTTTTTCAATAAAGGGAAGTCTTCACATTAAACATATTAAAATTGTTGGGATTGATCATGGTTACAATAGAGGGATTATTTTGATGAAATAGATAAGTTAATCCTTTAACCTAAATATATTGGTTTCTAGCCTTTTGAAAATATAGATCATAAAAAAAAAGAAAAAAAAATGTTTTTTAAATAAATAATCATAACAAATACAATTCTTTTCAGAAGATGATTTGGGTAATCTGCACTAGGGCTATGGATACATGGTTGGCACTAGAGTAAGGCCTCGAGTGGAGCCAGATATTTATATTTTGGGGATATTGACCACTTGCGAACAATATAATAATGCCTAAATGATCCATATACACTAAAATAATAATCATCTAAAAAGGGGAATACATGGTATAAAGTATTTTAAAAATTGCCAAACTAGTTGATTAGATGTTGCCTAGCTCAAATTCATAGCCAAGGAAATTAATACATTGCACACACATGAATTAATTCCCTTCTTAAGATCCATAATTTTATCTAACAAATGATTCCCTCTTGGGTTTGAAAATTTAAATATTAACAAATGGTATGAAATGTTTAGAATTAATTTTAGTGATCTTTCATTTTCTAATGGGAGATTCTAGATTCTAAGACTTTATATTTTCTCCCTATAGTAGTTGACATTTTTTGTGACCAAAACACCCCCATTTTACTAATAAAATGGAGATGCACTTATGCCATTGAATAATTGTTTTATGGGTCTATTTATTTTGGGACATGAAATTTTTTGATTAAATTGAAGCCTAAAGTTTGTTGATTATGTTTATTTTATAAAACTTTAGCTTAAATTTATAGATTACTAACAATGGTTTAAAATGGTCAAAATCTCATGTGACAAATCAAATTTATTTTAGCAAAGTTGACTTAATTATTTTATGTGTCTTGTAGGTCTACTTATGTAATTTACATTCTTTTGTGACTATTCACATCTATACATTGTTACTCACAAATAAGTCAAGTCTAAAATGTAGCTTATTTGAATTTAGTTGTCATGCCCTTTTATGGAGAAGTGTTCACATGTATCTATTTTACAACTTTTGCACACTTGCATTATCAGATACATAATTTTAGTTATCAAAACTTTGTGATGTTGAGAGAGGCTTCCACATGTCATGGTTTCATAGTCTGCATGTCTATTCTTTACATCCTCAAAGATCCTATTCCTTGAATACCTAGCTACAAAAATAATGTAATGATGTGATAACTCAAGATGATGTCATGTGTCTTAACCTCATAGCTTCACACCTTTCATTTCAAGACTTTATGCTACAGAAGAATGTGACTATGTGTCATGATGCCACTATTTCAATCTCACATCTTTACACACTTAAAAGATTTGAGATTGATAAAATAAATATCAAAAGATTGTGATAATGAAACATGATGACACATATCCCTTGCTATTATAATTAGTCATAAACACACATAATGCACTACTCAAATATAACAATACTGGGTTTGTGACAACATTATATCCTACCAAGTGGCATTTATAAAGCTAGAGATGGGACATGTAAGCCTACAATGGTCTACATTGGGGTCATAAAATAAATTTAATAAAATGAAAGGGATGATTGAGATCCCAAAAGCTATGATAAATTGATGCTTATCTAATAAATCTCTTGAGAAGGCATAAATCATAAATCAGATTCAAATGGAAAGATAGCCTTTAGTGAGAAATTAACTCTCATGTACCAGCTATCATAGCCTAGGATTAACATCTAATGAAGTGATTTATATGGCCCCAAATTTATTTTAATTTCATTTGAAATCAAATAGTTATGTAATTAAGAACTTATAACTCTCTGCTTCCTTCATCTCATTTGTAAATTATATTTCCAACTTAAATTTATCATAATGGTAGTACTAGACCAAACTTAGACTCCAATTTTTATTCTTCTATGGGAAAAACTAAGAGAATAAGGCTAAAAAAATTTATCCAAGAGCTCTAGGTGGATAATTTCCTCATTCTTTTGATAATATATAAGTCATTCGAATTAGTGAAGGAATATAATGACATTAACAACTTGTCACTTGATAAATGGGAATACATAGGCAACCTAGTAGCAATAAAAATGATAGGATTTCACAAATTATCTGAAAAATTAGAGGAATTCCCCTACATTTAATTACTCTTCATTTTTTTTACTATGGGAATTCACACAAAAGATACATTGCATAAAACTAAAATCTGATTTATAGTTACATGCATTGTTGGTATTAGATAGGAGAAGCACTATATTATTTATCCAACAAGACATTGGTTACAACCAAGAGGTCACCACAGAGTGGTTCAAAACACATGATTTTATGGTTACATTTCAAGTTTGAGTGTCTAATCTAGTAACTTTGTGAAGAAAAGGAAAGTCTCCTCAATTTACATATCTCAATTCATACTAGGAGTGAGAATTGGAATTACTTAAATGAAAATGTTACTCAAATTTTAATCCATTACTCATGTATAAGAGGTTTTGGTGCCTTTTCTTATCTATCATCCTTGATCATAAGATAATCCATACCTTGGGAGAGATAATCAGTTTTAATATATTCCAATATTAGAACTATGTGAGTCAAGATGATAGTTTTTATATGTTATCCTATTTATCAGATGTATTTTATTTTACAATGGGCCTCCTAGGGTTTCTTTCATACAAACATAAGGTATTTTGACATGTTAGATATTCATAAATCTAGTAACTACATACAAAATATAACTGATAAGTTTTATCTGACTGTATATCAATCCATTAATGTGAAACCAATGCCAAGGCTATTATATGAATTCAAGATTTATATATGGATGTTCAGTGATTATTGGTTATACTTGGACCATAAAATTATAAGAGTATATGTAACTCATGTGGCACCTTTCTTCATACCAATACATCCCTAACAAGCTGGCTAAACAAAATATTGTTTTTCAATTGACCAAAAACATAAATTGGGATTCCAAGAGTGATAATCTTGCCCTTGTCCATAAGATACAAATTATAATAAGTATAGCCTAGTTACAATAATGGATCTAATTGATTAGGGATGGATCTCACAGATCATCTTTCAACCTAAAAGTTTTATAATTTAAATATTGATATCCTAGGGGAAAATTTGTTGATCATTTTAAATATCTTCAAGGTAGGATTAGAGCCTCCTAATTCCATAAAAATATGATCATGACATAATATTCCTTAAATCATAGAAGATACAAAAATATACAAGAGAATGAGAGTTTTTTTCATGATTATGAAGGTTTTCCAAAGAATCCAATATGACCCAACTCTTGAAAAGATGGTAGAATAATTTGACAAGGAAGAGTCCTTAGAAGAAATAAATGAGTAATTAAAGAGAAGGATATTAAGAAGACTTCTTCCTCCTAGGGCTCCAAGTCTAATGTCTTCTCCTCTTATTATAGGCAGTGCATCTTAATATTCACCTAATCTACAAATTGAACTAGTTGTTCTAACTGTTTCTCCATATCCATCACTTCCACCATGGGATACTCAATAGGGTAATTCATAATTTTAAAGATCATTAAATTTTACATACTGATCTGACATAGAAGACATATCTTAGGGAGAGGAATTAGAAGAATAAATCACTATAAGGTATGATTCCTAGTTTAAGCAAAGACTTCTTCATCTATAGTTTTCTAAGTGGCCAGTCCTAGTTCTATTTCTATTTTAGTTATTCCTAAAAGGTCAATAAGTATTTTGAACACAAGTCTAGTCTCTACTAATTCAATCAACAACATATACACCTCTACAATTATTATCTTATCAAGTTTTTTAAATTCCACTAGATATTATTTCACACTATAGTAAGGGATAAAATTATACAACCCTTTACTTCTTCACTTATTTCTTCTATATCCAAATATAGTTTAAAACCCTTTGATTTCATTTTACAAATTATAAGATTTGAGGACTTGGTATCCTAGTACATTTTTACCACTCAACCATTGTAAAAAAAGTATTCATAATTAACTATATTTGTAGTCATATAAAATATAAAAATTGGTAACTTGAGTGTGGCTTATGACAACCCAACCCATAGGTCCCTCCTGCTTGATTTCATGACCCTCATAGGCATATTTTCACTGATTCCCAATTATCCATAGCCTTTCAAACCTAATCCTAGCTCAACCAAATTGATCTTTCCATGACAAATCTATCCCCTAGGTCTTGTTAGCTTAGGACTATAGAACCCAACTTGGATTATAGTAGTGGGCCCTCTAGTGTCTACTTTTGGTGCTCTTTTCCACATGAATTATTACCTCTAATAGTCAGTTCTTTCTGATTCTTATCCCTCTTGCTATCAGCCTAATGTGAGCACATTCAACCCATGACCAATATATCCCTATAAAAACCCATTCAAAGTTTATTTGGAAAGGGGTTGGCAAATATCATAAAGTAAGCAAGAATACTAAGTCAATCTTCCCTATTCTCTATATACAACCAAAAAATATTACTACAAGCTTATTAAAATCCTTACACCAGTCCCTAGTCAACTCAAGCACACCCATTTTTAGCATTTTGCATCTCCATACACATAATTGCACAAATCACATCAAGTGGGAGAACTACATATGGCTTGATCCCTCTTTGGAGTATTGGTATGTAGGTAGTGTGCCCACACAAGGGGTGTGGATACATGTTCAATGAATATTACACATACTATCCCCCCCTTTTCCCCAAAATTTTTCAAAGCACAATGGAGTTTAGGGTTTGAAGACTAAATCATCTCTACAAGGAGTTTCATAGACATCCAATAATCAAAATTTAATAGGAAGGCTCACATGAACATAATAAACAAAACCTAGAAAGATCAAATATCCTAGAAAATATAGACAAAGAGGAATATAGCATCAGACCCTAGGTTTTTTATTTTAGAGCTCTTTTCCTTTCACAAAACAAAGGCTAGATCTTGATTTGTGACAGTGTCCCAGTCTTGCACAGTGAATTCCAAACTTTGTCTATCATATCAGTCTATTTCTAGCTAAGTTTTATTTTCTCTCCCTTATTTCTATTTTTATAAAGTTTCAAATTATACAAAGTAGTAGATTAATTATTGAATATTTATTTACTAGTTTAATTAAGTCAAATTATGTGAACTAGGAATTTGACTCAAGAGAAGATGGTTAGTATTGTGTTAGTTACAAAATGAAAGAAACACACTAACTAGCATAACATCTCCAGGCCTAGACACTAGGGGGAGCTTAATAACACACATACATATGAAAACAAGAACTAAAATTCAAAGAAACCTTCCTTCACCTTCCTTGAATGCTCCAAATAACCTATTGAAGTAGCTTGCTTGGATTGTACTCAATGAGTCTTCATCAAAGGAGGCTTGGCTATCTCCTCTTCTCCTTGGCACCTTTTTGATGTCTTTACCTTTGGCTTGGATCAATAATTTGTAATTATAATACTAAATGCAATAGATTTTGGAATTATTTTTGCATTATAACTTTACATTATCCAAGCTTAAAATTCAATAAACAAGGCCTCCTATTTATAGATTTTGAAAAATGGTCATAATGAACCTAAACCATCTATCTCAAGATGAAGATGTATGGATATGAATCCATTAAATTTTTGAGGTCCAATTAAAAAAATGACCTCATAAATATTTAGAATAGAGGGGAATTAAAGAGGCATGGAGGGTATTAATGAAGCATGCAGTGGCTTAATCTTGATATTTTATGCATTTATGGGTTAGGGATGTCTTTCCAAGAAATGATGTCATTTGATGACATGGATATTAAATATTATTTTCTAAAAAAGAAATTTAAAAATCTCCATGGAATTATTAATTAGGCTCATGATTTGAATTAATTAGATTTAAGCATGATTAGTCACTTTGATGCAAATGTTAGCCCTTTGGTGCACAAGTTAATCAAATTGGTCAAAATGCGTCATTATTGGCTTGAAATTTTCTTGAATTAGATTTAGAAGTTAATTTTAGATGCGTTGGAACCATTATCCCATTTAGGATTTTTCCAACACAAAATACCAAAGGCACATGTCTTGTGAAAGAATTTGGTAGAAAAGATCAATCTAGAGCACCTAGGTGCAAAATTAGCATTTTGACTCGAAATGATCTGATCAAAGTTAGTTGATTCATAAATTTTATTGCCCTATTTAATGATACCTTGGCAAAAATTAGAACTTTAATATATTAATTTCAACTCATTTAATGTGTTACAGTGTTTTAGGCTAAATTTTGGATTTTGGTAGAAATTGGTCAAAATTCTGGTTGGAGGTTATCGGTGGCCGGTTTTAGGTGTCTAAAATTTTCCCCTATTTGGGAAGGCATTGAATATATAAACATAGTAACATCTTCTCAAATAATGAAAAGTTCTTGTATGCATACAACTTCAATGACAATTTATGAACTATAGGATGCCCCCTCGAGGGAACAGTTGACATAAGTAGGTTGGTAAACGGTCCTCAAAAAGAAAGAAGCAAAAAAAAGGAACCAAAAAAAGGAAGATGATGGGGTGAAAACATAATGATTTTGAAAAAATAGTCAAAATCATTGAGAATGCAAGTGGGATGGTGTACAATCATTTGCCCAAAGGAAATTATAATCGTTGTACCTCGATAGTGGCAATGTGGTATGATAACATAATGATTTTCCCAAAGGTAGTTATAATCATTGAGAAGATGGATCTATCCCAGTTAGGATAGAAAAACAAGATAATAACATGCCCTTATTTGGGGAATTTTTTTTTGGTGAGAACACAATGATTTGCCCAAAGGCGGTTATAATCATGGAGAAATGTAGGTGGGATGGTGTACAATGCTTTGCCCATATGTGGTTATAATCATTAGATTATGACAGTGGGAATAATGATTTATTGATTGATTTATGATGATGGTAGCTTAACACATAGGGTAATGATGGATTGGAACAACCTGATAATAGGGAGATGCTCATTCATACTAAGAAAGGTTGAAATTCTTTTGTGGTTAATTACTTTGTTTGGGATAGGATTGGGTTGTCAGTGATGAGGAGATGTTGATGTTACCCTTATTGAGTAGAATTCTTGAAGATAATTTTTTTTTATCACTTGATGATAAGAATCATGATAGAACACCATAAGGACTAGGCCAAAATATGCATAGGGATTGACTCTCAATATCTAATACTCAATAGAAAACAATGCACCAATGATAAAAATAATGATGATAATGTAAACATATGAATATGGATGGATTCGGTTATAAATGCATAAGGAATCATCTAATGAATGAACATAGACTGAATCAAGGCAATAGTGTTGAAAGGAAATAAATAGGAACACAAATGAGAAAAAAAACAAGCAAGAAAAGTAACAGTTAGTCCTAATTTTAGTAGAAACAACATGACAGACATTGCCCATAGAAAATAGGTGAAAAATTAACAAAAAAAAATGATGGGGAATATAATAAAAGAAAGGGGCTGGTCGAGCTATCTCCATATGTACTAGGTAAGTGGATGTTGCCTAGATAGTTCCATGGATGTAATATCCAACAAAAACTTCAAGCCAAATGTAGTTTTCCCAAGAAATGGGAAAAAATTGACAACTGATGAAAACAAACATAATGGATGTGATAGAAGAATAGGAATGGTAATGCAAAATGACAAGTGCATGGGAGAAAAGGCCAAAAAGGATGGGGAAACTAAGTGACAAGTGATTGTGCTTGCAACTTAGTAAGGGTTCCAAGAATCCTTAAGGCAAATAAGTGGTCAATGTTTTTGTTTTTTTCTAATGGTTTTACAAATGTTTTTAGAATTTTTAGAGTATCTCAACTCGATCAAGAATGACAAGACATTAAATGGTTAAATCTCACTAAATGGCAAGAGTGTTACTTAGGTTTCTCACAAAATGGTGAGAGCATGGCTAAGGTTGCTTGTAAAATGGTGAGATCATGGATTAAGTTATTCATAAAATAGTGAGAGAATGGATTAGGGCGATTGAGCTAACCTCAACAAGTATTGAGCACTACCTACATAGTACCAAGTAGGACCTCAAGTCACTATAGTTCTACCTTATAATGGAGGAATCTGACTAGTATATCAGCCAATTCAAATAAAATAGGCACAGTTGGTATAAAGGCATAGTAGAACATAGAGAGTGGATAGTTGGTATGATCAAGGCACAATAAACAAGTGTTGCCCCTAGTTTTCCCATAGGCATTTATAACTAGGATACGATGGAATAGGTCAATGATACTAAGTTTCTCATAGGTAGTTGTAATTAGGATCAAGATAATGAGTGATAATAAAACAAGAAATGAAGGATGCAACTATCAAACATCTATCATACTACTCCAAAATACTACCTCTATTTGGAATGTGTTAAATAATTGCTGAAATCAAATTTGAATGCTCTTGCTAAAAGTAGTAATGGAACCAAGGTCATAGGGCCAAATAGGGAGGGAAAAAATGAAATCAATTGATGGGGAAAGGTATTGTAAAACATACATGTGATATGAAAAGTGATAGGTTGGTAGGATGATAGGTCAGTAAAAAGGTATTATAAAAAGATGATTAACAAAATGATACAACTTGAAATAGTCCTTATAGACAATACACCAAGTCACTCAAGTGTAGTACTGCTTGAAGTGGATAATGTTTATTGACTCATCAAGTTTATGGCCATCTACTGTGGCAATCTTGTATGCTCTGGTTCTAAAGTTTGTTGTAATGATGAAAGGACCAACCTAGTTGGGTATGAACTTACCTTTATGCTTTTTTTCAACTGTGGTATTATTTTGGTTTTCCTTAAGGACAAGACCACCAAGTTAAAATTCTTTATGTTTCATGCACTGATTGTAGTGGCCTCGAAGTCAATTTTGATAAGCTTGGAGATTATTCACCGCATCCATTCATTTCTCATCAAGTAACTATAGTTATTATAGGTGAGCTACTTGATAGTCATTGTCGTCTAGAATATGCTTAAAAGAGATGCATAGAGATGGAAACTTGACCTAAATTGGAAGGATGGATTATATACCATAAATACGTGAATATGGAGTGGCTCTTATGGGTGTGTAGTGATTGGTATGGTATGCCCAAAGCGTAAAGAATATATGAAGGTACCAATCATGACTAGAATCATTAAAAATATTTTTAAGAATGTTGATAATAGTTTTGTTTGATGCTTCAGCCTAGCCATTACCTTGAGGGCAATATGCTATAGAAAAATGTTGTATGATGTTATATTCAACATATAGCTTTTCAAAATCATTATTATTGAAGGATTATCCATTATCAGATATAATTTTAGAGGGCATACCATAGATACAAATGCGATGGTTCAAGAAGAGCTTATAAATCTGATTTCCAATAATGTAAGTGAGGGGTATAGCTTTAACCCACTTAGTGAAATATTCAATGGCAATAACGATATGTTTATGGCCATCAGATGAGGTGGGATTGATCTTCCTAATGAGGTCAAGGCCCCATGTAGAAAATGGACATGGTATCAACATTGGTTTCAGAGTCTTTGCCAAGGCATGAATCAAATTAGCATGCCATTGACATTTGTCACACTTCTTTACATATGCAACCACATCTACATCCATTGTGGGACAGGAATAACTAGTATGCAAGAGTATTTTGGATAGGATGGACCCGTTAGTGTGGGATCCACATATGCTTTCATGAATTTCTCATAACTCTAGTGTAGATTCTATCAAATTTAAAAAATAAAGTAGAGTTTTATCAAAAGTATGGTGATTAAGGGTTGATCCAAGTAAGGTATAATGATTGGTTTCATGGATGAAGGCTTTTGTTTATTTTCAAGATAGGTTAGGTGGTAAAACATGGTCATAGAGGTAGTTATAAAGATCTGAGTACTAGATGTTAGATTGTGGAGCTAAAAGCTTCACTGATGCAAACATGGAGGAGGTTGTTGAGAGGTTGCTGAGTTGCAGAGCAACTGACGTTGGTCTGATCAGCCGACGTCGGTCATATACACTGAGAAGAGCAACCGACGTTGATCAGGGATCAGCCAGTGTCGATCACCTCTAGGCAAATAGGGACTAACATCGGTCGCCTGTGCAGTTCCAAAACTGCCAGTTCATAGATAGTTAGTTAACGAACTGGTTGTTTACATGTAGAAGGCCAATTATAGACTTGAGCTGTGGATCTAATTATTATAATTAGATGTCTAATTATTGTTTGCATGAGATATATATAATAGACTCATGGTCTATATTGTAATTTGTGCGAGAGAGTAAGAGACTAAATATTAGCTCCTTCAGAGTGAAGAGAGTAAGATGTGTTCCTCCTAGTGCCACAGTGCCAAGTGTGGGTGCTGGTTCAGTAGGTGTGTAAGGCCACATTTGGAGATCTACATGGTATGTAAGATCATTGATTTATAGGTGTATGTGTGTGTGAGGTCTAGGTTTACAAGTGTGTAGAACTAGGTTGATCTATAGTTGGCAGCAAGATCAAGGTGATAGCAACACAATAAGGAGCAAGATCAGGTGGGATCTACTTGGAGTACGGTGTGTACTCAGTTGGAGAGCAAAGAAGAAGGCAAGGTAGTTCCTTCCAAAGTAAGATCATTTGAGTTATAGGTTATTGCAAGTTCATGGGAGAACTACTTGGAGTGCATTGTGTACTTGATTGAGTATGTTTGTATACTCAGTGTATCGGCAATATTGTTACTGACTAGTTGACTGGCGGTGTTGTTACTAGCTAGTGGAGGTGAACACCAACTCTGTGTTTGAGTTGTGTGTTGGGATCGTAATTGAGAGAGTGAGCTCTTGAAGGTGAATTACTGAACACTTGGTGTGGGAAGCCTATAAGGTGGGAAGAGTGTGGCATCTCTTCATTTGTAATTCTTTTCTGGAAGAGTAGTAATACAATTGGGTATTGTCTCTCATATTCTATGTTATTTTTGAATTCTAGTTAATTGTGATTCTGGTTTAATTCCGCATGTTAAGTTGCTTGGTAATCAATGGTGCTTCCTCGGTCCTAACAATTGGTATCAGAGTTAGGGTGCTGGTTCATAGCTTGATACCATTAACAGTTGGTATCAGAGCTAAGGTTGCAGGGAGTAGGTTTTGTGTTTGGTTACAGGTCACTCTCAGGGGTTTTTGATTGAGTGGGAGTATAGCAACAACAAAAGAAAGTACACTAAGAATGGAGGAATTGAAAATCACGAATGGTCAATTACGGTGTTATGGAAAGAAAGAGTAGGTAAAGAGATATTGCTAGTTGGTGGGATATTAGCATGAAGGAATTGAAGAAGCAGATGTTGCAGGTGTTGTTACATAGGATGCTCTGGGATGTTCTTTGGATAAAGTAGAGTCTTGTTTTATAGATTCTGTTGCCTCTTTCCATGTAGTTTGAAATAGAGTATTTTTCCATGTTAAGGTCTTTGGAGACTTTGGAAAGATTTATTTAGGGGCTGGTGTGCCTTGCCAAAGAATTGGCAAAGGGGAAGTGCGGCTGAAATTGTAGATGGCCAACACATGGGTGTTGAAGGAGGTCATGCAGGTCCCAGTTCTAAAGATGTGGCTAATTGCTTCAGGAAAGTTGGGTGATGAGAGATGCAAAAGAACTCTCACAGTGGATGCACTTGAATTAGATGATGGTAACAAAGTAGGTATCCTTTATTTATCTACTTATATTACTGATTCTTCTTTTGTTGTGAAGACGTGGCTTTGTAGGCTTGGTCACATGAGTAAGAAGGAGATGCATGTTCTTAAGAGGAAGTCAGATGTGTTTTACAGACTTAAGAACTAGAAAGCCTTGGTGTTTCTAGAAGAGATGATAGACAGAGATCAGTGGAGAAGATGGACATCTCTGAGTAGGGCGGTTTGGATAGGGTTTTGATCCATGGAGAGCTTGAGAGTAAAAAGTCATCACTCACAAGCGAACATAGTTACCAGCGTCAGTCAAGGGAAACCGGCATCGAACAGAAAGATGATGATGTCGATCATGTGCAGACTAGATCTGGTGGTGTCAGGTAGGGTGGCTACCAACGTCGGTCAGGGAACCAACATTGGTGACCAGGTAAGATTGACGTCGGTTAGAAAACTAGCATTGGCAGAAAGGATAGTCGCATGGAATCGACATCGATCGGATGCAGATTGTGTGGTGACTGAGGTCGGTCACTAGAATGGATTTTGGGCAGATAGCAAGCTGTCAAGGAGTCTCAAATGCCATATGGAGGATTGAAAGGGTAAGTAAGCCTCAAATTCATTGTTCCTCTTCTTTATACTCATTGCTCACTGCAGAGCAGGAAGGATCTAGGAAACAGTGGGAGCATGGCATGATTAGGATGCAGAACCAAACGAGAGATTTGGTAGGGTTGCCAGCCGGAAGAAAGCACTGAAAGATGAATGGATGCCTTAGTTAAAGAATAGAGAGAATGAACACCTAAGATGGAAGGCCGGGTCATATGGTCTTGAGGAAGCTACAGGATAGTGGTACAGGTTTTGATAGGTGGATGACAAAGCAAGGCTTTAGTCAATGTCAGTGTAACCATTGTGTTTGTCTTACCAGGTGGATAATGGTCATGACATTATCCTGTTACTATATGTGGATGGTATGCTAGCTAGCAGGTTCATACATACAATGTTTTACTGAGCTAAAGGTAAGGTTAGTTCAGTGGTTTGCCATGAAGGATTTGGGAGTAGCAAAATTCTTTGGCATGAGTTATCCTAGAGACAGGGAGATCACAAGCTAATGTTGTCACAGGATGATTGTGTGAAGTTAGTGCAGGATGCAAAATTAGGTAGCACACCTATGGATGGACAGGTGACAGAATAGGGTCCCCAATCACATGATGAGGTTGAGTACATGTGTACTCCCTAAGTTTGCCCACACAGTGAGAGCTGTCAAAATTTTTGGAGCCGATCCAGGAAAGAAGCACTGGAGGGCAATTCAATCGATTCTTAGGTATCTAAGAGGGACCAGTAGCAGGTGCACATGCTATGCAGGGTCAAGTTGTTTTCTACATGTGTTTGTAGATGCGAATGCAACAGGTTACTTGGATGACAGGAGGTTCACCATAGGGGTTATGGTGGTTGGTCTTCAAGGTTGAGCTTGAAGAGGGATACAAGCTAGGAAATAGATTAGATAGGGTACAGGTACAGGTACAGGTACAATGCAATTGTTTATCTCCAAGTGGGAGATTTTTAGGTTGTGGAGCTAAAAGCTTCACTGATGCAAACATGGAGGAGGTTGCTGAGAGGTTGTTGAGTTGCAGATCAACCGACGTCGATCTGATCAACCGACGTCGGTCATATACACTAAGAAGAGTAACTAACATCGGTTAGGGATTGGCCGGCGTCAGTCACCTCCAGGTAGATAGGGACCGATGTCGATCACCTGTGTGGTTACATAACTACCAGTTCATAGATAGTTAGTTAATGAACCATTTATTTGCATGTAAAAGGCCAATTATAGACTTGAGCTACAGATCTAATTATTGTAATTAGATGTCTAATTATTGTTTGTATGAGATCCATATAATAGACTCATGGGCTGTATTGTAATTTGTGCTAGAGAGTAAGAGAGCAAATATTATCTCCTTCAGAGTGAAGAGAGCAAGGTATGTTCCTCTTAGTGCCACAGTGCCAAGTGTGGGTGCTGGTTTAGAGAATCAAAAGGATTCTTCATGTATGTAGGATCTTGGTCAGCAGGTGTGCAAGGCCATGTTTGGAGATCTACATAGTAAGTAAGATCATTGATTTGCAGGTGTATGTGTGTGTGAGGTCTAGGTTTGCAGGTGTGCAGAACCAGGTTGATCTGTAAGTGGCAGTAGGATCAAGGTGACAGCAACACAATAGGGAGCAAGATCAGGTGAGATCTACTTGGAGTATAGTGTGTACTTAGTTGGAGAGCAAAGAGGAAGGCAAGATAGTTCATTCCAAAGTAAGATCATTTGAGTTGCAAGTTGTTGCAAGTTCATGGGAGATCTACTTGGAGTGCATTGTGTACTTGGTTGAGTATGTTTGTATACTCGGTGTACCGGTAGTATTGTTACTGACTGGTTGACTGGCAGTGTTGTTACTGGCTGGTGGAGGTGAACACCAACTCTGTGTTTGAATTGTGTGTTGGGACCATAATTGAGAGAGTGAGCTCTTGAAGGTGAATTACTTAAAACTTGGTGTGGGAAGCCTGTAAGGTGGGAAGAGTGTGGCATCTCTTCATTTGTAATTCTTTTCTGGAAGAGTATTAATACAATTGGGTATTGTCTCTCATATTATGTGTTATTTTTGAATTCTAGTTACTTGTGATTCTGGTTTAATTCTGCATGTTAAGTTGCTTGGTAATCAATGGTGCTTCCTCAGTCCTAACACTAGATAGGACTAGGACCAACAATATCATAAATCATCATGATGGTTGAAGGTTTATGAGTTGGTGATAGCAAGTTCTTGACAAGGAACTGATACTATTTAGCTATGTTTATTTGTCAAATCATAGATCCAGTAGTAGCCATAGTATTTATAGTTATGGTACTTTCCCTTGGTATATGCTCAAACTAAATGTCAGTAATATATCATTGGAGAGTGTCGACCATGGACTTATATAGAACTAGCTTTCCATCTTTGGTCTGAAAATGGTTTGTAACTTGATTTATTATTATCTAGGAATCACCATAAACATTGAGATGAGATACGTTCCATTATACCACTTGACAAAGCCCTATAATAAGTGCCTCATATTCAGCCATGATTTTGGTATAAGGAAAGATGATCTTAAATGATTTTGCAATTAAATCCCCTTATGGTGTAATAAATAAAAAGACTGCCCTTGATTGATGTACTATGAATGATCCATCAAAATATAACTTCTAGTGTTACTCCTCGAGAGGTGTTTTAATGATGGTCATTATGGATTCATCAATAAATTTGAACATGAGTGGCTCTCTATCAAAAATGGGTGTTTTAGCAAGATGATATATAATAACTTACCCCTTAATAGCTTTTTGATTGATGTATTCGATGTCAAAATCACTTAGGAGTGTGATCCACTTAACTATACAACCTTGTAAAGCTATTTTAGATAGTAGATACTTGAGTAGATCTACTTTTGAAAAAAACCATGGTCTTATTATTTAACATGTAATGACACAACTTCTGAGCTATGAAGACCATGGATAAACAAGCTTTTTCTATGGGTGTATAATTATGTTCATACACAGCTAGTGTATGAATTAAATTATACATGGCATGCTCTTTTCCATTATCATCATGCTGAGCCAAAAGTGCCCCCAAGGCATTATTAGTAGCTGATAGATACAATAAGAATGGCTTTCCTAACATAGGAGGTACTAAGATAGGTAGATTCATTAGATAGTCTTTGATTTGTTGAAAAGTTGTTTGGTAGTGATCATCCCAGTGAAATGTGACTCCCTTCTTTTAAAGATGCATAAAAGGATCACCATTTATTAGCTAATTGAGATATGAAGCATCAGATAGATTGGATCTTGACTTGTAAACTATGGATCTGCTTCAAAGTAGTTGGTGGTTTCATATTTGTTATAGCCTGGACATTAGTCAGATCAACTTCAATGCCTTGATGAGACATAATGAAGCCTAAAAATTTGCCTGAGGTGACTCCAAAGACACACTTCTTACGATTAAGTCTAAATTTGTACTCACATAATCTTTCAAATATTATACATAGCACTTTGGGTGATCAACCTTGGTCTTTGATTTACCAAGAATGTTGTCGACATAGTCTTTAATAATATTATGCATCATATCATGAAATATAATGGTCATGTTTCTTTGGTAGGTAGTCCCTACATTATTAAGGCCAACCATCATAACTTTATAATAAAATGTTCCCCATGGAGTGGTTAATGCTATTTTATGTTAGTCTTCTAGTGTTAATCTGATTTAGTTGTATCTCAAAAATCCATCCATTAATGAAATCATTTCATAACCCATAGTGGTGTAAACACCAAAATCATGTCTACTCCTTGGTCGTCTCCCCTTGGTCCCCTTGGTCTCGTTCCACTTCTAACCATGCCTAACCTATGTCTTATTAATTTAAAATGATTATCTATTTTAAATTAATAATTCTCTCTCTCTCTCCCTTGACACCTCACCCCTCCTAGGATACCTCTCCTTGGATGCCCTCCACTACCCCATGCCAAGTCTTAAATGACTTAAGACCCCATTTCATTCTCCCACTCATCCTCTCATCTCATTTAACCTACCTTCGACCATTTTTCCACGACCAGCTAACCTCGGTAGAAGGAAGAACAGACAAAAGGCTATTTTTAGTTGTTTTTCCTATTCTTTGGCTGCCGACATCGGTCAGTAGTCAGTTGACGTCGGTGGTATTGCCGGCGTCGGTTGCCTTCAAAACTGTGTTTAGCACCCCAAATGCAGGATCTTCAATCTTGAACAATCGGCCAATCTTTGAATCTTCAATCTTTTTCCAATCTGCCAATCCTTCAATCTTTCAATCTACTAATCTTTCAATCCACCAATCTTTCAATCTGACCTCTCTCTCTCTCTCCTAGACACACATCAAGCATCACAGGGACTCTACATCAACCACTCCACCTTGTAGGGAGCCTTCTGCATCAGCAACAAGATTTCAAACACCTCCAGGCTTCTTCAGCTGGCAAGAGGTAAGTATCCTTCTTTTATGTCATTTTAGTAGCTTAGAATGTCTCTGTAATCAGTTTTCTGTTTATTGCTTCTAAGCCAAATTACCACCTAGACTTGACTTTCAACTAGACCAGACCTGACTTGACTTCTTCTCGAAAAGGCTGAGAGGCCATCCCCACGTCCTTATCCCTCTTTTAGACCATACTTTCTACCCTGTAGCCTGGCACAGAGCATGCAAATAGATCCAGACCCCTTCCAGACCATTTTGCACAACCATAAACCCATCCAGACCCTGTCTAAGGCCGCTGCCCCAACCGACATCGACCATTTCCCCTACTGACATTGGCAGACTAACCAACATCGGCGACCTTGACCTACCGACATCGGCATACTAACCGATGCCAACGACTGTGGAAGACAACTTGCCACATATAGGTACGCATTTGCTTCTATTTCTTTTGATTCAGTCTTTTATCATTTCTATTTATGGCAACATTCTGCTCTGTATCAACTAGTGGACTGTCATCCCTCCAGGAAGTCTTTGCACTTCTGGGCAAGCTTTGCTTGGCAGTCCACCTTACATCCATCTAACAACTTTTTTGTTTAGGTCTCTTTCTTCTGCAGGTGTCATCCTCCATAGCCAAAGAGGAGTCCCTATGACGTCTGGATAACGGTGCACAAACCTCATCCAGGTACGTACAAAACCCTTGACCATCTTATCTTAGTTTCTCATTTCCTTTTGAATGTGAAAAGTGAAAACTTGTTTGGAAACATTCTGGCATGCTCGGTGGGACCCTAAAAGTCTTTCTTGGGTTCATACTTTTTTATTCTAAGCATACTTTTCATATAGGTGCATTAGGTCTCTTCTTGCATCTTTTCCTTCTATCTCTTCCAAAAGACACCATAAGCAAGGTTAAAAAGAATCCTTCTTTTTCTTTCTTTTCTGCATCTTAGACTAGTCAAGTCATACTCTTCAACCTCTTCTCACTTGTTTGCATACGAACTCACATTTCAATTTGGGCTTAAAATACACTACATTTCATTTCTTCCTAAATGCATACTTAGCTCTCACATCTAGTAATTAAAACTGCATCATGAATTAATTGTAGTCCACTTATGTTACACAACCAAACCACTTGCACAAAATCAAACATCTTAACACACCTAAGACAAGGCCCGACTAGGATTTCATCACCTAGCAGATATCTTACCTATCCTGGCAATCCCACTTGGACTTCACAACCAAGGGGAAAGCCCACTCTGTTCTCTGGTAGAGGATAATCTCTAGGGGAAGTATATACTGGCTAAGTGAGACCAACTTATCACTGGGCTCGTGAAGTGAGGGGAGCTTGCTCCTTAGCACCAGGCCATGTATGGAACCTAACACAGACTCTTGAGCACCGAAACTAACCTAAAACCATCTTTAGACTACTTCTTCTAGGACCCATTCTAATAGCCAACTTCCCAAACACACTTTAAGGCATAAGCCAACATGATTCTAAAAGTTGATTCTTAGGATTTAACGTTTAGGGTATGTCTGTCTTCATCTTCTTTTTTGTCTTTATCTGGTTTTTTGAGCTAGTGAGGACGTTTTCTTCTTTCCAAAAACTTTTAAATTTTTTGAGTTTCTAGAAAACACAGTAACTGACATCAGTTTTACCACCAATGTCAGCAACCTTTCTTCACTAGTATCAGTTATCTGACTGACATAGGCATCCTGTTCCACCGACATTGGTTTTTCAACTGACGTCGATCACTGTCCAAATTTTTTTTCCCAAAATAGCAAGATTAAAACCTGACTTTCTTGTTGTCTAACACCATCTTGGTTTTTTGAAACTGAAAAACACATTTTCTAGAACCTGAACCTTTTTGCCTTGAATGGTTTTGACACGCAGTCAAACCAAGACTCTTGTTGACCACGCGAGGCAACAACCGCTTCCACCTTTGCCTTCCATAACTAGTCCTCTAATGGAGTATCATTCAGAGACCGAACGAACTCTTACCCGACTGACCCTGACTTGACCATCTATTATTCCCAAAGGGGATCAAAACTTTGAAAGGTTCCTTGACCTCAATGTCAAGGCCCTTCAACATTATCTCATGAGAAGCTAAACGCAAGACTCTTCAGGCAACCCAGTCTATGGGATGCCAACCTCCTTAACTAAAGCGGCAACGATATCGACAGCATCCACTACCCAACCCAAGAACACTCTGGCCTTTGCTTTGACCATCAACCTGACCATGACCTATCTTCAAAGTGTGGCTTCTGCTTCTATCTTTGGGCCCACTTCCATTGGGGTTTCAGCCCCCCATCAACCACAGACTATTCAACAAAATTCTACCCCTTTTCAAAATCTAGTTGTCTCCATCCCACCTACTCTTGACTCTATCAACACAAGAGTAACTACCTACCCTTCAACTAGTGGTGCCACCCCTCAACCACCTTCGGTGGCCCCTATTCAATTTGTGCCCTCTAACTCTATGGTACAACCACCCCTGGCTTCCACATCTATGACTAGTTATCAATATGTTGCACCTATACAAGTGAAATCGACTACGTCATATGCCTCTTCTAGCACCTTCCAAGTGCCTTACAACCTAGGGGGTGCCCCATCTACCAATTTGTCAGTTGATCTCATCAAGATGCTGATGGACAAGATGTCTAATCTTGAGGCTTCCATTTCTGGTTCAAGCAATGTCCTTTCATATGACCAAATTTGCAACGAACCCATCCATCCCTCCATCCCAATCCAACCATATCCCAGTCAGTGGGAGCTTCCTAAGTTTACTCGCTTCCAGAGTAAGGAAGACCCACAACAGCATCTGTGAGCATTTAGACATGCTTGTTACTTGATAGCACATGATGATGCGCTACTACTACGCACATTCCCCATGTCACTTTCTGGCGCTACCCTTGACTGGTACAACTCTCTCACCAGTCACTCTATTTTCACTTTCACCTAGCTAGCCCAACTCTTCCTTGACCACTTTTCTATCAATATCATCAAAAAGGTTTCAATCACAGATCTATACTCTATCAGGCAGTTTGATGATGAATCAATAGTCGATTTTATCGCCCGTTGGAGAGGCTTGATCAACCAACTCTCCTTCTCTTTGCCCCAACCTGAGCTCATCGAGCTCTTTTCTCGAGCATGTGCCAAGCACATCTCATCCACCTTGTGGGTTCAAACATTTTGCACTTTTGACAAAGCTTTCACCATGGCTCGAAAGCTTGAACTCCATGCTATTGAAGAGAATAAGGTCAAATTGTGTAATACCAATGCAAAAATTGATGACCCTTCTTCTTCCAGACCTTCTTCTGCCAATTCCAAGTCAAAAGGAGTGGCCAACACTATGGTCATTAGATCACCATCCTTGACAATGACTGACTAACCTCAACCTTCCACATCTCAAAGCATCACAAAACAATTCCAACAATGGTACATACAGCATAAACACACTCCACTAGGAGAGTCATACGCTTCCATTTTGGAAAAACTCGTCAAGTAGGGGGTCCTCAATCTCCCTCCAATCCGACCACCTCAATTCGACCCTTCAAAAGCCATCCCTACATTGTATAGGGAAAATGACTTCTATCACTATCACTGTGTCCAAGGCCATGACATAAACAACTACCGAACATTCAAGAACATTGTCCAAGACATGATAGATAAGGGAGATCTTGTTTTGGATAACCCAAATGCACTGCCTAATCAAAACATTGACATCTTCAAACAACCTTTTCCTAACCATCCTCCTAGCCAAAACAATGTCTAGACCATGGCCGATAGCTCCCAAGAGCATGATATACGCACGGTCAATACGGTCTCGCCTCTTGTCCCTAACCAACCTCCTACACAGGTAGAAGAGCCTTCTTCTCCTATTAGTTCTCCATTGACCTCTCTTATATTGGAGGATGCTTTGACCATACCAATGCCATTAGCCCCACCTTCATCCTTCCCCCTACCAATGGAGGATCCTACCTTGCCTACTCCTCAACCACAAGTAGAAGGCACGATCATCCCTGCCCTCTGCCCTCTTGAGGAGCCACATTCTCCAATTTCTTCTCCACAAAGAGAAGACCCTGTCTCTTCACCCACTTTGATCGAGGAAGACCCAGTGACAGTTTTCTCTTGCCTTTTGCTTGAGATCGCTACATCTCACTCGCCTCTGTCCACATCTGAACCCAAACCCACACAGGCGTCCATCAAGCCAAAAGAGATTAAATCTCTCAGTGTTCACCCCAAATCTAATCTTGCCTCACACAATAATGGCCCTCAAACCAAACCAAAGAAGGCCACTAGACCACACCAGAGAATTCCTCCCCCACCTTCATCATTGCCCTCTATTTTGGGCCCACATCCATCCACCTTAATAGGAGTGCTTCCTACTCCAAAACCTCATAGAGGAAAACTGCCTCCATTATCCCCTTTACCCATCAAACATATATTTCTTCCAAAATGACCAATGCCTCCTACGTCTCCAAAACAAAAGTCATCAACCCCTACTGCAACAAAACATGCAGACTCATTAGCAGGTTCTTATGCCTTGCTATTATGACAATTGTTGCAATCTTCTTGCATCAGTCTTCCACCTCTTAAACCATACCAATCTCTCAAACCAAAATCACCCTGGTTCGATGACACTACAGTTTGTGCATATCATTGCACACCTGGGTATGACACTGAGCATTGTTGTGCCCTCAAGGTTGTCATTCACCAATGCTTGGAGAAAGACACCCTTCTTCTTGACCATATTATCAACAAACCTTCAACATCATCCCATGCTTCCCAAACCTCCTCACCGTCACACTCATCAACTCTCAGATCAAGACCATCTTGGTTTGACAACACTAAATTTTGTCACTATCATCGCACACCGAGACATGACACTGAGCATTATTGCGCTCTTAAAGCTATCATTCATCAACACCGAAAAAAGGATACCCTTCTCATCAAGGATCCTCTTGACTACCCCTTTGCCAAATCTTTGACACCATCACACACCTCACAAACATCATCACCTAAATCAGGATCTCAGCACCAGACTATGGTCCCTCCACCGCCTTTAACCCCATTATTTGAAATCAACACAGCCAACTTGACCACCAGCCCACCAACCCAAAAGGATAAAGGGAAAAGACATGTTTCTATCCCTTGGACATCCCCATCTACTAAGCCTTCACCACAACCAAAACCCAAGATTACTGTCTTGGGCACATCTCGACCAACATCCTCAAAGACAATCCATGACTCCATGGTGAAACAACCTCACCACACGACCCTTGTGAAGATGTCTTTGTATGATCTCATACAAAACTCTCCACAACATCATCAAACTTTGATCCAAGATTTACAATCGATGGAGGTCCAGTCTGATGACCCCCAACCATTAGCCACTTTAATCAAATCATTACCAACCATTTCCTCTGTCACCATCCATGATTTTGAGATTCCTGCCTCCAACATGGAAGATCAGGATCTTGCCTTCTCAAACTAAATCTGTCAAACATTCTCCCTAGTAATTGGGGGAATTTGACCTTATCCCAACTATCAACCTCGACCAAACATCAACTGACCACATATCAATCAACTTATCCTTGACCAAACATTTACCAAGCTTCGACCAAACATTGACCAAATATCAACTAACCTCGACCAAGCCTCGACCAAGCCTCGACCAAATCTCAACCAAGCCTCAACCAAGCCTCGACCAAGCATCGACCAGTCTTCGACCAAACATTGACCAAATATCAACCAGTCTCGACCAATAAACGACCAAATATCAATCGACCAAGCCTCGACCAAGCCTCGACCAAGCATCGACCAAGCCTCGACCAAACACCGACCAAACATCATATCAACCAACTTCATGTCCAACATCGACTAACACATGACCAATTTGGAAAGAAGCAAATAGGGTAAGTTTGCTCCTAATTGGCTCAGACCTTACATCATAATGCACAAGTATGGGTCAAGGACTTATCGTCTGTCTTCTCTCGATGGACAGCTAGAACCTGAGCCTCTTAATGCCTTACATTTGTGACCATTTTACTGTTAGTCGAGTACTCGTCCACTTGACACTTAACTTGAACTCGTCCCTTGAGTAACCCCATCCTCTTAATCCTTATTCCTTTCAACCCTATTCCCCTAAACAAATCCTCTGTAACCCTTTTATATAGTATGGATGCTTTGTCCTGATAAAAGGGAGCCCTTCAACTTCTATAGTCTTGTCCATGACTCAAAATTTTGTCAAAAATAAATTGAGATGTCAAAATATCTAAGGTCACGAAATCGAAAGACAGACTGCTCCCTCGAAGGATAGCTGTACTATCATTGCTGTAGCTAATAGACTGCTCCCTCGAAGGATAGCTATTCAAAGACCTCAAAAATATATAAAGCAAAAATATAGACCACTCCCTCGAAGGATGGCTATGACTAAATCTTGTTATAAACAACACTCTTTTAGAAGCTTCCCACATCGATCAGCTTCACAAATGACCACAAAGCAAAATGACATCCCTTGTAGACTTCCCGTATCGATCATCTACACAAAAAAAAAGGGGTCATGGACTTGGCTTGTAGTCATCTCAGGGTCTCCTATAAAAAGGGTCAAAGTTATCCCTACTCAAAAAGGGTTACCCTATCCTCTCATATCACATCACCTACTCAAAGGATTTTGAGCTCATTTTAATGTCAAAGTGATTTGATTACCTCTCTAACACAACCAATGGTCAATGACGTAATGCATGAATGGGGCTTTTGGTTCTAACAATCCCTATCTATGCCATTATTCTGGTCTTTGTCAATGAAAGGGCAAAGATGCCTTTCACTTTCCCTACACTTTGGTCACATTCAACCACATCATTTTCCAACCAAACCAAGCCAGCCCAACATTTTCAGACCAACAACATGACATTATGACATCATACATTATCATAGACCATTCACACTAGTTTCTATGGACACCAATACACATGGAAACTATCGACTACACAATTTATGTCAAGCATAAACCATTACTTGCTGAAGCATAAATAGACTCATTTCATTTTTAGCATATATCCATCACCTAACATGGACAATTGTTAGGGATGAAAAACCTCGACCAATGTTACAGAATACACCATCACCTCATATGGAAAAGGCTGTAACATCATCTTATCCTCATCATTTCAACACATGACCAAAACCAATCATCGACCACTTTGACTCTTCGTCTGAACTACATTGGTTTGAGGCCCTAATAATAGGGGCTATGTAGGCAACACTCAGATGATAGGACGTCTTCTGGGGATAGCTTGACCACATCCATTTATTCGTCTACCTGATGGACAAACTATCTTACCTTTGACCATGACTTAACCTCGTCCAAACAATCCATAACTTTGACCCTCTTCCTCCCTTTTGGGAGAACTACATTAGCCTGAGGCCCTAACAATAGGGGCTATGTAGGCAACACTCAGTTGACATGGGGTCTTCTGAGGTTAGCTTGGCCATTCCTTTGTCCATCCTCGACCAATGACCTTGGAGATCGCACCTATCTCCTCCGACCCCGACCACTTCCAAGACAATGTTGCCTTGGTTATTTTTGCATGTATGCTGCCTCACGAATGGTTAGCAAAATTGCCTGCAACCCGCATTTCAACCCTCACAAGTATAGGATCACGAGCAAGTTGATCCACACTACTTGTGACATTTTTTGTGTTTCCAGGAGCACTTCCTGAGCCCGAGATACCTGGAACATGATGACCATTGGAGTTACAGCTCAGATTGAATAACCCAATCAGATACGACTAAATGCTGGGGCTCAGTTATTCTAATTTTGGCACTCCTTGACCTTGACCTGCGACAATTTGACCTGACCATCTCGTGAAGTGGTATGCACGTAATCTCAACTATTGCAGCGTTCACACCCCATCTTCACCATTTCCATCCATCTCTCTGTCAAATCAACACCCGATCTTAGGCTCCCTTCCCTCGACTCTCACTTTGAGGGGGGAACACCTCATCCCATAATCGGGGCAATCACCACTTATTTTTTGTCTTGCAGTTCATTCGAACAACCAACAGGACAAAAGCCACCTCATCCCATACCTGGGGCAAATCAACTCCTATTTTTGTCTTGCAGTTCATCAAGAACAACCAACAAGACAAAAAGGGTAAAATGTAGACACCAAAATCGTGTCTACTCCTTGGTAGTCTCCCCCTTTGTCCCCTTCGTCCCGTTCCACTTCCAACCATGCCTAACCTATGTCTTATTAATTTAAAATGATTATCTATTTTAAATTAATAATTCCCTCTCTCTCTCCCTTGACACCTCATCCCTCCTAAGATACCTCTCCTTGGATGCCCTCCACTACCCCATGCCAAGTCTTAAATGACTTAAGACCCCATTTCATTCTCCCACTCATCCTCTCATTTCATTTAACCTGCCTTCGACCATTTTTCCACGACCAGCTGACCTCGATAGAAGGAAGAACGGACAAAAAGGCTATTTTTAGCCCTTTTTCCTATTCTTTGGCTGCCAACATCGGTTAGTAGTCAGCTGATGTAGGCGGTATTGCCGGCATCGGTAGCCTTCAAAATTGCTTTCAGCACCTTGAATGCAAGATCTTCAATCTTGAACAATCGGCCAATCTTTGAATCTTCAATCTTTTTGCAATCTACCAATCCTTCAATCTTTCAATCTGCTAATCTTTTAATCTGCCAATCTTTCAATCTGACCTCTCTCTCTCTCTCTTAGACACACATCAAGCATCATAGGGACTCTGCATTAGCCACTCCACCTTGCAGGGAACTTTTTGCATCAGCAACAGGATTTCAAACACCTCCAGGCTTCTTCAACAGGCAAGAGGTAAGTATCCTTCTTTTATGTCATTTCAGTAGCTTATAATGTCTCTGTAATCAGTTTTTTGTTTATTGCTTCTAAGCGACATTACCATCCAGACCTGACTTTTAACTCGACCAGACCTGACTTGACTTCTTCCCAAAAAGGCTGAGAGGCCATCCTCACGTCCTTATCCCTCTTTCAGATGATACTTTCTGCCCTGCAGCCTGGCATAGAGCATCTAAATAGACCCAGACCCCTTCCAAACCATTTTACACGACCATAAGCCCGTCCAGACCCTATCCAAGGCTGCTACCCTGACCGACATCAACCATTTCCCCTATCAACATCGGTAGACTAATCGACGTCGGTGACCTTGACCTATCGATGTCGTCAAACTAACTGACACTAGCGACTGTGGAAGACAACTTGCCACATACAGGTATGCATTTGCTTCTATTTCTTTTGATTCAGTCTTTTATCATTTTTGTTTCTGGCAACATCTGCTCTGTATTAACTAGTGGACTGTCATCCCTCCAGGAAGTCTTTACACTTGTGGGATCAAGCTTTGCTTGGCAGTCCACCTTACATCCATCTAACAAATTTTTTTTTAAGTCTCTTTCTTCTTCAGGTGTCATCCTCCACAGCCAAAGAGGAGTCCCTACGACGTCTGGATAACGGTGCACATACCTCATCTGGGTATGTACAAAACCCTTGACCATCTTATCTTAGTTCTCATTTCCTTTTGAATATGAAAAGTGAAAACATGTTTGGAAACAAGTGGAGTTGATGATCTTATCAATGTTTGGCAATGGAACATCATCCTTAGGGCAAGATTTATTTATATCATGAAAATAAATATATATTTTGATTCCTTTTGGATTTTTACTAACTAGTCTAATATTGGATATCCACTATGAGTAGTTAATAGATTGAATATATCCTGGTTCTAAGATTATTTCCAACTCTTTCTTTAATAATACAAAAATGCAAGGATGCATCTTACACAACTTTTATTTTACTAGTTTAGCATCAGGATTGACCACAAGGTGGTGCAAAACCAAGGCAGGTTCCAAACCTGACATGTCAAAATATGCCCATGCAAAAATATCTATAAACTCCCTCAAAAGGGGTTTAAGGAATTCACACTCCTTTTCAGTCAGGGAAACACCTAGCTTGATCCATTTTGGTCATTTGGGGACCTGATGTTAACCTTTGTCATATCTTTCACTAGAAGGGTTGAACCATCTTCAAGGATGGTGGGCAAAGATTTGAACTAGTTGGTAACATTAAAGCCCTCTATGAGGACTAGCTCTTCAAGTTCCCCTAGGTATGATGAATTAGAGTCCCCCATTGGAGGGTCTAGCCATGTAACAAAAAAATTTAGAAACTCCTAAATGATTTAATCAAAAGATTGTTGTTCTTAAAAATTTAACTCAGACTCATAAACAACTTCATCATTGGTGGTCTCCTAAGCTATGGTTAAAGGTTTAACACCCCTATCTAATGACACCTTAAATAAGTTTTCATCACTAGACTGGCCTTTTTCTTTACTTTTGCCTTGGTCAAAAAGTGCCTCAAATAGGTTTTCTCTTTGGGACTTTAATGTTTTAATTATTTGATTTTGGCTAAGGGTGTTCACCTACTCTCCAAAATATGCTACAAGATCCAACTTGATTGAGAACCCTGATTTATGGTCCCCCAACGGAACATTATCTCTAAGGCCTAGAAAATCATAGAAAACCTCATTGTTTTGAAAGACATCAATTGGTATGTTGGACTATTGCTGGTCCTAGTCTATTATTTGGGGATAATATAATGGTAGTGGGTTATGATGAATGACTGGGGTAAGGGTACAAATGGAATGAGGGTTAAATAGGTTGGTTTTGTCTAGGTCATCAAAAAGGTTATGATCACACTTTACTTCACTGCCATTATCTTCATCACTAGTTGATGGTGATGAAACATGAGTAAGGTATATGGAGTCACCCCCAAGTGGTTTAAATCCAAGTCTATAGGGTCTTTTATATTAGATCATGGAAATTGGCTCAAGTTTTCCTTGTTGATTAGGTCTAAGGCCTCCTCCTTCATAGTCTTGATTCTTCATGATCCTATTGGGAATATGATACTTTGTATTTTCATAACAAACAGCTTAGTTGTCATTGTATAACCATGATTTGTCTCCCTCAAGAGGGTCTAGTTCTAAGCCAGATGCTGGTACAAACATGATAGGTGCTTTACCTTTGCTCTTTTGTTTCCATTTTAAATGAAGTGGCTTTGATTTAGGCCTTCCAAAGGACTTTGGATTTTGTGTAAGGTTTGTAATATGAAAGGTATCATGGGTCACATACTCCCCTAGGCCATTAGGCAAGATAGTAAAATGATTGGATAGTTTAGGAGGTGGCATGTGGGAAAGGGAATCAAGGGTATTAGGATCAATGTAGTTTTCATTCGATGGATCAAGGAGTATTGATTTTCCCTTATCCTGCTTGGCTATTAGATTCATGTTGAAGTGATAGTTATAACTCTTGAACTCAACCTCTAGGTGCTTGCAATTCTCGTATGGATGAAAATATTATAGTATACAAACTTCCATCCTTGAATGGGAGAACCTGATGCATTGGTGCAATGTTGATGGGATCACATGAATTTCATGTAACCAAGGTCTTCTCAAAAGCATATTGTATGATGAATCAATATTGAGCACATGTAAAAGTGTATAATGGGTCAAAGGCCCAAGGATAACTAGTAAGTAGAATGTGCCCTATGATTTTCTTTACTCATTGTCATAGGTTTTGATGGTTATTGTCTCTATTTGAATATCTACCATTGTGCACCTGAGAAGCTTGATGAACTTAAGAGATACTATGTTTAGACCTGATCCATTATCTGAGGACATGATTCACTTTGTGCCATTTTATTCAAACTTTAATGCATAATAGGTTATTATGCAATGAGCCAAGGGATGACATATCATTTTGGTTGAAAGTGACTTATTGGGCTAGAGCTAGGTGTCCAACTAAAGCTTGAAATTTATCATGGGATATGTCACTTATGGATTAGCTTAGGAAGCCATTCAAAATGTTTTTGTGGGTTGTTGATGTATGCAAAAAATCTAAAATGGATATTTATGTGGGTGTCTTTTGTAATTGTTGTGCTTGGTGTGTTGGCTAAAGAGCTTTTTAGGTAGGAGTACATTGAAAAGGTTGTGTAAGCTGAGTAGATGGTGTTTACACTATTTGAAAATGGCATGACTCAGTTACTCCATTTTTCACAACATTCTTATTGTGGTTGAATTGATTTGGTTTATCTTGGTTATTGGCCCATCCTAGTTATGATGCTTGCATTTAGAAATGATTTTGATTTTGTCCATTTCCATGGTTAGTACCTTGATTTTGATTAGTCTATGTGAGCTTGATTATTCCTTTATAAATAAGGGCTCACTCAATCAACAATCCTTTATTAATGATGTCTTTGAAAGTATGCACACATTGTAGTTCTAGATGATAAACTATCTCACTATGAAATTTTTTGGTAAACACATTAGCTAATTTTTTATCTCATAAACTATTGGTGAATCAACTTATAAGGCCTCTCCATCATTGTAGATAACTCAAAAAACTCTCACTGGCTTTTTTCTTTGCTTATGTCAAGTCAATTAATGAAATCTCATGTTTGAGATTATAGGAAAAGTGTTGCATAAATTTATCTGAAAGGTCATCATAATATGTTACTAAATTCTTTGGAAATTTTAGAAACCATTCTAAGGCTTGTCTAGCTAAGCTCCTTGTAAACAACAAAAAAATATATATGGCACTATATGCCACTAGTTGGCATGCGACAAAGAATTTTATTTAATGGGCTTTGTGCTCACCTTTCCCATTGTATTTATCAAACTTTGGGGGCTCATATCCTAGAGGAAATGAAATTTGTAAGTAGTTCATGTTAAAAGGATAAGAACAAACATCATCTAACTTAAACTTTTCATTATGTTTCCCAGCTTGGATGCTAGTGATTACATCTTTCATATGTTGTAATTCTTGCTCTAGTGGCTTGTGTAGATGGTTGAGTGGTCACAAGTGGATCACCTAGACTAGGGTATAATGGAGATATTGATTATGGTATGATGGATTGGTTAGGAAATGGACTAGGAATACACATATGTAGATTAGGGTTTGATTGTTAAAATTACATATGTTGTGGTGTAATATTCTAGTTAGGGTTGGTTATGAAGGTTTTATGTTGAGGATTTTATGTTTGGAATGGAGGGATAAAACCTTATTGTGCCTGCTATGGTTAAAAAGGGACATGGTACTGACTAATCAAATGTTTCTATTTAGTGGGAGCTTGTGAACTAAGACCATGTTTATGAATGAGTGGCACACTTTGAACGAAAGGAAATTATTGTCAAGTAGGTACTTGAGAAACATTGGAACCTACTTTTTACACAGATCCTTATTAGGAAGTGAACACATGTTTAAGATTAGACATCTATTTCAGACTGATATTTATATGTTGTTAGTTAGACATCATTTAGTTTTGAATTGGCACACTAACCTATGACTAAAGATGTATGTTTGCTACTACCTAACAAGGTGGAACATTAGCTTCCCCATGTTGCATTGGTATACTAGATTGTACCTTCTATTGTGGAATACCACTCATCACTTGTTGAGGATGAGTAGGATTCATCACATTTTGTTATTGAGGCATGACATTGGTTGTTGGTTGGCTACCTAATCCTATTGTTTGTGTGCTTGAGAAGCTATTGGTTGAGGATTGGAAGTAGCTACTTGAGAGTTAGATGTAGAAACACTTACTCCCTAATTGTGAAAACCACTTGTAGTGTTAACTAAAGGCACATTTTTTTGGCTAGTTATTTACATATTAACACCACTTTAGTTTGGATTGGATGTTGTTTGTGCATTATCCACCATGTTTTGGCCATTATTCTATGTAGAAGCAAAAGATACTTCTTCGATGGTTGGCATATGAAACAAATTTTCAATCACATTTTTCTACATGAATGGGTCCGCATCCTAGTTGTCTTGACCAATCAATTATATTAACACTCCAGTTGACAGAACTAAATATATGAGAGGCCTACTTGACATGGTCATCTAGTTAAAATTGTATGCTAGGGTCAAGTAAGTTTGGTATGCTATTTGCATTTGTACATAGTGATCCTCCATGGGGTCCATGCCTTTGACAAGCATACTAGGGTTCAAATATGTTAGTTAGACTAGAGCTAAAAGATTGCAAGAAGAAACTTGTTGACTGTATAATATGTTATGAGGCATTCTTACTAGACTTGGTAAATTATCATGGGGAAGTCTACTATAAAATTAGCCCCTACCTATATGGATCTAAACAAATATCATATTTTTTCTCCAATAAATGATGCTAAAAAAATAAGGATCATACATGGAAGGTGTGTTAATAGAGTATGGTTATTAAGGAAATGGTTCTTCGACAGTAGGTATTGTAGCTAGGTATTACTTTGTTTGTGCTTGATCTTGCTCTGAGTATGGTGGTGTATTAACCAAAAAGTTAGTCAATGGATCTTGGTTTTGTGTCCTTATTTGAGTGTTACGAGGGATATAAGGATTCATCTCATAAACAACATTATCTATGTATGGGTATTACACCATTTATTCTTGTGCAGCCACATGACTAATCCCCAGAATGTACATGAGTCCACTATGAGTGTAGGAAAACATGCTGGGATCCATAGTGAATGTGCTACTACAAAGAGTTCTATAAACTATGAAAAATACAATGTCTAAAGAAGGATGATTTGAACTTGGTCTATATTTAATCAAAAGGATGGGAAGGCTTATGCAAAGACTTGTGATAAAACAATCTAACATTACATTCCTTATAAAAAAAAGATCAAGTAAATATACCTAACATTGAAATGCCAAAATCTAAGGTCAAAGTGTTTCAAATTAGTCTAATCTAAGAAAATAAAAGTTGCTATGTATTTTATCCAAATGTGGCATCAAAATCTAGGCTCAAAAAAGTCATGTGCTAGGACTCTTGGCCAAATGACATCAAAATCTAGACTTTGAATTAGACGAGATTTTAATCTAATGGATTTGAAGCACTTCTATAAAAAATGTAGGCATTTGACTCTTGGATATAAACTCGATCAAATAGGTATAAGGTATGAAACAAAAGGAACTTTTGAGATAGTTTATTTTTTTCTCATTTAATACCATAACACTTGATTCTTTTTGGTAAATAAGCTAGACAAAAGTGAATGGCATAACTATGCTAGACAAAGATTCACAAGGTACACTCGGATTTAGCTTGGACGATTTTGGAAAAACTTGGAATATATGCAAAAATGTCTATGAAACAATGTTTGAAATTTTTTGAGTAGTGTAATAACACTAAAATAATAAAAAAGATGTAACAAAATGTTTCTTTCAAAAATTCTAAGGAAAAGATGTTTCACAAATTTTGGCAGCGAACACTAGCCTTCGCAAATGATATACAAAATCTCAAAGTTTTGAAAATTTTTCAAAGGTAAAGAGGTTTTCATCAAATAGACTCAAGAAAAAATGGGATAAGAAAGTTTCACTCATAGAATTAAAGTGAAAGCATTTGTACAAGATGATTTAAGTTTACCAAGTGGTGATAATGATTATGAGTCTTAAATGGCCTTTAATTCAAATGGAAATTTGAAACTAAGTTAAAATAAGTTTAATGTGTGAATTATAAATGAAGGACTTTAAACAAACCTTGGTAAAGGTATAGAGTCAATTGGGCAGCATAACTGTGCCAAAGTGGATGATATGACTCAAAGTTTATGACACATGATTTTATGGATACATTTCAAGTCTGAGTGTCTAATCTAGTAAACTTTGTGAAGAAAAGGAAAGTCTCCTCAATTTTCATATCTCAATTCATACTAGGAGTGAGAATTGGAATTAATTAAATGAAAATGTTATTCAAATTTTAATCCATTACTCATGTATAAGAGGTTTTGGTGCCTTTTCTTATCTATCATCCTTGATCATAAGATTATCCATACCTTGGGAGAGATAATCAGTTTTAATATATTCCAATATTACAACTATGTGAGTCAAGATGATAGTTTTTAGATGTTATCCTATTTATTAGATGTATTTTATTTTACAATAGGCCTCCTAGGGTTTCTTTCATACAAACATAAGGTATTTTGACATGTTAGATATTCATAAATCTAGTAACTACATACAAAATATAACTGATAAGTTTTATCTAACTGTATATCAATCCATTAATGTGAAACCAATGCCAAGGCTATTATATGAATTCAATATTTATATATGGATGTTCAGTGATTATTGGTTATACTTGGACCATAAAATTATAAGAGTAGATGTAACTCATGTGGCACCTTTCTTCCTACCAATACATCCCTAACAAGCTGGCTAAACAAAAGATTGTTTTTCAATTGACCAAAAACATAGATTGGGATTCTAAGAGTGATAATCTTGCCCTTATCCATAAGATACAAATTATAATAAGTATAACCTAGTTACAATAATGGATCTAATTGATTAAGGATGGATCTCACAGATCATCTTTCAACCTAAAAGTTTTATAATTTAAATATTGATATCCTAGGGGAAAATTTGTTGATCATTTTAAATATCTTCGAGGTAGGATTAGAGCCTCATAATTCCACAAAAGATATGATCATGACATAATCTTCCTTAAATCATAGAAGATACAAAAATATACAAGAGAATGAGAGTTTTTTTCGTGATTATGAAGGTTTTCCAAAGGATCCAATATGACCCAACTCTTGAAAAGATGGTAGATTAATTTGACAAGGAAGAGTCCATAAAATAAATAAATGAGTAATTAAAGAGAAGGATATTAAGAAGACTTCTTCCTCCTAGGGCTCCAAGTCCAATGTCTTCTCCTCTTATTATAGGTAGTGCATCTTAATATTCACCTAATCTACAAATTGAACTAGTTGTTCTAACTATTTCTCCATATCCATCACTTCCACCATGGGATACTCAATAGGGTAATTCATAATTTTAAAGATCATTAAATTCTACATACTGATCTAACATAGAAGACATATCTTAGGGAGAGGAATTAGAATAATAAATCACTATAAGGTATGATTCCCAGTTTTAGCAAAAGACTTCTTCATCTATAGTTTTCTAAGGTGGCCAGTCCTAGTTCTATTTCTATTTTAGTTATTCCTAAAAGGTCAATAAGTATTTTGGACACAAGTCTGGTCTCTACTAATTCAATCAACAACATAGACACCTCTACAATTATTATCTTATCAAGTTTTTTTAATTCCACTAGACATTATTTCACACTGCAGTAAGGGATAAAATTATACAACCCTTTACTTCTTAACTTATTTCTTCTATATCCAAATATAGTTTAAAACCCTTTGATTTCATTTTACAAATTATAAGATTTGAGGACTTGGTATCCTAGTACATTTTTACCACTCAACCATTGCAAAAAAAGTATTCATAATTAACTATGTTTGTAGTCATATAAAATATAAAAATTGGTAACTTGAGTGTGGCTTGTGACACCCAACCCATAGGTCCCTCCTGCTTGATTTCATGACCATCATAGGCATCTTTTCACTGATTCCCAATTATCCATAGCCTTTCAAACCTAATCCTAGCTCAACCAAATTGATCTTTCCATGACAAATCTATCCCCTAGGTATTGTTAGCTTAGGACTATAGAACCCAATTTGGATTATAGTAGTGGGCCCTCTAGTGTCTACTTTTGGTGCTCTTTTCCACATGAATTATTACCTTCAATAGTCAGTTCTTTCTGATTCTTATCCCTCTTATTATCAGCCTAATGTGAGCACATTCAACCCATGACCAATATATCCCTATAAAAACCCATTCAAAGTTTATTTGGAAAGGAGTTGGCAAATATCATAAAGTAAGCAAGAATACTAAGGCAATCTTCCCTATTATCTATATACAACCAACAAATACTACTAAAATCTTATTCAAATCCTTACACCAGTCCCTAGTCAACTCAAGCACACCCATTTTTAGCATTTTTCATCTCCATACACATAATTGCACAAATCACATCAAGTGGGAGAACTACATATGGCTTGATCCCTCTTTGGAGTATTGGTATGTAGGTAGTGTGCCCACACAAGGGGTGTGGATACATGTTCAATGAATATTACACATACTATCCCCCCCTTTTCCCCAATTTTTTTCAAAGCACAATGGAGTTTAGGGTTTGAATACTAAATCATCTCTACAAGGAGTTTAATAGACATCCAATAATCAAAATTTAACAGGAAGGCTCACATGAACATAATAAACAAAACCTAGAAAGATCAAATATCCTATAAAATATAGACAAAGAGGAATATACCATCAAACCCTAGGTTTTTTATTTTAGAGCTCTTTTCCTTTCAAAAAACAAAGGCTAGATCTTGATTTGTGACAGTGTCCCAGTCTTGCACAGTGAATTCCAAACTTTGTCTATCATATCAGTCTATTTCTAGCTAAGTTTTATTTTGTCTCCCTTATTTCTATTTTTATAAAGTTTCAAATTATACAAAGTATTAGATTAATTATTGAATATTTATTTACTAGTTTAATTAAGTCAAATTATGTGAACTAGGAATTTGACTCAAGAGAAGATGGTTAGTATTGTGTTAGTTACAAAATGAAAGAAACACACTAACTAGCATAACATCTCCAGGCCTAGACACTAGGGGGAGCTTAATAACACACATACATATGAAAACAAGAACTAAAATTCAAAGAAACCTTCCTTCACCTTCCTTGAATGCTCCAAATAACCTATTGAAGTAGCTTGCTTGGATTGTACTCAATGAGTCTTCATCAAAGGAGGCTTGTCTATCTCCTCTTCTCCTTGGCACCTTTTTGATGTCTTTACCTTTGGCTTGGATCAATAATTTGTCATTATAATACTAAATGCAATAGATTTTGGAATTATTTTTGCATTATAACTTTACATTATCCAAGCTTAAAATTCAATAAACAAGGCTCCTATTTATAGATTTTGAAAAATGGTCATAATGAACCTGAACCATCTATCTCAAGATGAAGATGTATGGATATGAATCCATTAAATTTTGGAGGTCAAATTAAAAAAATGACCTCATAAATATTTAGAATAGAGGGGAATTAAAGAGGCATGGAGGGTATTAATGAAGCATGCAGTGGCTTAATCCTGATATTTTATGCATTTATGGGTTAGGGATGTCTTTCCAAGAAATGATGTCATTTGATGACATGGATATGAAATATTATTTTCTAAAAAATAAATTCAAAAATATCCATGGAATTATTAATTAGGCTCATGATTTGAATTAATTAGATTTAAGCATGATTAGTCACTTTGATGCAAATGTTAGCCCTTTGGTGCACAAGTTAATCAAATTGGTCAAAATGCGTCATTATTGGCTTGAAATTTTCTTGGATTAGATTTAGAAGTTTATTTTAGATGCGTTGGAACCATTATCCCATTTAGGATTTTTCCAACACAAAATACCAAAGGCACATGTCTTATGAAAGAATTTGGTAGAAAAGATCAATCTAGAGCACCTAGGTGCAAAATTAGCATTTTGACTCGAAATGATCTGATCAAAGTTAGTTGATTCATAAATTTTATTGCCCTATTTAATGATACCTTGACAAAAATTAGAACTTTAATATATTAATTTCAACTCATTTAATGTGTTACAGTGTTTTAGGCTAAATTTTGCATTTTGGTAGAAATTGGTCAAAATTCTGGTTGGAGGTTATCGGTGGCCGGTTTTAGGTGTCTAAAATTTTCCCCTATTTGGGAAGGCATTGAATATATAAACATAGTAACATCTTCTCAAATAATGAAGAGGTCTTGTATGCATACAACTTCAATGACAATTTATGAACTATAGGATGCCCCCTCGAGGGAACAGTTGACATAAGTAGGTTGGTAAACGGTCCTCAAAAAGAAAGAAGCAAAAAAAAGGAACCAAAAAAAGGAAGATGATGGGGTGAAAACATAATGATTTTGAAAAAATAGTCAAAATCATTGAGAATGCAAGTGGGATGGTGTAAAATCATTTGCCCAAAGGAAATTATAATCGTTGTACCTCGATAGTGGCAATGTGGTATGATAACATAATGATTTTCCCAAAGGTAGTTATAATCATTGAGAAGATGGATCTACCCCAGTTAGGATAGAAAAACAAGATAATAACATGCCCTTATTTGGGGAATTTTTTTTGGTGAGAACACAATGATTTGCCCAAAGGCGGTTATAATCATGGAGAAATGTAGGTGGGATGGTGTACAATGCTTTGCCCATATGTGGTTATAATCATTAGATTATGACAGTGGGAATAATGATTTATTGATTGATTTATGATGATGGTAACTTAACACATAGGGTAATGATGGATTGGAACAACCTGATAATAGGGAGATGCTCATTCATACTAAGAAAGGTTGAAATTCTTTTGTGGTTAATTACTTTGTTTGGGATAGGATTGGGTTGTCAGTGATGAGGAGATGTTGATGTTACCCTTATTGAGTAGAATTCTTGAAGATAATTTTTTTTTATCACTTGATGATAAGAATCATGATAGAATACCATAAGGACTAGGCCAAAATATGCATAGGGATTGACTCCCAATATCTAATACTCAATAGAAAACAATGCACCAATGATAAAAATAATGATGATAATGTAAACATATGAATATGTATGGATTCGGTTATAAATGCATAAGGAATCATCTAATGAATGAACATAGACTGAATCAAGGCAATAGTGTTGAAAGGAAATAAATAGGAACACAAATGAGAAAAAAAACAAGCAAGAAAAGTAACAGTTAGTCCTAATTTTAGTAGAAACAACATGACAGACATTGCCCATAGAAAATAGGTGAAAAATTAACAAAAAAACATGATGGGGAATAGAATAAAAGAAAGGGGTTGGTCGAGCTATCTCCATATGTACTAGGTAAGTGGATGTTGCCTAGATAGTTCCATGGATGTAATATCCAACAAAAACTTCAAGCCAAATGTAGTTTTCCCAAGAAATGGGAAAAAATTGACAACTGATGAAAACAAACATAATGGATGTGATACAAGAATAGGAATGGTAATGCAAAATGACAAGTGCATGGGAGAAAAGGCCAAAAAGGATGGGGAAACTAAGTGACAAGTGATTGTGCTTGCAACTTAGTAAGGGTTCCAAGAATCCTTAAGGCAAATAAGTGGTCAATGTTTTTGTTTTTTTCTAATGGTTTTAAAAATGTTTTTAGAATTTTTAGAGTATCTCAACTCGATCAAGAATGACAAGACATTAAATGGTTAAATCTCACTAAATGGCAAGAGTGTTACTTAGGTTTCTCACAAAATGGTGAGATCATGGATTAAGTTATTCATAAAATAGTGAGAGAATGGATTAGGGCGATTGAGCTAACCTCAACAAGTATTGAGCACTACCTACATAGTACCAAGTAGGACCTCAAGTCACTATAGTTCTACCTTACAATGGAGGAATCTGACTAGTATATCAGCCAATTCAAATAAAATAGGCACAGTTGGTATAAAGGCATAGTAGAACATAGAGAGTGGATAGTTGGTATGATCAAGGCACAATAAACAAGTGTTTCCCCTAGTTTTCCCATAGGCATTTATAACTAGGATACGATGGAATAGGTCAATGATACTAAGTTTCTCATAGGTAGTTGTAATTAGGATCAAGATAATGAGTGATAATAAAACAAGAAATGAAGGATGCAACTACCAAACATCTATCATACTACTGCAAAATACTACCTCTATTTGGAATGTGTTAAATAATTGCTGAAATCAAATTTGAATGCTCTTGCTAAAAGTAGTAATGGAACCAAGGTCATAGGGCCAAATAGGGAGGGAAAAAATGAACTCAATTGATGGGGAAAGGTATTGTAAAACATACATGTGATATGAAAAGTGATAGGTTGGTAGGATGGTAGGTCGGTAAAAAGGTATTATAAAAAGATGATTAACAAAATGATACAACTTGAAATAGTCCTTATAGACAATACACCAAGTCACTCAAGTGTAGTACTGCTTGAAGTGGATAATGTTTATTGACTCATCAAGTTCATGGCCATCTACTGTGGCAATCTTGCATGCTCCGGTTCTAAAGTTTGTTGTAATGATGAAAGGACCAACCTAGTTGGGTCTAAACTTACCTTTATGCTTCTTTTCAACTGTGGTATTATTTTGGTTTTCTTTAAGGACAAGACCACCAAGTTCAAATTCTTTATGTTTCATGCACTGATTGTAGTGGCCTCAAAGTCAATTATGATAAGCTTTGAGATTATTCACCACATCCATGCATTTCTCATCAAGTAACTATAGTTATTATAGGTGAGCTACTTGATAGTTATTGTCCTCTAGAATATGCTTAAAAGAGATGCATAGAGATGGAAACTTGACCTAAATTGGAAGGATGGATTCTATACCATAAATAAGTGAATATGGAGTGGCTCTTATGGGTGTGTAGTGATTGGTATGGTATGCCCAAAGCATAAACAATATATGAAGGTACCAATCATGACTAGAATCATTAAAAATATTTTTGAGAATGTCTATAATGGTTTTGTTTGATGCTTCAGCCCATTACCTTGAGGGCAATATGATATATAAAAATGTTGTATGATGTTATATTCAACATATAGCTTTTAAAAATCATTATTCTTGAAGGATCCTCCATTATCAGATAAAATTTTAGAGGGGATACCATAGAGACAAATGAGATGGTTGAAGAAGAGCTTATAAATCTGATTTCCAATAATGTAAGTGAGGGGTATAGCTTTAACCCACTTAGTGAAATATTCAATGGCAATAAGGATATGTTTATGGCCATCGAATGAGGTGGGATTGATCTTCCTAATGAGGTCAAGGCCCCATGTAGAAAATGGACATGTTATCAACATTGGTTTTAGAGTCTTTGCCAGGGCATGAATCAAATTAGCATGCCATTGACATTTGTAACACTTATTTACATATGCAACCACATCTACATCCATTGTGGGACAATAATAACTAGTATGCAAGAGCATTTTGTATAGGATGGACCCGTTAGTGTGGGATCCACATACGCTTTCATGAATTTCTCATAACTCTAGTGTAGATTCTATCAAATTTAAAAAGTAAAGTAGAGTTTTATCAAAAGTACAGTGATTAAGGGTTGATCCAAGTAAGGTATAATGATTGGTTTCATGGATGAAGGCTTTGGTTTGTTTTAAAGATAGGTTAGGTGGTAAAACATGGTCATAGAGGTAGTTATAAAGGTCTGAGTACTAAATAGGACTAGGACCAAAAATATCACAAATCATCATGATGGTTGAAGGTTTATGAGTTGGTGATAGCAAGTTCTTGACAAGGAACTGATACTATTTAGCTATGTTTATTTGTCAAATCATAGATCCAGTAGTAGCCATAGTATTTATAGTTATGGTACTTTTCCTTGGTATATGCTCAAACTAAATGTCAGTAATATATCATTTGAGAGTGTCGACCATGGAATTATATAGAACTAGCTTTCCATCTTTGGTCTGAAAATGGTTTGTAACTTGATTTATTATTATCTAGGAATCACCATAAACATTGAGATGAGATACATTACATTATACCACTTGACAAAGCCCTACAATAAGTGTCTCATATTCAGCCATGCTTTTGGTATAAGGAAAGACGATCCTAAATGATTTTGGAATTAAATCCCCTTATGGTGTAATAAATAAAAAGACTGCCCCTGATTGGTGTACTATGAATGATCCATCAAAATACAGCTTCTAGTGTTACTCCTCAAGAGGTGTTTTAATGATGGTCATTATGGATTCATCATGAAATTTGAACATGAGTGGCTCTCTATCAAAAAGGGGTGTTTTAGCAAGATGATATATAATAACTTACCCCTTAATAGCTTTTTGATTGATGTATTCGATGTCAAAATCACTTAGGAGCATGATCCACTTAACTATACATCCTTGTAAAGCTATTTTAGATAGTAGATACTTGAGTAGATCTACTTTTGAAAAAAGCCATGGTCTTATTATTTAACATGTAATGACACAAATTTTGAGCTATGAAGACCATGGATAAACAAATTTTTTCTA
This sequence comes from Torreya grandis, assembly GCA_037957365.1. Lineage (NCBI taxonomy): Eukaryota > Viridiplantae > Streptophyta > Pinopsida > Cupressales > Taxaceae > Torreya > Torreya grandis. The sequence goes on along the minus strand of JARHVA010001216.1, from coordinate 395,406 downwards.
TGGGTGTATAATTATGTTCATACACAACTAGTGTATGAATTAAATTATACATGGCATGCTCTTTTCCATTATCATCATGATGAGCCAAAAGTTCCCCCAAGGCATTATTAGTAGCTGATAGATACAATAAGAATAGCTTTCCTAACATAGGAGGTAATAAGATAGGTGGATTCACTAGATTGTCTTTGATTTGTTGAAAAGTTGTTTGGTAGTGATCATCCCAGTGAAATGTGACTCCCTTCTTTTAAAGATTCATAAAAGGATCACCATTTATTAGCTAATTGAGATATGAAGCATCAGATAGATTAAATCTTACCTTGTAAACTATGGATCTACATCAAAGTAGTTGGTGGTTTCATATTTGTTATAGCTTGGACATTAGTCAAATCAACTTCAATGCCTTGATGAGACATAATGAAGCCTAAAATTTTTCCTGAGGTGACTCCAAAGACACACTTCTTAGGATTAAGTCTAAATTTGTACTCACATAATCTTTCAAATATTATACATAGCACTTTTAGGTGATCAACCTTGGTCTTTGATTTACCAAGAATGTTGTCGACATAGTCTTTAATAATATCATGCATCATATCATGAAATATAATGGTCATGTCTCTTTGGTAGGTAGTCCCTACATTATTAAGGCCAAACATCATAACTTTATAATAAAATGTTCCCCATGGAGTGGTTAATGCTATTTTATGTTAGTCTTCTGGTGTTAATCTGATTTAGTTGTATCTCAAAAATCCATCCATTAATGAAAGCATTTCATATCCCATAGTGGAATTGATGATCTTATCAATGTTTGGCAATGGAACATCATCCTTAGGGCAAGATTTATTTATATCATGAAATTAAATATATATTTTGATTCCTTTTGGATTTTTACTAACTAGTACAATATTGGATATCCACTCTGAGTAGCTAATAGATTGAATATATCCTGGTTCTAAGTTTTTTTACAACTCTTTCTTTAATAATACAAAAATGCAAGGATGCATCTTACACAACTTTTATTTTAAAGGTTTGGCATTAGGATTGACCACAAGGTGGTACAAAACCAAGGCAGGTTCCAAACCTGACATGTCAAAATATGCCCATGCAAAAATATCTATAAACTCCCTCAAAAGGGTTTTAAGGAATTCACACTCCTTTTCAGTCAGGGAAACACCTAGCTTGATCCATTTTGGTCATTTGGGGACCCAATGTAAACCTTTGTCATATCTTCCACTAGAAGGGTTGAACCATCTTTAAGGATGGTGGGCAAAGATTTGAACTAGTTGGTAACATTAAAGCCCTCTATCAGGACTAGCTCTTCAAGTTCCCCTAGGTATGATGAATTAGAGTCCCCCATTGGAGGGTCTAGCCATGTAACAAAAAAATTTAGAAACTCCTAAATGATTCAATCAAAAGATTGTTGTTCTTAAAAATTTAACTCAGACTCATAAACAAGTTCATCATTGGTGGTCTCCTAAGCTATGGTTAAAGGCCGAACACCCCTATCTAATGACACCTTAAATAAGTTTTCATCACTAGACTGGCCTTTTTATTTACTTTTACCTTGGTAAAAAAGTGCCTCAAATAGGTTTTCTCTTTGGGACTTTAATGTTTTAATTATTTGATTTTGGCTAAGGGTGTTCACCTACTCTCAAAAATATGCTACAAGATCCAACTTGATTGAGAACCTTGATTTATGGTCCCCCAATGGAACATTATCTCTAAGGCCTAGAAAATCATAGAAAGCCTCATTGTTTTGAAAGACATCAATTGGTATGTTGGACTCTTGCTGGTCCTAGTCTATTAGTTGGGGATAATATAATGGTAGTGGGTTATGATGAATGACTGGGGTAAGGGTACAAATGGAATGAGGGTTAAATAGGTTGGTTTTGTCTAGGTCATCAAAAAGGTTATGATCAGACTTTACTTCACTGCCATTATCTTCATCACTAGTTGATGGTGATGAAACATGAATAAGGTATATGGAGGCACCCCCAAGTGGTTTAAATCCAAGTCTATAGGGTCTTTTGTATTAGATCATGGAAATTGGCGCAAGTTTTCCTTGTTGATTAGGTCTAAGGCCTCCTCCTTCATGGTCTTGATTCTTCATGATCCTATTGGGAATATGATACTTTGTATTTTCATAACAAGTAGATTAGTTGTCATTGTATAACCATGATTTGTCTCCCTCAAGAGGGTCTGGTTCTAAGCCAGATGCTGGTACAAACATGATAGGTGCTTTACCTTTGCTCTTTTGTTTCCATTTTAGATGAAGTGGCTTTGATTTAGGCCTTCCAAAGGACTTTGGATTTTGTGTCAGGTTTGTAATATGAAAGGTATCATGGGTCACATACTCCCCTAGGCCATTAGGCAAGATAGTAAAATGATTGGATAGTTTAGGAGGTGGCATGTGGGAAAGGGAATCAAGGGTATTAGGATCAATGTAGTTTTCATTCGATGGATCAAGGAGTATTGATTTTCCCTTATCCTGCTTGGCTACTAGATTCATGTTGAAGTGATAGTTATAACTCTTGAACTCAACCTCTAGGTGCTTGCAATTCTCGTATGGATGAAAATATTATAGTATACAAACTTCCATCCTTGAATGGGAGAACTTGATGCATTGGTGCAATGTTGATGGGATCACATGAATTTCATGTAACCAAGGTCTTCTCAAAAGCATATTGTATGATAAATCAATATTGAGCACATGTAAAAGTGTATAATGGGTCAAAGGCCCAAGGATAACTAGTAAGTGGAATGTGCCCTATGATTTTCTTTACTCATTGTCATAGGCTTTGATGGTTATTGTCTCTATTTGAAAATCTACCATTGTGCACCTAAGAAGCTTGATGAGCTTAAGAGATACTATGTTTAGACCTGATCCATTATCTAAGGACATGATTCACTTTGTCCCATTTTATTCAAACTTTAATGGATAATAGGTTATTATGCAATGAGCCAAGGGATGACATATCATTTTGGTTGAAAGTGACTTATTGGGCTAGAGCTAGGTGTCCAACTAAAGCTTGAAATTTATCATGGGATATGTCACTTGTGGATTAGCTTAGGAAGCCATTCAAAATGTTTTTGTGGGTTGTTGACGTATGCAAAAATCTAAAATGGATATTTATGTGGGTGTCTTTTGTAATTGTTCCATAATGTCAAATTTCTTCTCTTGGTTGGTGTTAAATGGCTTATTCTAAGGTTAAATAGTTGGTTGGATAATGGGTGAAGTGGTAGATGACTGTGGGCTTGGGATGGTAATTTTTTACCTCCAAGTTATGATTGCATAATTAGGATTGAATATAGGATCATGATTGCTAACAAATGATGGTGATGATGTGGGACCAGAAAGGACAAGTCTCAGTTGTTAGTGCACTTATGCATTGTCATGAGGCAAGGATGAGTTATCGTTATAAGGTCCAAAAGTGGGAATCCCTTTTTTTGGTTCACCTGTGTGTGGTCTTAGGTCAAGGAAGGATTGCCAAAGTGATTGGATTGGTTTGGTATGGTTAGCAATGGTCTTGTCTGATTAGAATTTGGTCTAGGATTAATGGAGATAGTATTAATGCTACCTCTTGTAATATGGCCTACAACTCTATTGTATTCATGTGAAACTACATGGTAGGTTTGTTGGTTATTACCATTGTGACCTTGGTTCTATTCATTATTTTAGTGTTATTGATTTTGTTGTTGGTTATATTGGTTTAGCCTTTGATTTTGATACTATTGATTTTTGTATTTCATTGACTGACGTTACTATTGTTAATAGTGGTTGTTATGTTGGGGAAAAGGGTTTTGATAAATCCCAAGAGTCTAATTGGATGTGGAAGCACCACCATCCAATGTGATCTCCCCATTCTCTAACATATTCTCAATCAAATGCTTGATTTGCACACATATTCATAAATTATGCCCATTAACCTGATGATATTCATAGAATTTATTTTTGTGGTACCAATTAGGATAAGGAATGCCTTATAGATAATGCTTTGGTATAGGCAAACTAATCAAATTAGTAGCATCAAGTTTACAAAACATAGATTTAATAGTTTCTCCAAGGTCACTAAAAACATGGTAAGTAGGTACTATTCTCCTTGGAGGAGGGACTTACAATGGCAAAGGTGGTTGTGTCTGTTGCACAAGCCTAGGTTGTTGTGCTTGGTGTGTTGGCTAAAGAGGTTTTTAGGTAGGAGTACATTGAAAAGGTGGTGTAAGCTGAGCAAATGGTGTTTACACTATTTTAAAATGGCATGACTCAGTTACTTCATTTTTCACAACATTCTTATTGTGGTTGAATTGCTTTGGTTTATCTTGGTTATTGGCCTATCCTGGTTACGATGCTTGAATTTAGAAATTATTTTGATTTTGTCCATTTCCATGAGTAGTACCTTGATTTTGATTAGTTTATGTGAGCTTGATTATTCCTTTATTAATAAGGGCTCACTCAATCAACAATCCTTTATTAATGATGTCTTTGAAAGTATGCACACATTGTAGTTCTAGATGATAAACTATCTCACTATGAAATTTTTTGGTAAACACATTAGCTAATTGTTTATCTCGTAAACTATTGGTGAATCAGCTTATAAGGCCTCTCCATCATTATAGATAACTCAAAAACTCTCACTGGCTTTTTTCTTTGCTTATGTCAAGTCAACCAATTAAATCTCATGTTTGAGATTATAGGAAAAGTGTTGCATAAATTTATCTGAAAGGTCATCAAAATATGTTACTAAATTCTTGGGAAATTTTAGAAACCATTCTAAGGCTTGTCTAGCTAAGCTCCTTGTAAACAAAAACAAAATGTATATGGCACTATATGCCACTAGTTGGCATGCAACAAAGAATTTTATTTAATGGGCTTTGTGCTCACCTTTCCCATTGCATTTATCAAACTTTGGGGGCTCATATCCTGGAGGAAATGAAATTTGTAAGTAGTTCATGTTAAAAGGATAAGAACAAACATCATCTAACTTAAACTTTTCATTATGTTTCCCATCTTGGATGCCAGTGATTGCATCTTTCATATGTTGTAATTCTTGCTCTAGTGGCTTGTGTAGATGGTTGAGTGGTCACAAGTGGATCACCTAGACTAGGGTATAATGGAGATATTGATTATGGTATGATGGATTGGTTAGGAAATGGACTAGGAATACACATATGTAGATTAGGGTTTGATTGTTAAAATTATATATGTTGTGGTGTAATATTCTAGTTAGGGTTGGTTATGAAGGTTTTATGTTGAGGATTTTATGGTTGGAATGGAGGGATATAACCTTACTATGCCTGCTATGGTTAAAAAGGGACACAGTACTGACTAATCAAATTTTTCTATTTAGTGGGAACTTGTGAACTAAGACCATGTTTATGAATGAGTGGCACACTTTGAACGAAAGGAAATTATTGTCAAGTAGGTACTTGAGAAACATTGGAACCTCCTTTTTACACAGATCCTTATTGGGAAGTGAACACATGTTTAAGATTAGACATCTATTTTAGACCAATATTTATATGTTGTTAGTTAGACATCATTTAGTTTTGAATTGGCACACTAACCTATGACTAAAGATGTATGTTTGCTACTACCTAACAAGGTGAAACATTAGCTTCCCCATGTTGCATTGGTATACTAGATTGTAACTTCTATTGTGGAATACCACTCATCACTTGTTGAGGATGAGTAGGATTCATCACATTTTGCTATTGAGGCATGACATTGGTTGTTGGTTGGCTACCTAATCCTATTGTTTGTGTGCTTGAGAAGCTATTGGTTGAGGATTGGAAGTAGCTACTTGAGAGTTAGATGTAGAAACACTTACTCCCTAATTGTGAAAACCACTTGTAGTGTTAACTAAAGGCACATTTTTTTGGCTAGTTATTTACATATTAACACCACTTTAGTTTGGATTGGATGTTACTTGTGCATTATCCACCATGTTTTGGCGATTATTCTATGTAGAAGCAAAAGATACTTCTTCGATGGTTGGCATATGAAACAAATTTTCAATCAAAGTGTTCTACATGAATGGGTCTACATCCTAATTGTCTTGACTAATCAATTATATTAACACTCCAGTTGATAGAACTAAATATATGAGAGGCCTACTTGACATGGTCATCTAGTTAAAATTGTATGCTAGGATCATGTAAGTTTGGTATGCTATTTGAATTTGTACATAGTGATCCTCCATGGGGTCTGTGCCTTTGACAAGAATACTAGGGTTCGAATATGTTAGTTAGACTAGAGCTAAAAGATTTCTAGAAGAAACCTGTTGACTGTATAATATGTTATGAGGCATTCTTACTAGACTTGGTAAATTATCATGGGGAAGTATACTATAAAATTGGCCCCTACCTCTATGGATCTAAACAAATATCATATTTTTCTCCAATAAATGATGCTAAAAAAAATAAGGATCATGCATGGAAGGTGCGTTAATAGAGTATGGTTATTAAGGAAATGGTTCTTCGACAGTAGGTATTGTAGCTAGGTATTACTTTGTTTGTGCTTGATCTTGCTCTGAGTATGGTGGTGTATTAACCAAAATGTTAGTCAATGGATCTTGGTTTTGTGTACTTATTTGAGTGTTATGAGGGATATAAGGATCCATCTCATAAACAACATTATCTATGTATGGGTATTACACCATTTATTCTTGTGCAACCACATGACTAATCCCCAAAATGTACATGAGTCGACAATGAGTGTAGGAAAACATGTTGGGATCCATAGTGAATGTACTACTACAAAGAGTTCTATAAACTATGAAAAAGACAATGTCTAAAGAAGGATGATTCGAACTTGGTCTATATTTAATCAAAAGGATGGGAAGGCTTATGCAAAGACTTGTGATAAAATAATCTAACATTAAGTGTCTAACATTACATTCCTTATAAAAAAAGATCAAGTAAATATACCTAAAATTGAAATGCCAAAATCTAAGGTCAAAGTGTTTCAAATTAGTCTAATCTAAGAAAATAAAAGTTGCTATGTCTTTTAGCCAAATGTGGCATCAAAAGCTAGGCTCAAAAAATTCATGTGCTAGGACTCTTGGCCAAACGACATCAAAATCTAGACTTTGAATTAGACGAGATTTTAATCTAATGGATTTGAAGCATTTCTATAAAAAATGTAAGCATTTGACTCTTGGATATAAACTTGATCAAATAGGTATAAGGTATGAAACAAAAGGAACTTTTGAGATAGTTTATTTTTTTCTCATTTAATACCATAACACTTGATTCTTTTTGGTAAATAAGCTAGACAAAAGTGAATGGCATAACTATGCTAGACAAGGATTCACAAGGTACACTCGGATTTAGCTTGGACGATTTTGGAAAAACTTGGAATATATGCAAAAATGTCTATGAAATAATGTTTGAAATTTTTTGAGTAGTGTAATAATGCTAAAATAATAAAAAAGATGTAACACAATGTTTCTTTCAAAAATTATAAGGAAAAGATGTTTCACAAATTTTGGCAGCGAACACTAGCCTTCACAAATGATATACAAACTCTCAAAGTTTTGAAATTTTTTCTAAGGCAAAGAGGTTTGCATCAAATAGACTCAAGGAAAAATGGGATAAGAAAATTTCACTCATAGAATTAAAGTGAAAGCATTTGCACAAGATGATTTAATTTTACCAAGTGGTGATAATGATTATGAGTCTTAAATGGCCTTCAATTCAAATGGAAATTTGAAACTAAGTTAAAATAAGTTTAATGTGTGAATTATAAATGAAGGACTTTAAACAAACCTTGGCAAAGGGTATAGAGTCAATTGGATAGCATAACTGTGCCAAATTGGATGATATGACTCAAAGTTTATGATAATTTTGAACAAGGCAAAAGTGATTATTCACATGGGTAGCATAACACCTCCTTATTAAATTAAATTTGGGGACCATGTGTTTGGTTTATGTCATTTTTTTAACACCAAGATTTTACTTAAAACAAGACTAATTAATCTCAGATAAAAACAACTAATTAATCACTCTAGGTCTTAAATTGATGAGGTTGCATGGTATTGTTAGAATCCATCTATATACGTAGCTTGAGAGGATTTTAAGTGTTCATCCAAAAGTAAATGTGAATTATATAGTAGGATTTTTGTACCCCCATTCTCTTCAATTTCCAATACTATGATATGGACCTTGAGGTACACCTTACACCAATAATACTTCTGCAACAAGTGGGTTTTTTACTAAAAATTACAAGTTTTCAAACATTTTTAGATGGATCAATTAAACAATGAATTTCATGCCATGATGCAAAATAAATTCACTTTAATTGGGTGTCCACAACACTTGGCTTGTTGTAAAAATGTCTTGTCCTTTTTCTAACCACTACATCCATCACTTGCTTAGTGTAGTATGATGTTTAAAGTGTAGATACATCCTATGTGAAACTCCAACACTAGAAGGTGGTTTAACCACTCAAACCTTCGATCCTAGTGGGAGTGACAAAGTCGATGCTGAGAGATGAAACCCCAGGTCAAATCTTCCCTATAAAACTTATGGGAGGTAATGAAGTCCCCCTCACAAGCCAAGTTTACATAAAACAAATGACTTACAATAGAAAGACTTTATAGTCATCTCAAAGTCACCCAATACTATTGCAAGTTTTTGGGGAGTGCTTTAAATGACATTCTTCATACACTTTGGAATAGGCATGTTTGTAATAAAGATGACACTTTTAATTCCAAAATTTCCCTAAAGGCGATAGATGGAAGAGCATACACATAACGTCCCTCTTTTTTCCAATCAAAAACTAAGTTAAGCAACTATTGAATACAAAACATGGAGAAATGAGTTTAATTTTAAACACCAAATGAAAATTTAGGTGGTGTTATTTTGACCCCTTGGTCTTAAATTGTAACTTTGAAAGAATAACTATCAAAACATTCACTTAAGAATCTAAATTTTTCATTAAGCCTCAAAATAAGGTTCCTAATTCATTTTAAACCTTTAAAATATGTCTAGAGAACATGATTTAAAAAATCTCAAATTGGCCCTATAATGAAAAAGTTAGTATGTCCTTCAGATTTGAAGCCATTTTACATTTGGAATAATAAATTTTGAAAATGAAGGTCTTGGGTTTGCACAGTGCAATCACACCACTCTACAGAGCAATTCCATGATTCACATTGCAATATCACTAGTAAGAAATTTATGGTATTGTCACTTAACCATTAATGGTTTAACAACAATCCTATGACTCAATTAGGCAATCCCATGACTCATAGTGTAATACCACTACCATGAAAGTTATGGTATTGTCACTGAATTGTTAACAATTTAGCAACAATCCCATGAATTGGTTAAGTAATACCATGAGTCAGGTTAATAATACCATGACTGTCTAATTATGGTATTACAATATCTCTACTAGCTAGTAGAAGGATTGAAATATCACTACTTGAAAGTAGAGGTATTTTCAGAATCGAGGTTAGTGAAAAAATTCAATTAAAATGCAATACTGTGAATTATAGTGACAATCCCATGACTGTGTCAAGATAAACTTGCGAGTTCTAGAAAAACATGGTTTTACTCAATTTTTTCACTTTTGGACCTTCCACTCCAAGATTCCACATGACAGAGGTTAGTAGTTTGCTTGTAGGAGCCTTATGACCAAATTTGTGAGGCTAGTGTCCCATTGGGAATGCCATTATGTGAACTAGGAATTTGACTCAAGAGAGGTGGTTAATATTGTGTTAGTTCCAAAATGAAATCAAATTGAAAGAAACACACTAATTAGCATAACATCTCTAGGCCTAGACACTAGGGGTGTTTAATAACAAACATACATATGAAAACAACAACTAAAATGCAAATAAACCCTCCTTTACCTTCCTTGTATGCTCCAAATAGCTTGTTGAAGTGGCTTGCTCAGCTTGTGCTCAATGAGTCTTCATCAAAGGAGGCTTGGCTATCTCCTCTTCTCCTTGCACCTTTGTGATGTCTTTGGCTTTGGATTGGATCAAAAATTTACCATTATAACACTAATTAAAATAAATTTTGAAATTATTTGTGAATAATAACTTTGCATTATCTACGCTTAAAATTCAATAGGCAAGGCCTCCTATTTATAGATTTTGCAAAATGGTCATAATGAATATGAACCATCCATCTCAAGATGAAGATGTGTGGCTAATAATCCATTCAATTTTTGAGGCTAAATTAAATAAATTCCCTCATAAATATTTAGGATATAGGTACATTAAAGAGGCATGGGGTAGCTTAATCCTAATATTTTATGCATTTATGGCTTAGGGATGTCTTTCCAAGAAATGATGTCATTTGATGATGCAACTATTCAATATTTATTTCTAAAAAACAAATATTCAAAAATATTCATGGAATTCTTAGTTAGTCTCATGATTTTAATTAATTATCTTTAAGCATGATTAGTCACTTTGGTGCAAATTTTGGCGATTTGGTATACAAGTTAATCAAATTGGTCAAACTACCTCATTATTGGCTTAAAATTTACCTGGATTGGATTTGGAATTCAATGTTAGATGTGTTAGAACTGTTATCCCATTTAAGATGTTGCCAACACAAAATAACAAAGCCATGTGTCTTGTGCAAGAATTTGGTAGAACAGAGCAATTTAGAGCACGCAAGTGAAAAATTGGTATTTTGACTTAAAATGATTTGATCAAAGTTAGATATTTCATAAATTGCATTTCCCTATTTAATGATACTTTGGCCAACATCGAAACCTGAATATATCAATTTCACTTGGTTGGAGGTTATTGATGGGATGTTTTAGGTGTCTACATGATCCAAGTCACTCTACTCTAAAAAAAAAACTTAGAAATATTGTATCATTTTTAAATGTAATCTTTGATTATATAAAAGGCATGTTCTTGCTTCACTTTGAGATCAGGGTCCATTTGTGTCTGAATTAAATGCAATTTTGAATGCAACATGGTAGTTCTAATATGTTTTTAGTGCTTATACAATATCTAAGGATACTCATGATAAAAATATTGAATAAATATCTCACCTTAGCTAGTTTTCACCATCTTAAAACTGAAAATCCTTTAAAATGTGTTGCAATTAAAACTAACTTTATTTACTCCCTCAACCTCCTTCAATAAGACTAATATCACCTATCCTTCACTTGAATTTTTTTAAAAATGGAAACATCAACATAGGAGAGGGGAAATAAGTTTCAAATTTTAGTCAATATCATGAAAATTATTAATTCTTTGGGAAACACAAAATTAATATTCACCCTAAATGAATTGGATACTAAGAACTAACATGATAAATGACTTTCCTTAAAGAATTCATGGTTTAATATTCAAGAACACTACTTATCTATATGAATAAATATCTATAAATTTGTATTCATCCATTCATCCATCACTTCCAACACATATGGATTGGTAAATAATAATCTTTCCCATGACCATGAACACAACCTTCGAAGTCACCTGGATGCACTTTTCTAAAACTATATAGGAACACAAAAACACTGACAAAAAAATGTTGTCAAAGTTGAATCCATAGTTGGATAGATCAACCTATGATGATCTCTGGTTGAAAAATGGCACTGCCACCACATCAAGGGTGGATAATAACATATAGGACTAATTTTTTATCCTCTAATCATGCCTAGTTATGAGACAAAGTTCCCATTCGAGCCTCATTAATGTGCTTCCCAATACGATAAATTTTTTGTTTTTAGGCCAACTTTAGATATCCATAAAAAAAATATTTTAAGTCATTTATATGAACCAAGATAACCCTAACATGTGTATAAAATCCATATAATCTCACTTGATATCATGATGATCAAACATAAGAGACAAATTTGTGGTAGATAGTATACTAATTAGTGTTGCAATATAACTTTTATGCAGTTAAGAGACAAGTTCTTACCCTCCAACTAACATTTATGCTTCAAGGACTTGTCCTTTCAAATACATCACTTTAAAAATGTGTATATAATAAAATCACATGTGTTTTAATTACCATGACCTCAAAATCCACACATATGTACTTTTTTACAACTACTCAGGAATACGAAATCACTGACAATAAAAGTTGTCAAAGTTGAAGTTGTAGTTGGATATCTCCATCTTTGGTGCTTTGTGGCTGAAAAATAACACCAAAATTACATTGGGGTGGCCAATAACATCCAAGGCCAAATTATTTTACCTTGATCATGCCTGATTAGGATATGGAGTACTTGTTTCAACCTCAAGAATGTGCTTCCCAATACGAGTATTTTAAAACAATTTAGGCCAATTTTTGATGTGCATAAAATGAAAATTGTAATAGATTTATAAGAAAAAAAATAAACCTTAAATGTGTGTAAAATCACTCTAATTTCACCCTAGATCATGATGATCTAACATATGAGATGAATACATGGTAGACGGTATACTAATAAGTGTTGAAATGTAACTTTTATGCAGTCAAGAGACAAGTTCTTGTCCCCCAATTAAAATTTTTGATTTCAAGAAATCCCCTTAAAAATAAATCACTCCTAAAACATATAGATAGGAAAATCACACATATTTTCACTACCATGAACTCTAAATCCACCTAGATGAAATTTTTTACACCTACTCCAAAACATAGAAACATTGCCAATTAATGTTGCCAAATTTGAAGTTGCAATTGGAGATCTCCACCTTTAGTGTTTCATGATAAAAAAATGGAATTGTAACCATGTCAGGGGTGGATTATAATGTTTAGGACCAATTTATTTTCCTTAGATAACATCTAGTCTGGAGACAGAGTGCTCATTCTAGCCTTAAGAATGTGCTTCCCAATACGATAAAATTGTTATTTTTAAGGCCAAATTTAGAGACACATATAATAAAAATTTTAAGACATTTTAATTAACAAAAATAACAATCAAATTCATTTTTTATCCCTTTAATT